>JAJMDY010000024.1:0-168641 GCA_030573885.1 Tetrapisispora pingtungensis (nom. inval.)
TAGATTTAACTCAATTATTTCCTAATTAAGAGTTCTAAATTCTTCAATAATTTTCACAACTCGTTAGGGTTTCTTGTATTAATATCGTTAACTTAAGTGACATTGTTTCTAGTTTATTACACCAGAAAATCGTTTACAGGTCCAATGGTCCAGTGGTTTACGACGTCGCCTTTACACGGCGAAGATCCCGAGTTCGAACCTCGGTTGGATCATAACTCGATTTTTTTTGCATATCTTGGTATTAAAAGTATTTTATTTTACTTATTTTTAAGGAATGTTAAAAAGAACTGGTTAAGGGATTGTTTCTTTTCAGTTAATACAAAAAATAATTTTTAGTTGTCTATTATCACTATATTTACTTAATGAATATCAACATTATGTAAACAAAATCAAGTGCTCAGTTAATGAAAATGGTAACGAAGTTTTTAGATACCCCAGTTATAACAGTTTTTGATTCCAATATATCCCATACTATCGACCATGGATTACGTGATGATAAGTCAGCTGATAAAAATGACACTCAAAGACATAGTAAATTGAACAAAGAAAAATGTTTTCCAACAAATGTTAAATATATTTTTGAAGGAGATGACACGGATATAAATTTAAATGGCATTGAGAATGAATTAGATATCGAAAATGTCATTATTATTGACATAGATGAAGATTATTCTTTACAAAACGTACAATTAATAAGTGAAACGTACGAATTGCTGTCTTATAATGAGAATATGTACAATAAAGAGACTAATAATAGTTCTATAGCGGAAAGAGAAATTGAATTGAATGTGATTTCTCAGTTTAATGAATTCGAAGAAATTTCAGAATCAGTATCATTGGATGACTTAATTAAATTATACGATATACAAAATGATCAAATTGAAAAATTGATAAACTTAAGTTAAATAATATTTAGATTTAATATATTATTAAAGGAAAAATAATGTATTATGCCAAAGTTGATAAATCCGCTGGTACAGGTTTTATCTTTATTTTATAATGCCTTTCTATCTCTTTTTGTTTACTTACATCAGAATCAGTTATAAAATTAATAGAGATACCTTTTCTGCCAAATCTACCACTTCTACCAATACGGTGAATATAATTTTCAATATTTTCAGACAAGTCATAATTTATGACTAATGAAACTTGCTGTACATCAATACCTCTGGCCCATACATCTGTTGATATCAAGACTCTAGAAGTACCAGAACGGAAATCATTCATTACTTTGTCTCTATCTTCTTGTTTCATATCACCGTGCATAGATATTACTGAAAAATTTGATCTAGTCAACTTTTGCGATAACCAATCCACTTTCTTTTTTGTGTTACAAAAAATAACACACTGTGTAATAGTTAGAGAATCATATAAATCACATAAAGTATCAAATTTCCATTCTTCTTTACTTACATTGACATAGTATTGTTTAATACCTTCTAAAGAAATTTCATCTCTTTTAACTAAAATTTTAGTTGGATCACTCATAAATTTTTTCGTTACCTCTATAATATCTTTACTCATTGTAGCACTTACAACTACAACTTGACAAGCTGATGGTAATTTAGCAAAAATATCGTATATTTGTTGTTTAAAACCCAAATTTTCTCCCAATAGTTCATCTGCTTCATCTAGGATAAGCATTTTTACATTTCTTGTATTTAGTAATTGTCTCTTTATCATATCCAATACTCTACCTGGCGTACCGCTTACTACTTGACATCCACTTTTACTCATTTTTTTTAAATCATCCTTCATTGTTTTACCACCCGTCATTGCATAGGATTGTATATTCATATAGTCCCCAAGATTTGTTACAACTTGATTAATTTGCGTTGCTAATTCTCTTGTTGGGGATAAAACCAAGGCTTGTAAATCTTTACGTTTTAAATCAATCGCTTGTAACATACCAATGGTGAAAGTTGCAGTTTTACCAGTACCGGATTGAGCTTGAGCAATGAC
Organism: Tetrapisispora pingtungensis (nom. inval.); assembly: GCA_030573885.1. Lineage (NCBI taxonomy): Eukaryota > Fungi > Ascomycota > Saccharomycetes > Saccharomycetales > Saccharomycetaceae > Tetrapisispora > Tetrapisispora pingtungensis (nom. inval.). Next base: position 1,963 of record JAJMDY010000024.1, read on the forward strand.
ATCAGAACCAGAAATAATTTGAGTAATAGCACGAGATTGAATTGCAGATGGTGCTTCAAAACCATATAAATAGATACCTTTTAATAAATCATCTTTTAAGTTCATAGCTTCAAAGGTTGCCGATACCTTTAATTTTTTAGAGGTCTTGAATTTTAGCTGTTGGTCTTCTTCTCTTCTGAACGACATGTCTCTTTGCTTCGATATTGTCTTTTATAATTGAGTACAATATTTTATTATATATATATTATAATATATATTTTACAATACATATGAGCTATTATATAGTAGAAATAACATTTTCTTATTTAATTTGTATAAATATCTATTTTCAATACTCTTCGATAATTATTCTGTCAATTTTCAAATTTCAAGAGCTCATCGCAAAATTGAATCTTTTTTTTTCAAACTGAATTAATGATTCAAAAGCATTGATATTTTTTAATAATATTAAAAATTTGTTTTAGAATAAATATAGTTACATTGATTTGACTTTAATATATCTTACTTCAAGCCAATAATTTTATCTTAAACAATAATCATTAAATATAAAACGAAGAGTTTTACTGCTTTCGAAACTTATAAGACAAGGGCTGAAACAAAATTTTCACAATAGAAAAAGTAAAAGTTAATATCATATCAAAAGAAAGATGCCACAAACTAAAAAATTAACAAACTTAATTATATGTATTGGTGGAGGACATGGCTCTGGTAGTTTTGAAACATCACAAAACTTGAAACAATCACTTTTAAAAATTTATCCAAATTATAGAATTCAAGATATTAATCTTGATGAAAGAAAAATAAATGAAGATCTAAATTATAATTATAGTGATTATGATTTTGAGTCTTTATACAATGATTTATTAGAGCCTTTATCAATCTCTGAAAAAAGTGACAAAATCGAAGAACCAGTTGGAATTATTATATTATATGGTGGTTATGCATTATACGATAAAAAAATCAGAGAGATATCCAAGCTAAAAATATATTTGGACAGTGATGCCGATACTAGATTAATCAATTTAATACAAACGAATAATATTACAAAACCAAATGAACTATCTGACTTGTTGAATGAATATTTACACAACTTAAGAGAAGAATCAGTCAAATATATCGAACCAACAAGATTATTTGCTGATATAATCATACCATGTAAAAATGAATCATTAGCGAGTGCTATTTTATTAGACGGTATTAATAAAGCTGTTGAAGAAATGAAGCAAACTGTATTGAACGATGTCGAAGCAGTTCAAACACCTAAAAAATCTTCACTATTAAATTTTGAAGCTGAGAGAATTGACTTACAAAAAGGTAGATACTATGATTTGGCGTAGTCAAATATAACGAAATGTTTCATAGAAACAAGTAGAATAGTATAAATTGCATAAGTAAATAATTAAATAAATACATCTATAAATATATATACATCTATATATTACTATAGAAGGAACTTTGAAAACCTTCCATAAACCTACCAACCCCACACAAAGCCCTAATAACCCTAGACATGATAGCGCCATGAAGTTGACTCCTTTTACATCAAATTTAGTGACTTCGAATCAAAAAAGGGTCTATACTTTGCAACGAGACCGAAAATGGTAGAATTTCGTTCCATTTCGTGCAATTTTGGTGTTGTTTTTGGTGTTGTTGCACTACTGTTTTCAGAAGTAATCCTGTTTCTGAAAACAGGTAAAATAGTCGAAATTGAAAAATTTAACGACTCTGGTTATCATCTAAACCAGTTCACTCAATTCAAAGGCAGTAAAACATATATGGGAAATGTTATCCTTGACGTTGGAAGAAGACGATTTTAGATCGTTTTTGTATGTTACAGCTTTGGTTGAAAGTAGACAGAGTTAAGATTTGTACATTTACAACGTTTATTTTCTGGTGATTCAAATAAGAATCAGTTAATGGGATAAGGTTCTGTGATGTGTTTTTTTATCTCAAAGTCATGACTCAAGTTCAATCAGTTTAACAATCTACACTTACATCTAATTACACATATATAAAGATGTTCAAAGTTTAATAGTTGCAATTCACATTTCTTTTAACATCGTCTCTTTACCTTTATCTCTCTTGTCTGTATTTTTTGCAGGTGTGTCAGTCGTCTTGCAATTACCAAAATTATAAAGGTGAAGCTAGTCACTAAAAATCAATTAATATTAACAAGATAGCTTATACAATAATGAATTCTTTAATTAGCAAAAGGCTATCTTCTACGCACTCCCAAGTATTGAAAAAAACTGCTCTACATGATCTTCACGTTGAGTTAGGGGCCACTATGGTGCCATTTGCTGGTTATTCAATGCCTTTATTATATAAAGGTCAAACTCATATCGAATCTCATAATTGGACAAGAACAAATGCTGGTTTATTCGATGTCTCACATATGTTACAAAGTAGTTTGGAAGGTAAAGATTCTTTGAAATTGTTAAATACAATCACTCCAACTGATTTTAGTTCGATCAAAAATAATAATGCCTCATTATCTGTTTTATTAAATAAAAATGGTGGTATTGTTGACGATACAATGATCACAAGACAACGTGAAGACAGTTTCTACATCGTTACGAATGCAGGCTGTGCCGATAAAGTTGAATCTTATATTCCACCACAAATTAAATCACATGGATTCAATTGTACCTGGAATGTAATTGAAGGTAGATCTTTGTTGGCATTACAAGGTCCAAAATCTTCAACTATTTTAAAGAATTTACTTGACAAAAATGAAAATTTGAATGAATTGTATTTTGGTCAAAGAAGATCATTGAAATTATTTAATGGCTTTGAAATTCAAGTGGCGAGATCTGGTTATACCGGTGAAGATGGTTTTGAGATCAGCATCGAAGATAAAGACGCTGTCGAGTTTGGTAAATTATTATTAGATAATGATGCTACTAAACCAATCGGCCTAGCCGCAAGAGACAGTTTAAGATTAGAAGCAGGTATGTGTCTATACGGTAATGAATTGACAGAAACTACCACTCCTGTAGAGGCTGCGCTAAATTGGATTATTTCAAAATCAAGAAGGGATTTAACCGATCCAAAGGACATTAAATTTTATGGTTATGAAAAGATAATTGAACAATTGAAAAACAAATCTGCAAAAGAATTAAGAGTGGCATTCAAATATACTGGTCGTGGCCCAGCTGCAAGAACTGGTGCTAAGATTTTCTTACCAGACAAACAAACTCAAATTGGTACTGTCACTTCAGGAAGTGCCTCTCCATCCTTAAATAACATCAACATTGGTCAAGCATATGTTGAAAATGGACACCACAAATCTGGCTCTGAATTATATGTTGAAGTTAGAAATAAACTATATCCAATTGTATTATCAAAGAGTCCATTAGTCCCAACTCATTATTACAAACCAAAATAGTTTTCCATTTCGCTTATATTTAATGATATATTTTATTCTTAACAGATACATACAAGGTACATACAAAAATAATACAGAAAATGTCTCTACTTTAGAACTTTATCAGCCTTTCCTGTCAATTTAATTTACTAGAAAAATCATTTCTTTATGATATTTATATTATTCATAATTTATGACTTCTTTATAACCATTTTACTTTTGTTCTTTATCTACAAGATATGTTTTGATTTCTAATCGTGGGCGGCTAACTGCAAAAACATCCCTAAGTTGACGCAACTTTTGAGGAGACATACTTACAATAAATAAAATATATCAGAAACATTTTAATATATATATATATATATACAATTAAAGTAATTATATCTGAATAAGAAAATATCGTAGATTATATTCAGTATTCAGTTATATTACATAAATCAGATAATAATAGAAATATTACAATAATGAATCAATATTTAAACACATTAAAGGTACAGCTTATATCATTGGTTTGTCTTGTATGTTTCTTACAAGGATGTGGCTTTATAGTCATGTGCCAGTTTCTGATTTTATCATTGTTCTCAAGGAACAATATGATGTTGAAGAACTCATTACGAAAGAGTAAAGAAGCTTTTATAATTCTATTAATGTGCATGCTAAGTGTAATGGCACCTTCCAAAATTAAAATTACTATAGATAATAAAACAATATCATCAGATATTATTAAAAATAATAATTATCTTAACAAAATAGAATCAAATTTAGATCCGCATTCAATAATAATTTCAAATCATCAGTTGTACACAGATTGGATATATTTATGGAGAATTCTTTATACTTCAAAATTTGGTGGCGATGTTTACATATTTGCTAAAAAAGCATTACAAAGTATACCAATATTTGGTTATGCTATGACAAACTATAATTTTATATTCTTGAATAGAGATTGGGCATCTGATAAAAATGTTATAGTTAAAAAACTTATAAAAATTTTAAATTATTCATCCTTACCTTCTGATATGAAAACAGAAAATGGACAAAACAAGTTACCTTACTGTTTTATACTTTTCCCTGAAGGCACAACAATTTGTAAAAAGTCTAAAGAGAAATCTATAGAATACGCAAACAAAGTTGGTAGAAAACCTTTCAATCACTGTGTCACTCCTCATACTAAAGGTTTAAGACTTTTATTAAAATCACTGGATAAGAATATTAGCACGATTTATGATGTCACAATTGGTTATTCAGGTTTAAAAGAAGGAGTATTTGGCGAAGATGAATACACATTAAAGAGTATTATATTTAAAGGGAAATCGCCTAAAATAATTGAAATGTACATAAAATCTATCAAGGTTAGTGAGATACCTATCTTTGATGACAAAAAATTTGAAGACTGGCTTTTTGACATATGGCTAGAAAAGGACAAATTATTAGATTTTTATTATAAGAATGGGACTTTTGAAAAAAATTCAGAAATAACAACTCAAATTGTTGATCCATTTAAAATGTCAATAAAAGAATTTAGTTTTGTTCTTTCTTTAGCGATAACATTTGGTATCATATTATTCTATATTTATTCGAAATTATATAATCTTAAATCATTTTATAATTTATAGAGTTAAAAAATCTAATTTTTGATATTGAATTATCTATTACTTAATGCTTTCCATATTTCAGTTAATAAAAAATTATAGAAATTAACATAATATTATCAACAAGACTATACCTAAAGGGATATAGTTTGTGATTCAATTGAACGCCAGTCTTCTGTAGTCAAAACTTGATAATTATTGTAGTTCTTTAACCAGTAAAGAATTTCTGTATTATTGCTACCATGTGGAAGAACTTGATCTCTATATATCTTCTTACGAATTTTATTTGTATCAGTCATGCTGAATTCGTTAACAAATTTGACGATCAAAGGTAACGCATATTTTGGCAACGATTTTGATAAAGTTTCTAGCATGCGGTTTAATATAGCTACCTTTTCTTCATTTGACAATTTAGTTTCATCACGATCAGCCAATTTGATTAAAGCAAAACCGGCCCTACCTTCATAACCTGGAATCTTGATACCCACAACTACTGCTTGGGCGAATCCTTTCTCATTTGACGAAATAATTTGATCTTCAACTTCTGTTGTGGAAACATTTTCAGATTTCCATCTGAAAGTGTCACCTAGTCTATCAAGGAAGTACCACTGGCCATATTCATCAGAACGTAACAAATCACCGCATCTATACCATGCATCACCTTTTCTGAATACATCACGCAAAACCTTTGACTCGGTCTCTTTTTTATTACCTAGATAACCTTGGAAAGATGTTTCCGGTTTTCTTGGGAAAAAAATTCTCATCAACATTTCACCAGGTTCACCAACTTTAGGATTTTCACAGAAACCCTTTGCGTTACGGTATATTTGATTTTCATCCTCTGGCTCCATTCTAATTAAAGTTTGTTGAAAAGATAAAAACCAGTTAATTATGGAACCATAACTTCTACAAGCACCAACACCAAAATCACCTCTTTGTAAAGTAGTAGTAGCAAATGGTGCTTCAGTTGCAGCATAAAATTCACCAATAACTTCAATATTGAATCTATTTCTAAATTGCTGCCAAATATCTGGTCTTAAACCGTTACCATAAGCATATTTAATACAATGAAGTTTTTCATATTCTGACACTGGGGTATGTAATAAGTATCTACAAATTTCACCAACATATTGTATATGAGTAGCACGAGTCAAGTAAGCTTGTTTCCAGAATGTACTGGCTGAAAACTTGTTCGATATAGCAATACAACCACCCTTTGATAAAACAGCACAAACACCCAATAAAGCTGCAGTTGAATGAAATAAAGGCATTGCCGTAAAGACAACACTACTTGTATCCATATGTAACACTTGCCCAAATAATAAACATCCAATATTTGATTTTCTCCAAGACAAAATAGCAGCTTTTGGTAAACCAGTAGTACCTGAAGTGTAAATTAACATTGCAGGCTTAAAATCAGTTAAAAACGCAGGTGATCTTATTTTATCTTGTTGTAAAAATACAGGACTGACAGGATTAGTTAATTGTTTCATTAAATCAGTTTCATCTAAATAGTTTAATTTAACATTTGGTAAGGCGTTCTTAATTTCTTGCTCTGATTGACTAATTTGACTACTTGCATCTGGGTCAATAAAAACGGAATCAATATTAGCAATCTTAATTGAATGAACTAATGGGTTACCTTTAGTATTATAATTTAAAAATGCGGGGACTGCACCAATATTCCAACATGCCAACCACAAGAAAATAAATAAAGGCTTATTAGTACAATATAACCCAATTGTTTGACCAGCTTCGACACCATAATTAAAATGTAAAATATACGATAACCTTAATACAATGTCGTATGTTTCACTGTACGAATAAGTTTCGACTTGGAAATCACCTTTAATAGCGGTAGGACGTGCATATGATATACATGGTATATTGCCACCTTGTTTAACTTGATCTTCAAATAGGTACCAATTTTGAAATCTATTCCGTCTAACTTTTATAACATATAAAAATACTTGCTTTAAGAAGAATGGGATTATATGGAAATCTTCTTTAAAACGATATCTTTTATCTAATTTATCCAATGGTTTTTCAAATATCCAAATGTACAATACATAAAATGGCAATAATATTATTCTTACAAAACGAAGAATAGAATATAGCAATTTAGCCAACAACTGAACAATCATTTGAAATTAACAGTTTACTAACGATTGCTAAGTGTGTCTTTTTCTGAATATAGTCTAGAATGAATTAAATCAATTTTATGCTAAATAAAAACAATTAAAATGTACTTCTGAAGTTGTAATCAATACACAATGTAAGAAAACCATAATATATAAATTTGATTTCCAATTTATTTTACTATGCTTTTTATATTATGATTCTAAATTCGTAAAATGGCGTCTGTATTTTTCACAAACGAACACAACGGAATTAAATGCGAACCCGATCTCATAAGATCTATTCAAAAAACAACGCAAACTAATGAAATTCATCAATACATAATTGTCAGGGATGACTTATATATAAAGTAATAATTATTTAGATCGTTATCTTTTAAAGATTATGTAGACATTAGCTACTGAATTTCTTTTAATGTATTTGATTAAAGTAAAGAATATAATAGAAATTTCGATATCATGTAAGTAATTATCGAGAGTTTGTACAGATAAATGAATATTATATAAAAGGTTATTGTTTTAGCAAAAAGATGTATTGGCACTTTGATAATACCAATAACAATTTTCATTGTTGTGTATGGATTCTTTTTGCAATTTAAAGACAGGAACGTTTTGATTCAATATAAAAAATAAAATGGAATGGAATCCAGTGAAAACGTTTATCCTTAGTCTAATGAAGATGCACCAGTAATAATATCGACTAATTCGTTTGTGATAACAGCTTGTCTTGTTCTGTTGTATAAGATAGAGTACCTTGAGATCATATCACCAGCATTCTTGGATGCATTATCCATTGCGTTTCTTCTAGCAGAAATTTCAGCAGCAAAACCTTGAGCCATAGCACTTAATAATTTACAAGATAGATTGTATTCAAATAAATCGGTAGAAACTTGGCCGTCAGTATCAATTTCGAACTTGCTAAAAGATGGAGACTTTTCAATTGTTTCGACATTAAAAACAGGCATTGTGCTTGGTTCAAATGATAATGAAGAAATAGGGTTATTGTAAAAAATGGAGATTTTTTTGTAACCATTTAATTTGAAATCATTTATTAATTTTCTTGTGATTAAAGCAGATTCATTGAAAGTTGGAGCTTCCTTACCAACACCATTAAATGAACCCTTCAAATTATTGGCATTGGTTCTCAATAATTGTGTCTTCATTTTATCACCGATTGTAATGATATCAGCATTTGGAGCGGTTTTCACATGAGCTCTAACACTTTTAGCTAATTGAGAATGAATGGAACCACATAAACCTTTATCAGATGTAATAGCAATTACTAATTCTTTTGGTTGTTCACCTTCAACTTCGGCAGTTTTAGTTTCTGCATATTTGAAAAATTGTTCATCAGTTTCAGATAAATTTTTAGAAGTGGTTTTAGCTTTCTCAGCTTTACCTAATCTTGTAGAGGCAACAATTTTCATTGTCTTTGTAATTTTTTCAATATTTTTAATGGATTTCAAACGCATTTCAACTTCTTTCAAAGTGGCATAGTTTCTTGTAGCTTGTAGACTATTGACACTAGCAGTCATTGCACCTTTACGGGCAATAGTAGTGGTTAAAGCTGGGACTCTTGACAACATGTTTATTCTAATTATTTACAAATATATTGTTAGACTCAAAGAAAAAAGAAAAAAAATGCTGTTATTTAATTTTCTATTATGATAAATAATAAATCAATAAATCACAATAACAAAAATGTTTATAACAGTTCAGTATTTTATCCAGAAATGAAAACAAAACTTGAATTTAGATTTTAAATTTATGAATAATAAATCTTATTGATCAACTAGAAATAAATTGGTATCCTGAAACAATACAAAATAATATAAAATAATCTGAAATATTAAAATATAATAAATATGTTTCTTAACAATTATTGAATGTTATTTCTGATAAGTTAGTATATTCCTTAAAATTAAATTTTTGATATTCTACAGTATAGAAAAAGAACAAATGAAATTGTCAGATATTCAATAATTTTTCAATCTACAAATAATATAGTATCTTTTAATTTTCAACAGGTATTTACTGCAATTTAGTGCTATAATATTAATTATCTGAATTGAAAACGACCTTTAACAAATGATTGTTATGTGAATTATTTGTCTCCTACCTAATGTTTGATTTTTGTTTTTTTACTTCTCTTTTTCTTTTGCGATGCAGTACTTACAAAATGGAGGTTCGGGTCAGTAGGGAGATTCTTAACTGTAGGAATGGAATTGGGGTAAGGTTCAATATGAAAGTGACTGGACGGTTGAAACTTTAATTATTTTAATTCAATTGAAAAGGTCGACAATAACTCTACTCAAATTTGGCCATTTGGGCGTAAATAGTATGTATGTTAGTATACTGTTTGTAATTCACGATTTTCAGAATGGTGGGATATATGGAAAGGATATTAGCTTATTTTACGACTTATTCACTACAATATATCTTCATTCCCGGATTGTGATTGGACGAGACAAAAGGCGGGTTCTCAAAGAGTCTCTGAGTGGTTCGTTTTAAATGACCGAATTGTATGCGGGTAACAGCGAGCAACAGCGAGCAACCCAGGACAGAAAGAAATGGCGAAACCAAACGACAGGAATGTAAATCATTTGTTTCTTTAGAATGGTATAAACAGAGGGTATATTAAGCAACTAATAGCCAGAACTATGTACGAATCATTTATGATGTGCATGTTGTGTTTGTGTGTTTTAAGGTGTGCTATTTGAGCCTGCTGTTACAAGGAATCATTGTCTCTAGTAGAGCTATTCTTCTTTTGGACTCTATGTAGACTCGGTATGTTGCGACACTTTTTTGAGAGACCAGCCTTGTGTTGTACATGTGTGGAATCGACATGGTATATCATTTTATTAGTCTTGTTAATTAAATCTTTTAAAGATTTATGGACGGTTTGTGCTGGTTCTTGTGGCGTAGATTCAATTTCAAAAGTGCGAGGTTCAAAAGCGATATTTGAATTATCTACCGAGTCACTGTCTTGGCTTCCATACTGGATTACACTGTCGAGTGTTGTTTCGTTATCAGTATTGTTTGTATATTCGGGTTTAAACTCGGTGATCACGCTTGTATCTGAAACTTCTTCAATATCATTATGATTTTTTTGTTCTGTTAAATCAAGAGTCTTCAGCTCTGTCTCTATATCGTTTGAATATATTTCCATCATTGTACTTGCTCTTAAAAATCCTCTTCCATAGTAGACATGTGAATCTTCACTTTCGTAGTCGTTTGTATATCCGACAGATGTAAAGCTTCTATTTGCAAACATATTTACCCTTAAGTTCAAATTCTTCAAAAATTTCTAATTCCTGATAAGAGTTTAATAAAACAGATAATTATTACAGTTAAATATTTGTTTTTGAGCAAATATATAACTCAAAAATTGTATAATTAGGCTGGTGGAGCTCTTTTCTATGAATAAAATGTGTAAGTTCTTGAAAACTAAGTTGGCGGCTAATTTCATTCTTTTTTTATATTATATAAAAAAAGAATGAAAATTACAAAATTCAAGAAGTTATCGATTTTCAAGAAATATTGGTGATTTTGTTTATAAAATACTTTCAAGTGTAATACATTAATAGTTTAATAATGTTTCATAATTAATGTAATAGTTTGGTACTCTAAGATGAATTCAAATGAGCAGAGGCATAAAATTCCTTCGCCATCAAATAAATAATAACCGTCTAGAATAAGATGTTACACAGATACTGAAACTTAAAATTTCAGTATTCTTAGTGTTTTTAGATAAGTGCATTATGCAATTAATATCAACACTATTGTTCATACTAACTTTTAAAAGTATTAACAAATAAAAACTGATTTCGTTATATTGAATTCGTATCAAGTCCGATATTTTTTTTGCCTAGGGCATCGCATGCTGCGATTAAACAAATTGAGGTAAAAAATAAACAATAGTGATGCTTATAAGAAATTCTATTAATTTAAAAATTCATATTAATCAAGATCACCATAAATATACAACAGCTTGACGAATATTAACGAAGATAGTATCATATATTAACGAAGATAGTATCATATATTAACTGGTTTGTGTGTCATATTTTAATATATTTGGAGGTGAAAATAAATGAAATATAATTTCAAGAATGTGCCAAGCCAAATTAAATTTGTGCTTATGTACTGTACAATGGCTATATTAGGTAATTATACAAGAATTGCTATCCAAGCCCTGTCAACATATGGTCCTTCATATATAATAGCTGGTTCTATTCTTTGGCCAAATTTTGTTGCATGTTTAATCATGGGTCTGCTACAAGATATGAACTCTATGAATTGGTTTGATGATAATCAAGAACTTTTTGTATCATTAACAACCGGTTATTGTGGTTCAGTATCATCATACTCTACACTATTATTAGAGACATTTGAATATTCTACAAGTCTTTCAAAAGACAACATTAAATACCATACTAAGTTACCAAATAGAGCATATGGTATTATGGAATTTTTATCTGTTCTAATTACTCAATTATTTGTTTCAATGTCTAGTCTTTTGTTTGGAAAAGGATTAGCGACTGATTTTTTAAGTTTATTTAGTTTACAAGATGTAGCTGATGAACGTGAGGCAATGGATAAAAAAGATGATGGTAACGAAAAACAGTTACTAAAACCTCATCCTTACATTTCAAGTTCAATAAAATTTCTTTCTTATGCAGCTTTTTTTATGGCAATTCCATTGGTTATATTGATTGTAGTGCTATCTGCGGTTTATGAAAATTATTCAAGAGGGAAATGGACACTGCCAGCCCTGTTTGGAATAGTAGGAGCATTTGAAAGATTTTATTTATCAAAATATTTCAACCCAGTTTGGAAAGGTTTTCCATTAGGAACATTTTTAACGAACCAATTTGCTGTGGTAATTATTTGTATTTTGACATTAGTACAAAGAGGTAGAAAGACAAGCGGTATTAATATTCCAATAGTTTCCTCAATTAACGCATGTCATGTCGTCAATGGTCTTATTAGTGGATATTGCGGTAGCTTAAGTACTATTAGTACTTTTATAAATGAAGGCTTTAAATTGTCTTTTCTGAAGATGATCAGATACTTTGCTATAAGTGTAGCTGTATCATATATACTTTGCGTGATAATTTTAGGGTCATATTCTTGGTCTATGGGATTAGTAGAACCAGTTTGCTGAAATTTAATTTAATTTAATTTAATTTATAGAGGACATTCGTTGGTATACTTTTTTTAAATTTTCTTTTTTCTGATTTATATTAAACAATACCTGTCATTATAATGCATTACAGTTTTATACAAAAAATTTCATAGATATATACTGTTGTATAATATTGATTAATAAATAATCCTTATAAAATAATGAATTCAATTTTTTTTGACAAATTCATATTAAATTCTTTTATTGATGCGTTAAAATTTTCCAATTTCATGTAAAGGTCCTTTAAATTAAAATTATCATTTCGTTTTTGATCGTTATCGTTTCTTAATATATAAGCAAGATTCAAATAAAACATATCATTTAAAAACTGTTTTGTTTCATCCAATATTATTCCATGGATTTCATGGTAAATCTTTAACAAGTTATCAGTTGATTTTGTATTTAGCTTTAGTTTGTATTCTGGGTCTGATATAATATTTAATAGTAAACCATTATAAAGCAATAAATTTTCAATTAATTTTTTATCATTGTTTTCACAAAAAAAATTTTTTTCTATATAAGATATGCAGTTATTAAGAATACATTGTTTGGATGTATCAGTAATATTTTTGATCATTTCAGGATCATTTGTAATCAGAATCAACGATTTAATAGAAGCAAGGTTATTCTCGTTGTTTTTGAATATTGTTTCCAAAGAGTTTACTATATTTTTAAGAACTTCCAATTCAAATTTATTATTTGTTAATAAATCTTGAACAAAATCTAATAAAAACTCTTGGTCATAATATTGTAATTTTTCGTAATCGTTTAATAATCGACAAATAATTTCTTTCACTACAGTTTGGTTAATTAAAGTCGATAAATTCTCTTTCAGAATGTTTATAAAATACGTTATTCCTGTACTAGGCTCTATTATCTTAACAAAATCGTCATAATTTAATTTTATTATCTTTTTTGAAATTGTATCTGCTTTAGGGATTTTGTATTGTTTACTCAAATGATTGAGCATATCTAATGTTGAATCAATATTCTCTTCATTGATCTTAAATCCAATGTTAATAAAAATGCCACCTAAAAGCAAGTATATTATTGGATCCTTGCTTTTTATTTCGGTAAAACACCATTCATATACCTCCTTTTTACAATGTTTATTTATATAAGTGTTCAATTCCTTCTCAGAATGTGTAGTCAATGAAAAATTTAACAATTTTGATATTAAGTTTTCTCTCGATAAATGTTTTGGAGATTCTGAAGTTAAAAAATCTAAGTCATCTTCAAACCTCAAGGTGCCACCAATGTGCTTCAGTTCTAAAAAATTTTGTGTCGTTGACAAATCTGCATCTGAACTAATTGCATCAGAATTTTGTACGTTGCTGACTTTAGAAGAATTTTTTTGTGAAGATGTTTTGTTACTCTTAAAAGTATTACTGATTCTGTTACTATCAAAGTTGTTTCCATCCTCGTCATCTTCATTTTCAGGCTCCGAGTCAGAGGTTTGTTTTCTTAATAATGTTCTTTGCCTTCCATATAATTTCTTACCATTAGAAGAACTCTTATTTGACGCAAATTTCATCAAGTTTTCTTCATCTTCAATCATATTCTGTAATTGGTCTTCTAATTTATTTTTTTTACTTTTTTGTAATGACATTAAAAATGTATCTAAGCCCTCTATAGTATCATTTATTTCACTATTATCGACTGAATATGATAATTCGGATGGATAGTCATTGACTGACTCTTCTGTGTCATCGATTGTACTGTTTTTATGATAATTTGTTTTTCTTTTCTTTGGTATTGATTTTGTTTCTAAGAAATCAAATATACCTAGATCAGATCCTATCTTGTTTGAACTCTGTGACCTAACATTGTCAATCTTACTATTTATTTGAGAGCTTGATGAATTGTTTAAATTCATCACTTTGGCGTCTTCTGATTTCTCCCTTTTAAATCTCGATGGAGAACTAGCAATCTCATTTGAGATTACTTCATTGATGTAATCTGACTGTGATTTATTTAGCTTCTTTTCGATATTATTGGAAATATTAACTGTATCATTCAAATTTTCATTTTTATTAATTATTTTATCTTCATCATCTGAGGATTCGGTGAACAATGAATCGTTGTCACTATTAATTTTATTCGAAATTAAAATGACAGAGCTGCTACGCTTACCATAGGCTCTCATTGAAAGATTTTTTGCCTTCAAAAAAGAACAAGATTTATATTCAAAAATTAGAGCTTAAAGATATTTTTAAGGTTCAGTATTCCAATTATGTAAATACGTTTTAAAATAATAAATTCAAGAAAACTTGCCATCTTTTCTTTAAAATTATAATATCTTTTAAGTAGATCTCTTAATCAAGTTTAACGCATACAAAACGCGATACTCTTGATTAATTTAATGTATGTCGCGTAAATTATAAAGTATAATATTTCACAGCTTATAACGATAACAAACATTACCATTATTAATTAATTAAAGATTATGAATTTTGCATTACATTAATAAATTCTAATAAAAAATATAATTGAAATATTATTTTAAATATATTTACTAGACCTCATATTTGAGATAGTAAAACATACGAAGATATTCATCAAAGAAATAAGCATTTGAAATAACGGCTATGTATGGTGATTTGGCTAATAAATTAGTTCTGGAAGCTAAAAGATCTAGACAACTTAATAATAGAACAATCGGTACTAGTAAACTGCCGATGTATCATGAAGAACTAGTTAGAAATATTTTGAAAGAAATATCACAATTGAAAAATAATACAGACTATTTAAGAGAACAACAAGAATTAAATAATATGGATAGCAGAGTAGCAAAGTGTCAATATTTTGTTACTCTATTATGTATGGAACGTAATAAACGGTGTCTATTAGCTTATCAAAAATTTAGAAATGATATGTTAGATGGTCTAGCTTGGGAAAATAATGGTATGGAATTATCACACGATAATATCGCAAATACACAAGATAACTCTGATTTAGCTCCGCAAGAGCAAGAATATCTTAAAGAATATTCTCAATTAATTACAGAAATGAAATCAGGAGTGTTATCTGATATTGATTTATCAGGAAGTTTAACACCTCCTAGCGATGTCTTTATAGATGTCAGAGTACTTAAGGATGCTGGTGAAATACAAACAGAATATGGTGTATTTAATTTAATCAAAGATTCTCAATTTTTTGTAAGGCAGTCAGATATAGAAAGATTGATTCAGCAGGGTTATGTACAGAAAATATGAATATATTTATTATATTATGTAATTTTATTTGAATTCAAACTAATACAGATTTAACATGTACCTGCTAAATTTGTACACAACTAATTCAATGCATAAAGTAATTTATAAAATTTATAAATTATAAAATGAAATTTTTCCAAGTTTTTTGTTTTATCTTAAAATTTCACTGTTCTTATGTTATATATTATCATGGTTGTTCGATAAAAATTCTGGTAACAACCCACTTATTCTCCATCTCCATTTTATTTTCTTTCTTGCTTCAATAAACCATAACATAGCCTTTGAATCTAGCTCCACTTTATTATTATCTTTAACTTCAGGTGATGATTCATTTTGTTTTAATTGTAACTGTAATCTTGAAATCAATTCGTTTGAAAATCTATCAACTTTTTTTGAGCGTAAGATCCCTGTATTCTCAAGATATTCGACAGTGCTTGTCATTTCACTCATTAAACTTGAATTAGATAAATCCACAGATGATTCAAATTCATAATCTTCAAATAATTTAGCAGCAGACTCGTATTTTTCTGCGCAATTGCCACAAACAATTTCTTTATACCTATTCTTTTCCGGCAGTATACTACTTAACTCATACAGTACTTTGTCACAAACAACACAACTTGCTAGATGTGACTTCTTGGATTTTTTGGATATATTTGATATATACATGTCTTCATCGGTTTCTTTTACAGGTTGTATCAAACCGCTAAGTATATTTTCTAATTCTGATGTACCATCAGTTGAAATCTCTTTAGATACACACAATTCTTCATTTATATCTGAAAAATGCATAGGATCTTCAATATGGTGTTTATTGAGCGCTAACGTTAGATTCGGTGATTGGGCTGGGTATTTTATTTTTCTTAATTTAATTGAAATCTCGTTAGTATTTCTTTTATGTATTTTTTGTTTTATATCTGATAATGATATTTTTCTTTTGCTTCTTTTTCTTGACATTGAATCACTATCATCGTAGGAAATGTAATCCTCCAACAAAACAATTGGATGGTCAGAATTTTTAAAAGTATTTTCTAGCTCATCATTTGTACTGTCAAACGAATCATTCATTCGATTAAATCCATAGGATACATATCTAGTATTGATGTTGTTATGTACTCTTAACTTATTTAATGAGTTTGATTTGTGTTTTTTATTACTCGTTTCCTCAGAATTAAACAAACTTTTAATCGATTGCTGTGGATGTGGAATTGGAAAGCTAGTTAAATTACTGTCATCAATTAAATCTAATTTTGAGGTTGCAGTATTTAATCTTGATGGAACCTTTGGTTTAGCGCCCATTAGGGTTGACCTTCTCTTTCTAGCCTGGAACATTCTCTGTTGTGGATTTCTTAGATTTGATTTTGAGGGTGTACTATTACTTTGAAATTGAAACTCTTGTTTATTCTGTTGCCATTTCAAGGGTGTATTTTCATCATTATCACATATTGGTGACTCTGAATTCTTAAAGAAGGAATTTTTTGAGTAACCAGCACTACTTATATTGCTTCTATTAATTGATGGAGAGCCATAAAATAGAGACATAGAATTCGAGTCTAATTGGTCAAGGACTCTAGAATTAGAATTTTCATCCATCATCAATTGAATTGGTATAGATAATGCGTTCCTAGTGTTGTTATATTTGTCTGTTTTATATTGGTTGCAATTTCTTATAAATAGAAATCTCGTACTTTGTAAATTTAAATATATTTGAATTCTATTTTAATGAAAAAAAGAATTTACAGGTTTACTAGTATATTGCAATCATTAATTTTTTTAAGAGAGAGACAATATACAATATTGTATATACTTTTAAATCAATTTGTTTTTTAGTTCCAAGTATCTTGCGCTAGAGAAAGTGGGAAATGTAACTAAGACTCCAAATTAGAAATGTGTTTACCAAAAACCAAGCAGTAGGAACTATCCTTGTTATTCCAAAGACTATCAATTATTTAGTTACAAGAATTATTTTCTGTAATCATTATATTAGATCTTAAAGAACAACATTCTGTTATGAAGCAGCTGGATTAGTGGTATTATTCCAAGTTTTTCATATATTGTTATCATATTACCTAAATCGGAAAAAACTTAAAATTTTAATCATGCGCACTACTGCAGTGATTTACTGAAGAAACCAGAAAAATTCAAAAACAGAATTGACAAAATGACGCAAGAACGTCACAAATTAAATAACTACAATTCTGATTTAAATTTCTGTAAAATTAAATTAAATTATAATCTAAAGTAGTATTTATTATTCTTTATTTTTCTATTATCATAAAAATATTTGTTCTATATACAGATATGCTATAATGCAAATAAAATGTACAAAATAGAAATAAAAAAGTATAGAGAAGAAAATATATAGTATATCGTAAACTTTCTTTTTAACCAATATTTAGCCTTCCAATAAATTCATAAGTTTCTCACTACCTTTTGGGTGGTAAGGATGCTGTCTATAATTCCACTATGCTTTATTTTAGTGTATCCCAAAGATTTCAAAATGTTATTTTGTTCTTCAGTTAATTTTGCATATTCTGATTCGAGATCATTGGAATATGCTTTATATAAATCGTCACAACTTTCTCTAAGTTCATTTATTTGTCTCTTGATTAAATGTTTTAATTCTTTGTCAGAAATTTGCTGCATAGTATCTAAAGTCTTTAATGTTCCTAATCGTATTAAATAATAATTAGATAGTCTCCATGTAGATAGTTCTTCGGTCTCTGGAACGTATTCTAATTTATCTTTCAAGGATTTTCCTTTTGTCTTATATAGGTCATAAAAAATATTAAAAGACCATCTTTCAATCTGTGTCATACCTTCATTTGAAATAGTATCAAACTCATCAGTGGTAGTATCTTCTAGTAAGTTATCTAAGATCGAATTTGATTCATTTGTTACGATACTTTGGATCAGTAATTCTTTTATTAAGTTCAATTTGATAGCTGCTTCATTAACGTTCAAATATTGTAAAACATAAGGTAATTTTTCTTTTGTAACAAATTCCCCGAATCTTGACCAATCTCTATTATCATTTAATTTAAAAGAATCGTTGATCAAATCTACCTTCCTCCAACAAACTTGGGAATTTTCAATTAAAAATGTACGTTTACTATTAGTTAATCTGGCTAATTGAATTTGTTCAGCCTCTCTTAACCATTTGAAACTAGATGATTCAAGTCTATTTCTGAACTCTATCATTCCTAAAATTTTGCTATAAGCAGATCTCTCTAAAGCGATTTTGATAAAATTTGGTAATCTCGAAAGAGAAGTTCCGTATAAATTATTCATTTCAGTATTACTATCTTGTATGTAAGAGTGAGATTTTGAAGGAAATAAACTTGACATTCTGGTATAAATCAAATTATGGATAACATCATTTTGGACACTCTTAATCTTTAAATCCTTGAAATGTGAGTGAGCTATTGAAACACATCCCAGATGCATGTATAATGCAATTATCCATACTTTAGTGTCAAAATTATGTGGATCTTTAACTTGATAGTTTTCCAAAATTGATAATGAAAATAAAACATCGTTTAGTTTAAATGGTTTTCCATTATTTACCAAACTATTTTCAATAATTTGTAAAATTGACTTACTTAAAATTGAATAATCAGTTTTCATTTTGTGTTCTAGAATACCTTTATGTTTATTGTATAATTCTATCCATTCATCTGGGCTGTCAATTGTATGATTTTCAGACAAACAGATGGAGTTTACATCATGCATATCATTCTTTGGTTCAAGCATGGACATGATTTCTAAAACTTTGTCATTATTTAAATATTCTCTATAGGCTTTCATATCAATAACACAACATTGTTTGTTATGAAATTTATTCAAATATAACAAAATTGAGTTTTCTTCCACTTTGTCATTGTAAATTATGTCACATTCAAAATTTGCTAATTTTGCATTCCTAGATTCTCCTAATAATTTTTTAATCATTTCTTTAGTTTCGTCAATAGTTTTATTTGTGTTTTTACTACCTTTGATGAAGCCCTTAATAACTGAAAAGTCATCGATAGACTTTAGAATTAATTTACAACTTTCATACAACATTTCATATTTTTCAAGTTTATCACAGTATTTTATAATGAAATTTTTTAAATTTAGATTAACTTCTTTTAATAGAGTTGGTTCAATTTCATTGATGATTGAAAGAGCCTTTTCATTATTTTCATCATTATTCATATTGATAAATAGTTCCTCGCAAACAGTACAATATATAATTAATTCTTCTGAATTTTGAAATGGTTTAATATCAACTATATTTTTATAGGCTAATAATGGAAATAATTTTAGTTCTTGTTCGCTTACACTATCTTTTTTAAATCTAAATAATGCCAAAACTGAGATTGCATACCACACATTAAAGATTCTTTTATCTAAATTGGTAGTTTTGCCCAAAACAGCATACTTGGATAATAATAAACTTGACTTGGCCATATTTTTATAACTACAGTTGTCTAAAGATTTTTCAAACCATTCCATTGCTAATGGGAAACTTGGATATTTGAACATACCTCTCTCATATATGTTTAAAGCTTCATCGTATTTAGTAAATTGAATAAACAATGTATGTAATAAATTCAAAGCTTTCTTATCATTAATATATATATTACTTTTCAAGCCATATTTTTCATTTAGATCAGTTTCATAATCAAATTTTTTTGGTGATTGCTTAAATTTTGCAAACAGTTCTAAAATTTCATAATAAGAAGAATTTGGATATTGTTTTCTCAATTGAGCAATCTTTGCATTGCACTGCTTGAAATTAGATTTCTCAAGCAATTCATAAATCTCTTTTTCAATTCTCTCAGACATCTAAAACTTAACCCCAGATGAGAAAATATTATGTTACTTCGTTAGCCTTTCTCCCTTTCTCACTGACTTAAAAACAAAATCTTAAACAGTTGAAATTGGATATATATACACTAAACCAATCAGTGTATATTATTATATCCAGGTAAAGATACATACGTGTGTGTATATATATATTATTAAAAACATAACATAGATAAAACAACCATTGCCTTAACAATTCTTGTTACTTCTCAAACTTGATTTTTCACAAAACTTCTCATTCTTTCGAATTCTGATGATGTGAAACTTTTCAAAAACAAAAAAGATGTGTTTATACGCGGGTTTCTTCGAAAATTTGATTTGACATTTCTGAAGAATTCCAAGAATCTTAAGATTCCAAAAAAGATCTAAAGTAAATTTAACAGTATGATTAGGCCTAAAATAAAGATGAATCTTTGAACGTTTAATTAAATTATTTAATTAATTAGATACATTGGCTGGAATATTAAATAGTAAAGACAGTCTTTAATTTGTTATATTTCATTATGTTTAAAATAAATAACAAAGAAAAAACATAAACATAATTATTTACATATCATGATTGAATAGGATTTGAAATATTAGTAAAACTGTTGTATCCTATCTTAAAAAATCTGTGCATTTTGTTTAATTAGCTTCTGTATGCTTCTTGACGTATTCTTGAATGAATTTTTCTTCTTCAGGTGAGCTAGCTTTAAAATCTATACTTGTATTTTTTTTCGCAAATGGATTAGGAACAGCAAATAATGCCAATATACTAATAGTACCAACAGCTAATTGGTAAGATGGAATAGATCTTCCAAAAATTACATATGCATTACCCATTATTGATTATTGTTATTCTTATTATGTATCACTGTGTTTGCTGGTTTGTATAGCAACTCGTTCGAACTTTTTGAGCCTCATTAGTAAGGAACACTTATTTTAAATATCCTTTTTTATTTCTTAAATTTTCTTATTTTCAGTATATTTAGGTTTTTTCATTTTTTGAATTTTCGAAATTTTGGAAAAAATTATTCAGCTTCAAGGCTCGCGTTTTAAGCCAATAAGATTAAAGAACTGAATAGTAATATATTTAAGTTAACGACAGTATCTTTATATAAAGCGGTCACTAATAATGTTGATTTAAGTTTGAACTATTCAAATATCTAATATTAAGTAGTTGTAATGGTGGTAATAATTTATAATATCGTCTTTTATTTTAATGCTCTATAATATATATATGGGTGTATAAAATGTATGAATCAATCTATGATATTTTTTGTTCCTTTAAGAAGGTTCAAAATTCTCGATAATTTTACATAAAAGTTTAACTATCAATTTTTTTTGTATGATTATTTCTTTAAAAGATCTTTGATTTACTGCCTCACTTAGAAGTATGGTATGTTTATTATTCATGTGTAATTTTTTAATAATTTCTAATTTTCTATCAGTTAATGCCTTTAATAATTCTTCTTCATATCCAGAAGTTTCATTAAATTTAGTTGTCTCTGTGATTAAAGTTATAATCTTAAATGCTAAATCAGTGTTTATTAAAGTTTTATCGATAGACAATTGACCAAATAATTCAGTTTGAATAATATTATAAATTGGAAGAACACATACAGGATTGTTTTCTAATAAATATTTCATTATTAATCCAAACTTGTATTTACCACTCTCGTCAAGTATAGAATTTTGATATAGCAAAGCTGTTTGATACAATGTAATTCTGGTATCTTCATTATTTTCGACTAACCAATCTAACAACGTAGTGATTACTTTATGATCAGAATCTAGATAGTAATACTCTTCGTCTTCTTCCAATTCAACAGCATTGATAATTCCATCTAATTGTGTGTGTGAATGAGTGACAAATAATATTAAGTAGTATGATAAAAAGTTAGTATCTTTCTTGAAAACAACGTATTCATAATATGTGTTTCTAAATAATTGAACTAAGCAAAATAAAGCAGATTCCTTGATATAAGGGAAAAGTAAACCTCTACAAATTATCCATAATAGAATATGTGTAAAATTATTCCTGTCCCAACGGAAATTCAAAATGTTCTCAACTTCATTATATTGAGGTTCCAATTCTTGTTTTGCTTCCATTAATACTTCAATTATTGGTTTTGCATTTGATCCTTTTTGAAATTCAACCATAAATAATCGTTTGACATCATTTATCAAGAATATCAGTCCTGCTTCAAAATATAGTGGATGGCCTGAAGTGACGATTACACTTGATAACCAAAACAATGACTTCATAATATCCAAAGTTGGGTCTAAACCTTCTACCAATTTGCTACAAGTGGTTACATATGCAACAGATAAAAATAATTGCTCTTCGGATAAATCTGAATCAGCGTTAGCATATAACATTTTGGTCAAAATGTTTTTGGCTAAATATTCCGGAGTTTTCGATTTGTTGACAACACCTAAAATCATAACAGCTCTTGCTGACAAAAAGGATTTTTTGTTAAATAAAATATTAATTAGATAATTTTTGTAAGCAGCCTTCCAATGGGCTGATTCAAATTCATTGCTATTTTCCATCAATAGAAGAATATTATCAATAAAATATTCAAGTGTGTTAAAATTAACTTGGAAACTTTCGGAGCTTGTCCTTGGCAAAATACGGTTCTTGTTTTGGCTAAAACCATAAATAAATCTCAATTTATGTGAAACAAAAAGTTGTGTCAATTGGTCTAGCTGCATTTTATCATTTAATGATAATGTTTCACTACTTGCTAATGAATTACAAATATTCAATAAAAAGCTGAAAAATAGCTCTCTAAGTTCTAGTGGTCCTAAATCTATTAAAAGAGATATGATAATCAATACTTCTGGTAAAAAATTTTGAGCAATTAAAGTACTTTGAAAAAATAAATTGGAAGCTAATTTTGATAATATGATAAGCTCTGACCAACTTTTGTTGCTTGCTTCATATATTAACGAATGAGAAAATGAATTAATAATGTTCATCAACTTGTGGATTACTATCTTTGTGACGGTTAAAGTAGGTAGAGAAGAAATAATATTTAACACTTCATCTATGTCTTTATTCTCATACATTCTTTCTGATGCGTATTCTAAAACCTCATCGACAATAATATCTATCAATTGTGACTCTACAAGCAGTGGATACCAGATGTGTTCCACATACAAACTTGTATAAATTTCATGTTTTACGGTTAATCTGATTAATCTATTTATAATCTGGATTGTGAGCGCAACACCATATTCCCCAGAATCGCCCAAGTAAATTAATTTGTAAACATTTGACATCCAAGCGGATAGATAAGAAAGATATGTTGGAATATCAGTGACATCAACAATATTGCTTTCTAATAAATTTAATAAGCACGGCACAATATAAGGTGTTAGTTCAGATGATTTAACAACCAATGTCTTTGTGACTTCATTCAAAATTTGTGTACCATCTTGAGAGACATATATTTCGGGACTTTTATGTAAGAAAAATCCAAAATCCATGTCATAAGTATTTTGTAGTGCTACCATCAAATTATAAGATACTTCTTTAATTTTCATATCTTCATATGAAAAACCTAAAAGTATAGTAACCAATAAATTTGAAACTACGTATAGTTTTGTACTCTCATCATCATTTTTTGGGGCAAGAATGGGTTCCACGATAAAATCTGAACTTTCATCACTAATAGTTTCCTCTTCGATTCTTATCATAGATTGGTTTAACATTTTTATTACATCTAGATATTTATCACAACATAATGTAACTAACCCCGAGTCAAAGTGAATCGTAAATTCAGATCCTTTTCCTGAATAATCAGTTGTCTCAATAGATAAAATTTTTGAAATATGGTATATAAAGTTGCATTTAATTGAAACAACCGGGTGACCTGGAAATAACTCTATATTTTTTGTTTCATTAGCTTGAACTTGTAAATGGTTGCTACCAACCTGTAAAGTAACAGGTTGTATTGAATCAGTGTCATGATCATACTCGTAAACATCACTCAAGAAAATCCTGGTACCTTTTACAATCTGTAAAGTTTCACCAGTTATACCCAAAGATTGTATGATTTGCTTATCATCGACAGTAGAAATCCATTTTAAATTTGCGTATTCTGATAATAGCAGTCCAATTTTGCTTCCATCCGTAATAACTTCATCAACAGCACAAGGCACTGCATTGACCACATAAAAGGAAAGACAAAATTTTCTAGTATCTTCAGGAATAAAAGAAAGCATTAAAGTTAGAAATTTCTTTAAATTTTTCAACTCACTAACGCTGTAATCTGTACAATCGACTACTAAATAATTTTTGGTACTCCAAATTTTGGAATAGGTTTGCAAAAAATGGTAGGCAATCTCTTCAGCTGTTATTGAATAATGTTCTAAATGTCTAAAACTAAAAGTTATTGTAGGGATATTATCTGTTGAAATAGATTCGGTGACAAATTTCTTATAAATAATATTAGTGTTTTTTTTCTTGAATATATTTTTTTCCATAAAGTTGTACAACTGTGGTTGATCTTCCATATGCTCTTTGACATAAGGTGGAAGATCATTATTTGGAATAAATTTAGGTTGTGTGAATTTACCAATAAATTCATCGAATAGTTCAATCATGTCAGTAAATTCAGTGATGTTCTCAAAAAGATCTAAATTATTCAAGAGCCCTTTTCTAATTTTCAATTCATTAAAGTACAGAATTTTATGGAAAAACTCCAAGTTGATAGGTGCAGTTTGAATTTCGTTTGATTCAAAATTAACTACCTCACCATTCTGCGATACTTCCTTAATAAAAGAAAAAATACGTTCACGATAAACTGTTAATCTATCGAATTCATTCTTTAGTGAAGGCCATTTGATGAAATTGTCTGAACCATTGGCAATCATTTGAAGAAGTTTTGCCATCGATAAACAAACTTTTTTCTTATTGACATCTAATATCGAATCGATACATTCGGATTCTGGAGTAATGATAGAAGGACAGATGAATCTCAAAAACAGAAAAGAACCTACAGCAATCTCAGCATATTCAGGAAATTTAGCATATGTTACATCGTAAATTGATTTACAAATCATAGATAAATCCTTTGGAAATATATTCAAGGAGTTTGTGATAGAATCAATAATTGTATCAAAATGGTCTAAATATATTGTCACTTTTTGAAAAGTTTCCGGATCTTCTGGTGATAATTTTTCAATATCAACTATATCATTTGAGTACTCTATTCTCAGTAATGAAGATTTTAATACTTCAATTAAGTAGGCATGTCCCTTGTTGGATGCAAATAATGTAAGAACGCTAGTAGCGCAACTGTTTCTTCTCAAAATCTCAGAGGGGCGAAAGATATTATCAATTTCGTTTGATAATAATTCTTTGTAAAGCACGTTAAAAAAACTTGAATTGCTATATGTCTCGAAGATACCTAAAGATAGCTCATCAATATTTTCTGACGAACAAACATTACAAAAATAACTAATCAAAAATGGATGCTTTTGAATGCATTCATTTAACATATGAGACAGCATTATTTTATTATTTTCATTCTTGTTTTGGTTACTATTTTTCTTAGATTTGATAATATTAATGAAAACTTTTAAAAATGACATTTTCAGTTCCTTGCTGACAGATAACCCTAATGGCAATGCGTATTCAATGCCTACATCAGAATTAGCATTCGTTAAATTTGCTAATGATGAGATAATATTCGTATTTATGATCGTATTTTTGTTGATGAGAAAATGTGGAGTCTTATCAGTGATGTAACATTTCTCTAAAGCTTTAAATAAATAACTAAAATATTTCCCAAATTCATTTGATCTTAACTTCAATATATCATTGTCTGAAGAAGTAGGGAATACTTCTATTGGAAGGTCTTTTGTCAAATATTCAAGTGTTGTTGACGAATCTAAAATTCTTTCCAAATATAATGAATCCATTTCTCTCTTGTTATAGTCCATTTCTCTATGCGATAGTGTCATGTTCTTTAAGTCAAATTCATGGTTGATTGATTCGTTAAATAAATCTAATACAAATCGTAGCCATTTATTCTTCAAACGATAATGGTATTTTATAAATAATTGTTCTTCAGATGATTCGATAGCTTTGAATAATTTCAGCATTTGGATAACAATTTTATGGCTTTTAGGATTTTCATTAGGAATATTTTTTATATGTACACATAAAAAGTCGATAATATTTATAATTTCGACAGAAACTAAAATCAAACTATTCTTCGTAGCAGGATCATCCTTTTCCAATATGGTTCTCAAAATTATTACAACTTGTTCAATTAACAAGTACCAGTAATCGCTTATTTCAATCTCAGAATTAAAATTAGGCATTTCATCAAACTTTTTCTTTAGATTTTCCAATAAGATATTATAAGATAGCGGATGTAGTTCATGACTTAAAATATCCCTAGCATTTTCTCTAGTTAGAAGATTGGAGTCATTTATCCAAACACATTGTTGACTGACAAAATAATTGAATTTATCCTTCAAATCTTCACTATCCTCAACTACATATAAGCTTTTATTACTACCCTGTGAAAGAATTATGCCAGAAGAAACAGCTATTACACCTGCTAATATTCTAAATTCATCAAATTGATCTTGGGTTAAAATAGCTTTATTTTGAGAAAGATAAAGCCATCTTTCATATATAATAAATGTACATTCTACCAAAATTCTACTTGGCTCTTTAATTTCTTTCATTATAGAATCCAGAAAGTAATGTTGGAAGGCTAAACTACCAGTTAAAAGGTAGTTTGCAGATGCAAGTGATCTAACAAAACCAGCTTGAAGTTGAATTTCTTTCTCTGACCTACCCATTACTTCACCGTATAAAATCACAAATTGATAGAATGATTTGTAAAGATCAGTCACAATTTGCTGAATTTTTTGCTTTCTACAGCAAAGAGATAAAAATAATGCTTTACCAACAATATCAGCAATATCAATAATCTGACTTTCAACAATACGCGATATATGATAACCTCGTCCACTGTCTTGCAATGTTTTAGTTAAATAATATTTAACATTCATAAAATCCAATGTCGTCTGCAATAGGATTTCACGAGAATCATATGACAAGTTTAAATTTGTTAAAATTTTTGACAACATAAAAACTATACCTGTTGACATGAAGTAACCGCTAACAATTAATTGGACTGGAGATTTATTGTTTATATTCATTAGAAATTTCATAAAAACTGCAACAAAAATTTTTGATGATTTAATAATTGAATCGTTAGGATCAAAAAACCCATCCATAATTGTTTTTATAATACCAATATTTGTATCTATAATATAGGACATATCAATAGTTTCTAGTTCGTCTGGAATAAAAAAATAATAAATCTTTCTGCTAAATATAGCAACAATAGTTGTCACTAGAGTTTCTAAATTTCTTTCCTTCTCATCTAATCCATCGTCAATATAATTTGATACAGAAATATTTGTTGCCTTATTTTTTGTTGATCTGTGATTGATCTTTGCTTTTATTTCAAGTGGTTCACCAGAAGTGCTTAATGGTGATTGCGATGGCGTTAAACTGTCACTATCATCTGCTGAGTCATCTTCGCTAGGGGCTGTTTTGTAATGATATCGGATGTCTCCCGCAGTTGCTGTCTTGATTTTACTCTCAGGTACATTAAATCCAAAAAGATATTCTATATGCTTGTTATGTTTTCTTATAATACTTTTGATTTCATTGCCATCCATGACAGCTGATGTCCTAGCACTGATAATTAAAGAGAACAATTCTATAACAAATTCATGTATCTTTTTATCAGTTTCTTTTGATATTTTGCTTGTCTGTTTTGTATGAAAGTACAATGAAAAACCTTCCGTATATACAGATAAAACTTCTAGATTTTTCTCTTTTAAAACTTCATCTAGACATAAATGAGATAGACATTCATCTGAATTCATTTGAAGTAATGATATAAAATATTTCAACTGGAGAGCCTTCAGCACCGTTGGATATTTTGACTTGAGGTTTAAAAATGACTTGTTAAATTTACCTTTCCAATTTCTACCCATTTGTAAATTTAAACCCAATACGTTTGTTAATCTTTTGTAAAAGATAACAGAAGGAGCTGTATTGTCTATGGTTGAGATAGCTGATGTTAAAAAAAAGACAGATAAAAGCAGGTATATTGAGTCTAGTATTGTATTATCAGATACTGAAGTAGATCCGTTTAAATTTTTTATTATAAGAGTCAAAAATCTAACTGATTTTTTTTTAGGAGGGAGCCTTTTAAATGTTCTGATAGTATTACCGATTGATTTAATTCTATTTAGTTTAGGTGCAATGTGGTCGAGTTCGTTTTTTTCACTATTGGACCCAGTGAGGTATGATTTTCTTATGCTACCGTCAACAGAACCAGGCAAATCATTCATATCAAAAAATGTCATTTTGGATACTTCTTCCATTGTATCGTATTGTAATAAAATTAATATGCTCATAATACTTAGAATCGATAAATTACTTGAAACGAAATTATTATTATAACCAAATAGACCAGTAATTTTTGTGTTTAATGGTTTTCGGTTAACATAAGATAAATAATCTTTATATTCTTTTTCACCAATAGAATTTTCACTACCTTCAGTAAAAGTGTCTGTAGGTGTAGGAGACCTATTTGAGGTTTGATATAAATATAAATCATTATATTCCATTAGTAAATTGCTACTTTTAGAGGTTAGTTTAGAAGATATGTTTTCTTGGTTCAAAAAATTCAAACTTGATGCTCTTGATAAGCCTACTGATTGGGACAAATTTGAATTTGAACTATGCATTGAATGAAGATCTGAAGATCTTGAATTTGTTTTTGAAAAAGGGTATAAGCTTGAATTTTGTTCTGTGTTTAATTGTTTTAAACTATTGGTTTTACTCATGGCGGTTGAGGATGCAGTTAGTGATGTTTCTCTTATGGAATTAGAAGTTAACAATGCAGAAACTTTGAATGTTGAAAACAAATGGTCAAATAAAGATTCTAAAACTTTATAACGGTCTATTTTGTCTTTAGCTTTATCATTTTGATAGATTTTACTGAATTTAACAAAATCATCAGGCTTTGATGTTATCCAAACTTGTAATGTTTTTGAAACATAATGTAATAACAATGCGTTAAAAATTGATTTCCCCATTATTATAGTTAATTTTTCAACTATTTCTAAAAAATGTGTAACATCTCTTGATGTGATAAAAACACTTCCAAATAGGTCTAAATATTGAACCAACGCTAAATCATCTATCTTGGTATTTAAAGAATTTTCATTTATTGGCTGTTCGGCTTCTAGATATGGTTGAATTAATTTCTCATTTAGATAGAGGGAGTATTCGTTTGGGTTTGATGCAGCTAAGAATGATTGTAAATGCTGAATAGTCACATCCAATAAAATTGCATCTCTTCTTAACAATAGATTATTTTTCAAGGTGTGTTGATAGTTCGATAAAATCATTGACCTTAAATGAAGATTTTGATAAAATAATTCGTCTGATGTAGATTCTAAAGTGCTAATTGTATCGGTATGAAATTTTAAATGTTGACAAAGTTTCAAAAGTCTATGTATCAGGTTATTTTTATTTGATAATTTTGCAGGTCTTGTTAAATGTAATTGATCTCTTGAAGATGCATAACCAACATTGATATTTTTAAAAATTGTATTGTCAATTTGATTAATATTTTTTTCTACACTATCTTGTGATTGTTTTCTATCATGATTATCCCAACGGTATTCGATCAAATCATCTAATAATCTCATCAGCACTAAAATACTTTGTAATTGTGCAAAATTTATATCTGTGATTGAGTTAACATTTTCTA
The DNA here is from genome assembly GCA_030573885.1 of Tetrapisispora pingtungensis (nom. inval.). Taxonomy (NCBI): domain Eukaryota; kingdom Fungi; phylum Ascomycota; class Saccharomycetes; order Saccharomycetales; family Saccharomycetaceae; genus Tetrapisispora; species Tetrapisispora pingtungensis (nom. inval.). Next base: position 32,123 of record JAJMDY010000024.1, read on the forward strand.
AAATGTTTTCTTCAATGCAATCCATAATATGTAATAAACAAAACTGTAATCTATCCTTTGAAATTAAACTTAATAGAATATCTCTGCTTTTAATAAACCCTTCAAATTCCTCGACTTGTGTATAAAATTTAAAGGTCGATTTGACAGGTAAAAAATTATATATCCTCTCACGAATAATATTACGTGACAAGATATCACTCATTGGTGTGTTTGCTTTTATCTCATCATTAGGTGAAATAGACATTTTTAGAATGTATTTCTTTATAAGTGAGAGAATAAGGTTTGGCTATATCAGTGATTGTATGTGTAGGGCTCAATGAGTAAAATGCTTATAATGCTAATATCAAATTATTTATAACAACTTTTTAAATAAATATAATATACTTATACTTTTGCAAGTTTATAAGATCATTACTTTACAACACCCACTCATCAATTCATTAATATAGTAATAAAATAATAAAAATGTAAGCACTATTGTTATTATTTTGCATAATAAATTTTATTCATTTTATGAAACGAACACAGGGTCGAAATTTTTTAACTACGATAATTTAACACAAATAAATTGAAATGTAACGTAGCAGAAGGGAGAAAAAAATAAAAAGAAATTTTATGACCGTAATTACTTAAATTGCATCAAAAATTTACCAAAAAAGAAATAATCGTACGGGATAATGAAAAATATTAATATAAAATTGAAATAACAGCATTCTCTAATGTCATATATATATTTACATATGTTGATATTCGCCGTTAACTACAATCAAAATAATATTTACCACCAGCTAACCTTTACAGAGAGACTAAATAAAAAACAAAAATGCATACAAAAAAATAAACCACACACAAGTAAACATGTGTGCAAAGGAAAACGAAACTGAAAAAAATTTTAATCCTATCTCGTGTTTGAAAATACAAGTATACATAAAATACACAAAAATTAAATAGAAGATTATGTATGATACTACCACGGAGTAGTTGAATCGCAGATGTCTATGTTCACAATATTCGCATAGTACGTATCATAAATGTGTGATATAGTCTATAGGAAACAAAACCAAAATAGTTTTTCTAATGAAAATATCAAATATAACAAAAAAGATAGAAAAATGTTTGAGCGGTATATGAAGTATTTTATCTCACAATTTTATATCATAAATAAGCTGATACTAGACTTTTTTTCATTTCAAAAAATACCTACTTACTTTCCTTCAAATTAATTATTGATTTCGCTATAAGTAGTTGTCGTATTTATTACCATTTTGCTGAGGTTTTAATTCATTATAATTTGTTTGTTTTACTTTCGAAAAAAAATTTGAGTTTTTTTTTTTCAAATTTGGTAAGGACACGTTCTGCCTTATTTTCTAAACGAAATTGTAATTAAATTAATAAAATATTGTATTGAAATTTTAAAACACAGATAAAAGCGTGCATGACCTCACTAATAATTTTTTATTGCTTTTTGTAAATTAATATAAATTAATTTCGATTAAATTTGCTGGACAGCGCAAGAAAAGCGGCAGGAAGTGCTTCAATTTTTTCATTCGTCAATTTTATTGGTTTTCCGGGATGTTTCCCTTTTAGGAACGAAATTGCATTCTTCATAACGAGAAACTATCATACGATTTTTTCCAAATAGAGATTCCTGCGCAAGACATATCGGGTATATATTTAGTTTAGCTCAGGGGAACTGTGTTTGGTGTCTACGACTATTTGTTCGCTAGTTTTCTAATATCGACTGTTTTCTGAATAACAGTCGTATGAAATACTGTACCAACTATTTACAATGCTAATCTACATAGGTTTCTCATTATCGTTATATAAATGTATTATATCATCAGTTCATGGTAGCACTATTGTGAAATTGTTCATGCCTGGTTTGTCAAATAATTTTATTTTTTTGGTATATTTATGTTCACTCGACTTCCTACTGGTCTTTTGAAATAACATATATATTATTTTATGTGTCTCGGAACTTTTAACCAATTTATAACCTAAATGATACATTATTTCTTCGAATAAATTCAAATTCATATACCTTGAATTGTTTAAACATGGTAAGGGCAATACGATAAACACATAACCTTCATCTAATATAAACTCATTAAATCTTAAACACATTCGTCCTCTATCTAACGGCGTATTGACAAAATTCAACACTAACGAACATGAAATTAAATTGAACTTTTCTTTGGGATCATTCGGTAATGGTCTTTCCATAAAATCTTGTTTCAATATTTTTTTATCGTTAGAAACATTTTGGAGATCGATTCTTTCAATTTCGTTAATTATTTTACTTTTATTAATATAATTATTTGAACTTAAAGATCCGATTTCTAATAATTTATCAATTGAATTTAATTTCAAATCATTTTCTAACCATTTAATTAAAATCTTCGATGAATCACCACCACGGTTTGTTTCTTGTCCCATTTTACTTGCTAATTGATAATTTGTTAATCCACCTTTATTTAAAATTTCATTCATTATGTATCCAAGTAATTCGATTAATTTAATACGATCGTTACCTAATTTGACACTAAGCAATTGTTTTTCAAATTCATTTTGAATTTGATTATTAAATGCATTTTCAAATACTATTTTTTCATTATTCTTCAACTGTTTTTTTAATAACTCTTTATTTCTTTCTTCATCATTGTCTTTAATGCCTTTGATTCCTAATTTACTTACAATGATTTTTCTCTTAGAAATTAATAAATGAAATCTACGAATAATTTTTCTAGTCTTGCTAGGTTTAATATTTTTAACTTTTTCGATGACAGATCTCCCAGTAATGGACTTTTTATTTCTTGATAACATTTTTCATTAAAATGATTATGAATATGTTTCTGTTCCCAATTTATTGTGCTTATTATTTTCATATATAAATAAATAAAATTATTTATTAAAATGACTTAATCTCATCTCTTCAATATTTTTTTTATATATACATTAGATGATTTTTTAAATTTTCAAAATTGCGATGAGATGCGATGAGATAAGAATTTGAAAAAATTTTATATGTAAAGTTTAAAATTGTTTGGTACAAAGAAAATAAAGTATATTTAGTATTATATATTAATATATAATTCCATTTACTCATAATATTAATTTCAATTTAAACATCTACATTAGACTAATCCTTGATAAACAAGATATTGATCTACTTTTCAGCATGGTTAATAAATTAGTACAGAAGAGGTTGAATAATATCAACAAGGTTAAGAAAAATAAAAATGTTACTGTGAAAAAAAATAGAAATGTTAATACGAAAAAGACTAATGAAAAAGAATCTGATGGTACAGGAAAAGTTGTTAAGCCATCAGAACTAAATTGGAAAACAGTTTCAATTCCTGACACACTAGGTGATTTCGGAGGGTTTTATGGTTTAGAAGAAATTGATGGCGTTGATGTGAAAGTTATAAATGGTCAAGTTCAATTTATTACAAAATCAGAATCTAATATCAAGAAAGAAAATGAAGAAAATTTAGATATTCAAATTGATGAAAATGCAGAAATTGGTGATGTAGTTGAATTTAAGAATTTCGATGATATTAAAGAAGGAGAATTAAGTGCGGGATCCAGTGACGAAGATAATGTTGAGGATGTTGAGGGTAGTGATGATGATGAAAGTAATAATGAAAGTAATGACGAAGAAAAAGATGAAAATGCTGAAAATAATATCGAAAATTCAGAAGTATTGAAAACCAATGTTTTTAATTTAGACGTCTCATTAGATGACAACGTCTCATCAGTTGACTTACCAAAGTGGTCTGAATTGGTTGGCAATTTATCATTCACTACATTAAATGGTTTAGCATCCTTAGGTTTTAGTAAACCAACTGAAATTCAAGAAAAATCCATTCCATTTGCCCTAAAAGGTGATGATATAATGGGTAAAGCATCCACTGGTTCGGGTAAAACTTTGGCTTATGGTATCCCAATATTAGAAAATTTAGTAAAGTCCTCCAAAACAGATCCAAAGAAGTCAATTGCATTAATTTTTACTCCAACCAGAGAATTAGCTCAACAAGTTACACAACATTTGCAAAAAGTAGCCAAATTAGTAGTTGAAAAAAACCCATACTCGATTTTATCGTTGACTGGTGGTTTATCTATTCAAAAACAACAACGTTTATTGAAATATGATGGTAGTGGTAAAATTGTGGTTGCTACACCAGGTAGATTTTTGGAATTATTAGAAAAAGATAATAAATTGGTTGAGAGATTTTCACAAATTGATTCTCTAGTTTTGGATGAAGCCGATAGATTATTACAAGATGGTCATTTTGATGAATTTGAAAAAATCTTGAAATATTTAGGTAATGCTAATAAAAAATTGCACGGTAATAACAAGTGGCAAACAATGATTTTCTCTGCCACTTTCTCTGTAGATTTATTTGATAAATTAGCTTCAAGTAATTGGAAAAACAAAAAAGCTGGCGTTGATGAATCAGAAATGGAAATTGTTCTTAAACATCTAATGAATAAAATTCATTTCAAATCTAAGCCAATTTTAATAGACACAAACCCAGAACAAAAAGTTGGTGAAAAAGTTAAAGAAGCTTTAATCGAATGTGCCCCATTAGAACGTGACCTATATGCATATTATTTTATTTCTATGTTCCCTGGTAAGACTTTAATTTTTTGTAATGCTATTGATTCAGTTAAAAAACTACATGTCTACTTAAATTATTTGAATATTTCAGCATTTCAACTACATTCTTCAATGACTCAAAAAAATCGTTTAAAAAATTTGGAAAAATATCAGTTACAATCAGAGAAAAATGAAAAATTAGGTAAACCAACTGTCCTGATAGCGAGTGATGTTGCAGCCAGAGGTTTAGATATTCCTGATATCCAACATGTTATCCATTATCATTTACCACGTACTGCTGATGTTTATATTCATAGATCTGGTAGAACAGCTCGTGCTGGTAAAGAAGGTATTTCCGTTATGATTTGTTCACCAGAAGAAGCCAGTGGGCCACTAAGAAAATTAAGAAAAATGTTATCAAATAAAGCTCAACATTCTAAGAACCAATTCTTAAAAAAATGGCAAAATACAGTTCCATTATTACCAATTGATATCGATGTTTTAAACCAATTAAGAGAACGTAGTCAATACGCAAGTGAATTAGCTGATAATGAAATTGCATCAACTTCATTAAGAAAAGATGACGTTTGGATGAAGAAAGCTGCAGATGATTTAGGTATAGATTTTGATTCTGACGATGACATTGTAGATACATTTTTAGCAAAGAATAAAACTAAGAAAGTTAATAAGACGATGGAAAAGGCTAAATTAAAAGTTACTAAAGCAAAATTAAATGGTCTTTTATCAATGCCTATTAGAAAAGATATGAGAAAGAAATATTTGACCGGTGGTTTAGTTAATTTAGCCGACAATTTAGTAAAGAAAAGAGGACATAAGAATATCATTGGTCATGATGAAGTTGATGCATTAGAAACTGTTAAAAATAAAAGAAGTAAGAAATAAATTAAGTAGTTAAGTTATTAGATATTTAATAAGATGAATTTATTTATGTATATTTATTTTTATGAAACAACAAAAAAAAATAAAAGAAGACTACAAAATAATTTGATTAGTTTAGTAATAGTTGTTGAATTTTCTTACATAATAGTATGTAGGACTACTTATCTTGGGTTCAATAAATTCCAAGAACTAACTTATTTTTATAATACATATATTTATTTTGAAATTAACACGGAATGCTTATCAGTTTATTTGTTTATTTTTTTCAATTGTTATAATTTATTTATCTATTTTTTTTCCAATAAAATTATATTTAAATAAAATCGAAATCAGAACCTTCATCAGAATCATAATATTCATCTTCAGAATCTTCTTGTAATTGTTCGAAATTAACTTTATAACGTAGTAAAGCACCAATACCACCAAAACCGGTAACGAATTGAGAACCTTCAGAAGATTTATCAGTGATGAATTCTAAAGTGGCACCGTAATCTTTATAATGTTCAGCTAACCATTCAATCAATAAGATTTCATCAACGACTTCCATTTCTTGGCCGGTGGCTTTATCGATCGCATAACTTTTATCTTCTTGTTCTGGTCTAACAAATTTAACGATTTCTTGATCTTCTGAATCCTTATAAGTGTATCTAATCATGTCTAAGTTTTCAAAGACGATTAATCTATCACAAGCACCTAAATCTAATGCTTTTAAAGTATCATCGATACCATAACAGAATTTACCTGTATCTTGAGAAATTTCATCGAAATATTCGGTTAATAATTTCTTTTCTTGAACGAATTTAACATTAGCTAAGGTTTCGGCAGATAATTCGATAGCTTGATTGAAACCATTTTCACCACCATAAGAAATATCTACGATTTTAATAACTTTTTCGGCTAATCTTGGATCGAATAACTCGGATTTGGCTAAATCAGTTTTAAAATCAGCAGAACCTGCAAGAATTAAACCTTTAACTGCAACTTTATCGTTAACAATGAAATTTTGTACTGCAACTTCAGCAACTTTTCTAACATAATTATGTCTCTTTTCTTCTCTTAAACGAGCAAAACGAACAGCTGATTGACCACCTCTACCATGCTTTTTTGGTAAATCGACAGTGAATTTATGTAAAACAGTTCTTGTGTTACCTGATAAAGAACCGAATAAAGTACCTTGACCATCCATGACGATAAAACCGAATTTATCGTCAGCTTGTAATAATTCAGATAAAACTTCAGTGTGGAATTTATTATCACATAAATATAAAGAAGTATTAATTGGTTTATAAGGTTCGATATCGAAAGTAACTTTTTTTTCCTTACCTTCTTCGGTGATGATATCACCACAATAAAGAACTAAACCATTTGGTGGGACTCTTGTGTATAATTTCAACTTTTGTTGAGTAGAAGTAATTGCAGATAAAACAGATAATCTATTAACTCTTGATTTAATATTTGAAGCAGTACCATATTCATCGGTTAACATTTTTTGAATCATTGAGATTTGACCCTTTGGTGGGATGACCAAAGAAATCATAGAAGTACCATTACCTCTTGCTTTTTCCAAAGATTGGATTAATTTCTTAACTTTCCAAATTTCAATATTTTTCTCAGCTTCAGTTTCCATTATTAATAAAAGAATGTCGTGATATGTATATATTTATATATATATATATAAGTAAGTATGAGTAAAAGGATAATTAAAATGAGCTTCCAGAACAGAAAGGAAGAAGACGACGAATATTCACGAATATATTAGTAAAGTTCGAATACTTATACTTATACACATAAATGAACATCAATGCACTTCAATAAAATAATATCAAATGATAATAATACTGTATAATGATATTACTACAACAGCATAGAATAAAACACCCAATTGAATACTATGATATCAATCATAGCAGCTCTGAATAAATTTTACTGTAATTAGCTTCTCATCAGTTTTGAATAATTTAATGTTAAAGCTCATCGCAAAAATTCAAAAAAATTTTCAATTGAAATACATATCATCTTACACGGACCACCGTCTACATCGTGTCGTACGAATATGTTGTCATGTGACAACATATTCGTACGACACGATGTATATGTTTCGTATCACATGATGGTGTGTCGGCCGATTCAATCGACACCTGCATGCTCCACGCAGATGGAAAAAAGAAAAGCATCCATTAATCCGGATTATAGTGGATTATTAATGCTAATCCGGATTACGACAACAATTGTTGTATGCGTACGTAAAGAAAGACAGAAATTTCATAATTTAAAAGCGCGGGGCTGTTGAGAACCCTTTGAAAATGGAACTCGAACTTTTTGTTTCATTGAGGTCTTTGAATTTGTGGATCGTTTAGCAAAATGGCAATTTGAGTATTTTATGTTGGCGGGGCATCCACTAATTTAGAAAAACAGAGAGGGCGGGAGAGCGGGAGAGAATATTCGAGAAGCGCAGTGTGTTGTTTTCGAAGTGTTTTCGAAATGAAAAAAGAGGGTATCAGGTGTTCGATCGGGAGACCACTAAATCGAACAGGAAAAAGAAATACTAATTTTTCTGGCGTTCTGCTAATTATTTTTTGGTCGCGAGCGCAATTTCGATCCAAAACGGAAAGGAGATATGTGTTTGTGTGTTGTGGGCATACATGTGTTTCGGGGGCAGACCAGAATTAGTGGATGCCACAGCCCGAAGTACCAGACGTTCGGCCTGCAACATGCTTAGCACACACATAATTTCAAGAAGTTGGATAATGGTATGCAATATACTACAATGAGCGACAACAATACAACGTTACAATAATACTTTATTGTAACGTTGTATTGTTGTATTAAAGCACTCGTTGTGTTTCTCTCAACTGAAATTTCAGCTCTTAGGTATATATCGATATGCTAGACATATCTGAAATATATTGTGTTGATGTATTCTTTAATACTTAAATGCTATAATGCTTTGATGGCTTAATGCTTTGATGGTGTACTCATTGTATTGGAATCCACAAATAACTCTTCTGTTAAACTATTTATTTTTATCAATTATAGTACAATTTCAGATTCAATTTCTTGAAATCAAAATACTACAATTTGTGAAAGTTGGAATAATCGTAGTTTTTTATCAACAAGATAGAAGAAACTTGACAACAATTTTTTTCAGCATTTTTAAAAATTTTATCCTTTATGTTTTATATTTCTCAAAATTTCATTCAATATATAAACTCATCACATTTTGTCATATCTATCCAAATTTAATTTCATTCTTTCACTTTGGTAATTATTTATGTTACGTATTTTAGTTGTTCTCTTCACTCTATTCGTTTCATGTTTCTTGTTACAGTATAAAAAACCAAGAATAATTTATTTTATTTAAACCTACTTATCAATCAAAATGTCTACTGAAATTCCAAAGACCCAAAAGGGTGTTATTTTCTACGAAAACAACGGTCCATTAGAATACAAAGACTTACCAGTCCCAACCCCAAAGCCAAATGAATTATTAATTCACGTTTTATACTCCGGTGTCTGTCACACTGATTTACACGCTTGGCACGGTGACTGGCCATTGCCAGTTAAGTTACCATTAGTCGGTGGTCACGAAGGTGCCGGTGTTGTTGTCGGTATGGGTTCTTCCGTTAAGGGCTGGAAGGTCGGTGACTACGCTGGTATCAAGTGGTTAAACGGTTCTTGTATGTCTTGTGAAGAATGTGAATTATCCAACGAATCTAACTGTCCAGAAGCTGATTTATCCGGTTACACTCACGATGGTTCTTTCCAACAATACGCTACCGCTGATGCCGTTCAAGCCGCTAAGATCCCAGCTGGTGCTGACTTAATGAACATCGCTCCAATCTTATGTGCTGGTGTTACCGTCTACAAGGCCATCAAGTCCGCTGAATTAAAGGCCGGTGACTGGTTAGCTATCTCCGGTGCTTGTGGTGGTTTAGGTTCTTTAGCCGTCCAATACGGTAAGGCTATGGGTTTCAGAGTTTTAGGTATCGATGGTGGTGAAGAAAAGGAAGCTTTATTCAAGAAGTTAGGTGGTGAATACTTCATCGACTTCACCAAGTGTAAGGACATCCCAGCTGAAGTCATCAAGGCTACTAACGGTGGTGCTCAAGGTGTTATCAACGTTTCCGTTTCCGAAGCCGCTATTGAAGCTTCTACCAAGTTCGTCAGATCTAACGGTACCGTCGTCTTAGTCGGTTTACCAGCTGGTGCCAAATGTAAGTCCGATGTTTTCGACCAAGTCGTTAAGTCTTACAGAATTGTCGGTTCTTACGTCGGTAACAGAGCTGACACCAGAGAAGCTATTGACTTCTTCGTCAGAGGTTTAGTTAAGTCTCCAATCAAGGTTGTTGGTTTATCTAAGTTACCAGAAGTTTACAAGGACATGGAAGCCGGTAAGATTGTCGGTAGAGTTGTCGTTGACACTTCTTGTTAAACAGTTTTTAAAAATATCAAAATTTTATTGAATTGAAGAATTGAGCCAATAGTTATATTGTACTCTAATATATTTTTTCATTTCATATTTTTATTTTCTAATTTTTAATCACTTTTACTTTAACAAACAAATTGTAATTTAATGAACACTACGTTAAATTTAATGAAACCTTATATAGAAAAATTTTATAGCAAGTTTTAATAAAATAAATGATATTTGCTTTTAAATAATCACAATCTTTATTTTTTTGTATTTCTGTATATTGTTTAGCAACATTTTTCTACTTGCTTTGATCGTTTATTAATATATAACTATGTTGTTATATATTTATAATATAAGCTATTGTGACAAGTTAAATTTATGCTTCGAATATATTCTCTCTATTTATATAAAAAATTTATTAAATTTATCTAACCTTTGTGATCAAACCTAGTATAACCTCATTTACGCAATATTCCAGTTAATAAAGGTCATAAATGACATCGAACAGACCTTGTGAGTACTTTCAAGGAATCTTCAAGGTGTCTTCAAAGTATCTTCAAGGTATCTTAAAGGTATCTTAAAGGTACTCTCAAAGTATTTAACTGCACACATTGGTATAAAACTGACATTAATGCCATTAGTCTTATCTCAACTCTTTATAATCACTAAACCTTGATGGTACTTTTATCAATTGACTCTTAAAGGAATGGTTGTTACCCTCGCTGTGTCCTTATCTTCAATTTTTCATTTTTTTCGTCTCCAAGCTACAGCTGTTTTGGAAATTTTGGAAATTTAAAATACTGCTTATTGGAAATATAACATTATTATTATATTCGTGATTATAAGGTTTTGTTTAATTGTTTTATACTTAATAGAAAGTAAAAGATTCTGTCGATACTTCTCGAAGTTGTTGTCACGTTGAGTTTGTTTCTGTTTTTTTTTCTTTTCATAATTGAAAATAAGGCAACTGGATAAACAATTGATTGCGAAGCAAAGGGTGAGTTCATAATGATCAATACTTTGAAATTGAATAGTAATTCAATAATAACATCTTTATTTAGATGTAAAAAGATAACTAGTACTGTTCCACTCAGATGTTATTCCAACAACAGGTTAGATTCTGATAAATTTGGTCGTTCTGTCGTGAAACAAACAAGAATTATACCGAAATTACCAACTTTTTATTCTGCAAATCCACACCATGAAAATTGTATGAATAGACTAGAGCATTTACTTAATAAATATATCAAGTATCCAACTCAATCAAGTTTGGTTAATGGTTTGGATAAACCTGCGTGGTTGACATTTGATGATTATTCTTTGATAGGAGGTGGTTCCAGATTAAGACCAATTCAATATAGACAATTGATTAATATTTTAAATAGGTTATATCATATTGACCAACAATTAATAAATGATGAAATTAAAAATGAACTATCAAATTATTTCAAAAAATCAAGTATGTTGTCAAACGATAAAAAATTAAAAGAATTAGATGAATTTGGTAGAGCTATTGCAATTGGTAGAAGAAAATCATCTGTTGCGAAGGTTTTCATCGTAAGAGGTGAAGGTAAAATTTTAGTTAATAATAGACAATTAAATGACTATTTCCCATTGATTAAAGATAGAGCCTCAATTTTATTCCCATTATCAACCACTGTTTCCTCTGGTAATTATAATGTTTTTGCTACTACTTCAGGTGGTGGTCCAACTGGTCAAGCTGATGCAATTGCGAATGCCATTTCAAAAGCTTTGTTAATTTTTAATCCTTTATTAAAACCAAGATTACGTAAAGCTGGTTTGATAACAAGAGATTATAGACATGTTGAAAGAAAGAAACCTGGTAAGAAGAAGGCTAGAAAAATGCCAACTTGGGTTAAGAGATAATCATATTTATTTCTTTTCTCATCTCTTTTATAAATGCATGTTCATAACATTCTATGAACTTTATTAAACAAAATACATATTCCATGCAAATGAAGGTAAATGAAATTAACATTGTAGTGATAGTTTTTTTTACAAAAATCTTTAATACTATTTATTAAAATTACAACTACAGTAGATTTTAATTTTGATTTCATTATAAAATGCAAATACAATGATCAAACCAATAAAAAAACATACATGTAAATACATTAAATATAATTAAATATATATTTTAAGTTTAAAATTATTTTTTAAAAAGAAAATAATCTTCAATTAGTATCCTTATCTTTATTCAATATTAGTGATTCTTGTAAATCAGGTAATTTTCTTAGCAATAGCATTATATCATCAACAGTGATGATATCTCTATTAGCATGTTTTGCAAATAATTCTAGATCTTTTCCAACTTCAACCAACTGAATGTAACATAATTCAACTAATGCATTTATAAATTTAGGTGATATACTTGTATCGAATGGCGTCTCTTCCTTAACTTGTTTTTCTATACAATACCAAAGTTTACCTTTCAATTGCGATATAAGTCTTTCCTTTTCCTTAATTTTATCTGATTCAGTATCCATTCTGTATATTATTATATTGCGTGTTATTACTATGTATATTGATCCTGTATGCAGCACTCTTTGCGAAATTCTTTGCTAATTTACTTTCCAAACCAAATACAAATATAATTTCCACTTGATAAACCACAAAATATGATGTGTTAAAATATACCATGGTTATAAAAACTACTTTTTTGACTGATTTTGTTATTCATTTGCATGTGAACCTCATCGATTCCTTTTGCTGTTTTGAATCTTGCCCCCATTTTGAAATTTTCAAAAAAAAACCAATAAAGAAATTCAAATCAAATTGAATTGATGTTTAATATTATTCAATTGATAATTAATTATAAGATGTTGAAATAAGTAATTCATTTCTGCGGTTCATATTTATTGGAATTTTATTTGAAACATAGTTTTTTATTAAATTTTGTTTAAGGGCAGCTATTAAATTAAGATATTCCATACCTAAAACTTATTGCGACATAAGAATAATTATTAAATAATTTTTGAGAATAAATGTTATTTTGATGATATTAAAATACATTAATTTATTAATTTTTTGTTTCATATAAAATAAGTTTAGATTTTACTACTTGAATTCATTTTAGTTATTTTTGGGTGCCTGGAATATATATTCATTCCTTTAATCATACGTTTAACTTACAACATATAAACGACAATACTGCAAAAATTTAAGGTATTAATAATTAGAAAAATTATAACTGAAATAATACAATGCCAGATCAATTTACTGTCAGTTATGCTCTTCCCTTACCACAAGCTAGAAATCAAAAACATGAAACACATATTTTACCAATAACAAAAATATTACAGTGTGAAAATCAAAATTCAAGTCACGATGATAATATTGAGAGTTTTTTATCTTGTGGTAGAGATGGTTCAGTAATTAAATACGTATATGAGAATTTTGAATTAGTAGAAACAAGGAAAATGCAAACTCATAGTGACTGGGTTACTGATTTAATTGACATTGGAGATAACCAATACATTACTGTTAGTCATGATTTTTCTATTGTCTTACATTCAATTAATGGAAAACTAGATACTTGGGAAACAAAGATTATTGGTGATCATGATGATTACATAAAATGTATAGTTGCTTTACCGTTACAAGATAATAACAATTCAAAAAGAAATATTACTTTTGCTACCGCTGGTTTGGATAAAAAGGTTAAAGTTTGGATATTAAATAAAGATACTTTGGACTGCTCTCTAGTATACGATTTTAATAATTCACAAGCAAATGGGACTGGTTCTATTTATGCTATAACAGCCGTTAATAACCCATCGGTACCATTTGATTTAATTGCTGGTGACAATAATGGTAATATAATTTTGTACTCATGTAAAGATGGAATTGAAATTGCTCGTATACCAGACGCGCATAAACAAAATATTAAGTGTTTAAAATGCTTGGATGATTCCACGAGGCTGATTTCTACAAGCTCAGATAACACAATTGCCACTTGGGAAATTGGTTATATAGATGGTATTGAAGGATTAGTACCAATAAGAAAATTAATTGATTGTAACTGGTTACCATCACCAGTCTGGTGTATCTATGGAGATCGTTTAAGTGAGTTATATATTGGTGATTCAAAAGCTAACATTTTAAAAATAAATTTTGAAGAAAATAATCCAAATAATATTATTATAGTATTCAATGGTAATCATTATTCTACCAATTCAGAAAAAAATACATCAACTTCAAACCATGGACTTTTAGATCTAATGAGAATACGAGGTACTAACAACTTTTTCTTCTCTTTTTCTAAGGACTCAAATTTAATTCAGTTTGACTTGGATTCTCAAAAATTAACTATTTTAAAGGGTGGTGTGGCATTAACTAGATCATCCTTGTTGACAAATAGAAGACATGTTATAACAGAAAATACAAGAGGTGAAATTCAAACATGGGATATAATGTCTTGTAAATTGGTTAATACTTTTGATAAAAGCGAAGGTGAGTTTAATGACGTAGTTTATAAATATACTACAAAAGAAATTCTTCCCCATTGGTGTACAGTTTCGGTTAAAGTTGGCTTATTATTTGTGAAATTAAATAATCGTTTACTAAGTACTGAAGTTTATGGTACAGCTTTGGCATCCTATGAGTTATTAAATGATGTAGAAATTAACCCTGATCAACGTTATAATGTCGGTAAAATTGTGATAAACTCTTTATTCAATGAATTTATTAGTTATGAATCTGAAAAGGATAAACTGATAAGAACGAGAATAGGTAGTAGGAAAAAAGATTCCTTTTTTAATTCAAAAAACGACTCGAACTCAAGTTCAGTATCCATCGAAAGTAATGAATCTAATGGAGTAGAAAAAAAATCGAAAGATAAGAAGAAGAAATCGGGTTTCATGAATTTCAAAAAAGGGGCATCTAGTACACAAGCTAGCACAACTGTTCCTCCATCAGCAGCATCTTCCTCGCATATCAATAATCAATGTTTTGACGGAGTATCGAACTTAAATAAAGATTTTCAAAATAATTTAAACATTAATTCAAATTCAGCAATTTCTAAAGCACCAGAATCTAGAGCTAATAGCATAACTTCAGGATCTTACTTAAATAGAAAATTAAAAGGGTTAGGGACTAGACCTTCATCCGCTATTCCAGATGTAGAAAATAATAACAACAAGAAGTCAGCAGATTTATCACTTGGTGAGCATAATCCTGATTCGGCTGAACTCCTAAACTCAGTTCCTCGACCTGCAACAACAAATACATTCGTTTCTTCATCTCCAATCAAGAAACCAGAAATAATTAACCCATTTGTTTCAGATACTGCACAAAGCCACTTAACTGTAGCAAATACATTATTGAAAGAAAATAATCTAACAGAAAACGAAGTATCAAATGAAAATAAAGCACCATCTACTCGTTCTCGTGAACTTTTAACTGATTTGTTAAGAGAATTTGAAGAATCCTATCGATATCAAGTACAATTCAATACTTCATCTTTAAAAATATTAAGCAAAAAGCTACCTGAATCTAGGATTTCGAAAGCTATCGAACTACCTTTGCTTAAAATTAGACTTGGTGTTCTACTTTTTATTCATAAATGGGTTCCAGATGCATGTGGTGGGACAGTTGTATTGTCTACATTTTTACCTGGTGTTAATCAATCCGTTAACAGCGATCATGATATTCATGATACAACTTTATTAGCAGAAGGAGATGAGTTTGATAGTCAGATATATGAGGATGAAAAATTGGGAAAATTTGATTTTATTGATTACGAATATGGCCACGGTATCAATAGACGTAGGTTATTTGATCAATTAGAGCATAATCTTCCATATTGGTTTGCTAAGATTTTATTTGAAAATAGTAAAGATGATGCCCAATCATCACAACCTAGAGTTAATTTTACTATTACTCTATGGTCAGAAACTAATGATAACCAAAGTCATAGTAACGAAAATAATAACGAAAACTCTAATGTTAATAGCAATTCATTAACGACAAAATCAGCATATCAAAGATTAAAATTCTCGAGAAACAAATCTTCAGATTCATTATTGACAGCAACCTCATTACCAAAAATTTCGGAATATAATACCAAATTATCAGCATTTGGAATGGTTCGTATGAAAAAAATCAAACAATTCATAATAGATAGATTTGATAGCAAGACCCCTGAGATGAAAGCAAAAATAGATCCAAGCAAATGGTTAGAAATATTATGTAAGGGTCAAGTTTTAGATGACGATATGACATTAAATTCTGTCAAGACATTATATTGGAAGTCTCAAAATGGTATGGTATTGGAATATAGAAGAAAAATGACAGATGCTTAGGTCAAAAGTAAAAAAAATAGATTTCACATGTACATATAAAAACGCATAGTCAAATATTATTTTCTTTCACATAGTTCAATACAAATATATGTATATTATGTAGATATGTGTATAATATAATAAGACAGGATGAAATAAAATATATACAAAGTATAAAGCCTTGTGTCAGTTGGCATGGCTACAATAGACGGTTATGCTTATTAGCTATTGCGTTGGTTTAATCACTGTGCACGACGCATAAAAATTTTTTGTCGCAGTGAAATTTTGAAATAAAATTTGATGAGCTTTGTTCAAATAAGAATAATTAAATATATCATTTACGATGAATAGATCGATCTATTTAAATGAATGAAGTTAATTAGTATTGTCGATAGATACAAGTATTGTTTTAGTGATCAATCGGTTAAGAAAAGTATTGATTTATTAAAGACTCAATTATCACGATTGTTGGAAATTTACAGATCTAGTTTATTGTCCTAATATTATATAAATTAAACAGTGGGTTGAGTTTCTAATTATTCTATTATTAATATACTGTTTTCATTTTATTATTTTTTTGCATTTGATTATACTTTCATTTTATTTTATTTTTTTTTATTTTAATTTGTTTCTTAAATTAGTCGATTAATAATGGATAAAGATAGCGAAAGAAGTGTATCTTCCCTATGGAGAACTTTTAGAACCGTCAAGGAAATGGTTAGAGACAGAGGTTATTTCATTTCTCAAGATGAAATTGAACTATCTTTAGAAGATTTCAGAGCTAAATATTGTGATTACATGGGTAAACCACAACGTAAAATGATGTCTTTCCAAGCTAATCCAACTGAAGAATCTTTAGAAAAATTTCCAGAAACTGGTTCTTTATGGGTTGAATTTTGTGATGAACCATCAGTTGGTGTTAAAACAATGAAAAATTTCGTTATACATATTCAAGAAAAAAACTATCAAACAGGTATATTTGTTTATCAAAATAACGTCACTCCAAGTGCTATGAAATTAGTTCCATCTATTCCACCAGCTACTATTGAAACCTTCCATGAAGCTTCTTTAGTTGTTAATATTACACATCACGAATTAGTTCCAAAACATATAAGATTGAGTGAAGAAGAAAAGAAAGATTTATTAAAGAGATACAGATTAAAGGAATCGCAATTGCCAAGAATTCAAAGAGCTGATCCAGTTGCATTATATTTGGGTTTAAAGAGAGGTGAAGTCGTAAAGATTATTAGAAAGAGTGAAACTTCTGGTCGTTACGCAAGTTACAGAATTTGTATGTGATTTCCTTTTTTGTTTCAAAATAAGAATGTCTTTGGAGTTTGAATAAAACAATTTCAACTACTTATTTTTATTAAAATAGAAATATAATTTCAAAAAGTGTAAACAATATTTTAAAAATAAAATAAAATTATAAATACAAAAAAAATTAGTATAAAAAAAAAACAACAAGAATATAAATTGAATTATATTCTCATAAAAGAGAAATAATCTAAGTCATTTGTACAATATTTCGATATATCCTCTCTGAATTTAATTGTTAATGATATGGATACATGCATTTATATTGTTTTCAGAGATATATAGATTTTTAAAACCAGGATAAATATTATTGTCATAATTAATTATTTTTATGTCTTAATTACAATTTTTGTATTATAGATTTTATATGCAAGTTTATATAGGGAGTGAATATTCATTTTCTTCTTCGTTATTATTTGAATATTTTTTTTGTGAATTGTTTAAATTACTAAATTCAATATTTGAAGGTCGTTGTGCTTTATAAATATTTTTTATATTTATTTTAGGTTTAACACTGTTATGCTTGATTGATACAGAATTTGTATTACTTTCAGAATGTTTGTTATCTTCGAGATTATCATTTGCATTAGAAAGTTTATTTAACTCATATTCTTCTAATTCTTTTTGTTTTTGGATTAACTTTGCTCTTCTTTTCTCTTGTCTTGCCTTTTGTCTGTTAATCCAATTTTCCTTTTCTGATTCAGGATTAGCTTCATCATTGTCATCTAATTCAATTATTTTCCTTAATAATTCCTTATCGGTACTATAATTTGAATCTAATAATGCTTTATTATTCTCCTCTAGTTTTGTCTCAGTTTTGATATGCTCCACTCTTTTCATCATTTCATTATAATTTAATTCACTTTCAGAGGTCTGTATATCATTTCCTTCGACTTTTTCTCTAACCAAAGTAGGTCTGAATAACTCTATGTCACTATCGCTATCACTTTCACTTTCACTTTCACTTTCACTTTCACTTTCACTTTCACTTTCACTTTCACTTTCACTTTTACTTTCACTAACATTTTTATAACTGCCATCTTTGTCATTGGCACTCATATTAACTTCAGAATCTACATCATCAACTTTTAATGCAGCTGTTTCAACAATAGTATCCTTAGATTCTCCTAAGTTCTTCTTTCTCTCATCACTTGAACTTTCAGAATCACTCTCTGATGAGCTCTCCACATATTTCCTCTTAACATGTCTTATAGCCATTTTCAGAGCAAAATTTTATATGAATGTAAACAATATCCTTATTATTAACCTAATAATATTACATAAACTTTGATAATAACTAAATTAAAATTGTAATCAAATCTATTACCTTTGTTCTTTAATGCCTAAAACTCTTGCAATTCAAAATATTTTTCAAAAATTCAAAGTTTTGTAACGGTTAATGTTTCGCTATGTAAAGAGGACCGAATATGAAATTTTGATTACACATCACTGATTAAATTTATTGACTTGAGTTAATTGTTACATTTAAAAGGGAGATTACAATGTAAAACATCATTAAATTGTAATAATTATTAATAACTTACTGCCACTAATATAAATAATAATTAATATTTGTAAAGGATAAAAAAATATCAAATTCAATATCAAAATGAAACTAATAAGTTTGAATACAATTGCTATTTCCTTAATTTCATTAGTAAGCGTCACATCTGGTAAACCTGACAACTTTGAAACTGTTCTATCATTAGATCAATTCTATAATACTGTTAATAGTAATTCGACATTCACTGTAGTTAAATTTTTTACAACATGGTGTTCTCATTGTAAAAAATTAGCACCAGTCTTCCATCAATTAGCTGAAGTTTATGGTAATGAAGAAAACTCTCCAGATGTTAAATTTTTAGAAGTAGATTGTGATATGTTTGGTAGTACATTATGTTCCAAATTACCTGGTTATCCTGTAGTTCAAGTCATTAAACCAGTTCAAGGAGAAATTTTGGTTGATAATTCTGAATCTAAAGAATATGAAAATAGATCAATGTTTCAAAAAATTAAAGACTTTATTACTTCAAGATTTGATAATCCAGATTGGAATTTAGATGAAAAGAGAGTTGTAGAGTTTAGAGGCAGAAGAGATTTAGATACAATAAAAAGATTTATTGACCAAGTTATGGTTAGACATGATCAAGATAAATTAATTTTACAAATATTAAGTGATGAAGAACCTAAATGTGAAGGCAAAGATTCAGTTTTATGTAAAGAAGGCAAAAAATATTTAAATGAAAAATTGACTAACTTGAAGACAGTCAAGGATGTGGCAGTAGAAAGAAAGAAGTTAGAAAATATTTATAGGAATAACATTGAATCAATTGAAAAGAAAAGTGATGAGGAAGTTTTAGAAATAACTAAAGCATTGGAAAAGATTGCATTCAAGTTATCCATGTTAAACCTTTATGAGGATTCAGCTATTGTCGATGAAGCTAAAGATAGTGAAGAATTTGCTGATATCATTCATGATGAATTTTAAGTAAATTATATATCTATATTATTATTATTATTTTTTGATTTAAAAGTTACATTTTTAAAAGAGTTAATGTATATACAAATGGAGGGATTTATTAAAATGTTTTGAAATATAAGATTTCAGAATTCATTTATAATCCACGAAAATATTCAGTAATTTAGATATATTCTCGAAAAATTAACAGTGGTTTAATATTACATGAACAATTCAATCGGTACGATTGGAAATTAGGTAATTATACTCTTACATTTTTTAGATATAAAATAAATTTAAAATCTTGATAATTTACATTTAATTGTCCTTTTAAACATTTTAAGTTAATTTCTTTACATGAGCTTATTTAGCAATTATTATAACAAAATGTAAATATTAGTTAATTTTTTTTCAAATTTAAAAACTGAGATAGGCTCATGTTGGAAATAAGTTTGAAACGATATTAAACATGATTATTAACTATTTACGAAAATATGTTAAATATATCTATAATAATTAGACCATCCAGTTATAATTGAAATAGGCTCGTGCTTATTAGATGAATGACTAAGAAATCGTAAGAGAAGTCATAAACCGCATATTATCTCGACGATGAACATACCTATGATCATGACAAAAATTCTCAGGTACATAAGAAACGATATTTATGTCGAGATAATTCTCTCCACTTTTCTATAATTCCACTTTTATATATCTACATATATTAGAAAAAACTCCACGGAGAGATGCAATAGATATTAGAATCTTTTCAATGTCTTCAAATAATGAAATTCAACATTTTTTATTTATTTAAAAAAATTATAGTTATATGTATCTTGAAGAACTATTTGAAGCAAAATAATTTGGAATATTTAATTTAGTTGAATAGAATTTAAGAGAATCTGTAGACAATCTTACTACCGTAAGTTTCTCCCTTTCTCAAGGTAACAGATTCTTTCCATTGTTCTTGGTTAATAGCATCGACATATCTACCTGGTTCAACAGCGAAACCTTGTCTAGCGGTATACCCTGCGGATAAGAAATCACCTGTGTAAATTTGGAAAGATGGTTCCGTAGTTAATACCTCTAATGTAATATTAGATTCTGGGTGAGAGGCTTTGACAACAGTCTTTAATTCACGAGAAGTTGAATCAATTTGTGTGTATTTTTCATTTTCATCAACAACAAAAGCGTAATCATATTTTGGATCATTTTCACCTAAGATAGTTGGTTTTTCATTTAATTTAGCAATTTCTCTAGAAATGATTTTACCAGTTGGAATCATATTATCATCAATATCAACAGATTTATTATTGATAGCTTGAATTTCAGTACCAGCAAAAGTATCTTGATTGACCTTGTTTAAGTTAAAATAAGTGTGATTGGTCATGTTAATTGGAGTAGCTTCGCCACCTAATAATTGAGCTTTATATTCAATTTCTAAAGATTTTTCAGCAACATTCAAAGTGTACATAACAATGACAGATAAATCACCTGGGAATTCAGAGTTAGCACATGGGTCAATTAATAAGAATTCAGCAGTGTAAATATCCTTTGTTGGGTTCTTAACTAATGGACCCAAAAATGTTTTAGTGTGGAAAGTACCAATGGAGGAGTGGTTAGCATTTGGGCCGTTGTTAATTGTTAATTTATAATTTTTACCATCTAAAGTGAAGTTACCATTCTTAATTCTGTTAGCATATCTACCAATAGTAGCACCGATGTAAGCAGTATCTTCAGCTAAATAACCTTCTTCGTTTTCATAACCTAAAACAACAGATTGACCATCAACCTTTAAATCAACTAAAGTAGCACCTATATTAGCAATAGTAGCCTGGAATTTAGTACCATTACCGATAGTAACAAATCTGTGATCATAATTGTTATCTTCAGCAGCAAAAGCATCGACAATACCTTTTAATTGATAACCGAATGGGTTATCAGTAGTCCATTTCCATAAATCTTTACAAGCTTTTGCTACAT
The DNA here is from genome assembly GCA_030573885.1 of Tetrapisispora pingtungensis (nom. inval.). Classification (NCBI taxonomy): domain Eukaryota; kingdom Fungi; phylum Ascomycota; class Saccharomycetes; order Saccharomycetales; family Saccharomycetaceae; genus Tetrapisispora; species Tetrapisispora pingtungensis (nom. inval.). The sequence continues at coordinate 54,097 of JAJMDY010000024.1, forward strand.
CTAATTGAGTTTTCCATTGTAATTCTTCAGTAGCTCTGTCTGGTTTGGCAGTTAAATTGATTACATCACCAGCTCTTCTACCAACGATTTCATATGGAATATCATCACCACAAGCTTCACAGAAGGCTTTATAAACTTCTAAGACGGTTGAACCAGTACCAGAACCTAAATTCCATTCTCTACAGATACCGTCATCATTCTTCTTTTGTAAATATTTCAAAGCAGCAATGTGACCTTTAGCTAAATCAACAACATGAATATAATCTCTAATTGGAGTACCATCTCTTGTTTCATAGTCGTTACCAAAAACATTTAATTTTTCTCTTCTACCAACAGCAACCTGTGCCATATATGGTAATAAATTATTTGGAATACCTAATGGATCTTCACCGATTAAACCGGAAGGATGAGCACCGATTGGGTTAAAATATCTTAAAATAGCAAATTTCCAAAAGTTATCATTTGAATTATATAAATCATTTAAAATTTTTTCAATTGTATATTTTGTATTACCGTATGGATTTGTTGGACCTAATGGACATTCTTCAGGAATTGGAATCATATTTGGGAATCTAGTAGCATCACCATAAACTGTAGCAGATGATGAAAATACTAACGATTTAACTTTGTATAATTCCATCAATTCTAATAGATTCAAAGTACCTAAAATATTATTGTGATAATATTTCAATGGAATTTTTGTTGACTCACCAACTGCTTTTAAACCAGCAAAATGAATAACAGAATCAATTTTATTATCTTTAAAGATAGTCTCTAAATTTTCCCTGTCACATAAATCAGTATGATAAAATTTGATATCTCTTTTAACTAAAATTTTTAATCTTGCAATCGATTCATATGAAGAGTTATCCAAATTATCGACGACAATACAGTCGTAACCATTTTCAATCAATTCTGCAACTGTATGCGAACCAATATAACCAGCACCACCAGTAACTAAAACAGTTTTTCTTTCAGACATTTTTGATATTTTGATATTTTGATATTTTGATATTTTGATATTTTGATATTTTGATATTTTTATATTTTTATATTTTAATATTTTAACAATTTTCTTGTTGTTGTTATATGATAGAATATAAAGGGTAAGCAAAATTTGTAATAAGAGTATATGTATACATTTTTTTCATTCCATAAGAGTTGTGATAGGAAATAATTACAACAAATAAAAAGATGACTAGTTTATATATAAATTATAAAATGATATGTAAAGGTCGTTTTTGTAATTCTACTAATCAACTGTGACTTAAAATAAATGGTAACTTCAAAATTTGTTTTATTCATTAATAAAATGTTTCACTTAGCACTGAAACACTAACCAGATCGGTTCACGTTAGACCGTAGATATTATTATAAACTCATCACTAGTCGAATCAATCTACTCACAGCCCACAATAGCACTGTCGAATATGCTGTTGATTTTTATTACTGGAATGATTCAAAAACCCCCACGGACGCCCGTCGACCGAGACCGAAAGGCAACAAAACGATTTGAAAAACCACGGCCGGTTATGGCCCGGAGACTCAGGGTAACGTGTCGACCGTTTTCCCCATACTAATTCTCGTTTGCTTACTGTGATGTGTGGTCAAAGAATGGTCACGTAAGGCAAAGAATGGTCGAGCAAGGCAGTTGATATATAGATCTGTCATATATTATCAGTATAAAAATCACAAACCAGTCAGGTCGCCATTCCTCCGTGTCTAGAAAGCTGATCTCGTACCGATGGATAGAAAATGGAATTTAGTCAATTGAATTAGATCATATATATTCGAGAGAGATGATTAAATAATTATCTCATTTCCATTGTTGACCACTTTTATGATGAAATTTTCGTGTTATAATATCGTATTGATGTGTGTACATACATACATACATATATATATATATATATATATATATATATATATATATATGTATGTATATGTATCTTCATGTACATGCATATGGTCTTAGTGGGTGGTACGGATTTTTCATATTTTGTAACCTTAAAAATTGAAAAATTCAAAATAAAAACTGATATAATTGAAAAATTATAAAAAGATATTATAATATATTGAATACTAATCGGGCAATTGCTAATAGTAATCAAATCAACTGTAGCCATACGAATACCGATACAAGTATCTAATCATGAATATCGTTCCAAGTTTCAACCTGAATGATACTGAAATCAATGATATTAACCAAAGATGTTTAGATGTTATTCATAAATTTCAAGAAAAATTTCACTACTATCCAAATTTTATCGTTTCTTCTCCTGGTAGAGTTAATATCATTGGAGAACATATTGATTATGAGGAATTTTCTGTACTGCCAATGGCTGTTAATAAAAATATTCTTTGTGCAGTGAGAGTGTTGGAAAATAATAATTCAATTACACTTTCTAATGATAACTTTAAAAAATTTGCTGACAAAAAGTTTGAATTACCATTGAATGGTGAATTAATTACAATTGATCCATCAGTATCAGATTGGTCAAATTATTTTAAATGTGGATTGTTAGTAGCACAAAAATTTTTGAAAAAAACTTTTGCAAGTAAATTCAATAATAAAAATTTAAATGGTCTGCAAGTTTATATTAAAGGTGATATACCAATCGAAAGTGGATTATCGTCAAGTGCCGCAATATGTGTTGCTGTGACAATTTTAATCATTAGGAGTAATTTAGGCGAAGATTATAAAATTAATAAAAATGAATTAATCGAAATTACTCAAGGAGCTGAACATTATATTGGTGTAAGTTCAGGTTCAATGGATCCTGCAGTAATTATTTCAAATGAATGTAATAAATTGACATTTATAAATTTTAAACCAAAATTAACAACAACAAATATTGAATTACCGATTTTTGAAAATGAAAATAATTTCAAATTTTTAATTGCAAATACCTTAGTTTCGTCAAATAAATATGAAACTGGCCCATTTAATTACAATTTAAGGGTTGTGGAAGATACGATAGCTGCGAATGTATTAGCCTCTAAATACGGGTTTCAACTGAATAAAAAAACAAATAATAATAAAAATAATGGTAGTACCAACAATTATAACAGATATGATAACGACAGTAATGCTAACTACAATAACGATGATAATGAATACGAATACGATATGACTTTCAATATAACGAATATACCAAAGCAAGAAAGTTTCCGCAAAGGCAATTTAAGAGATTTCATGGATGCATTTTTTAATAGTCATCTAAATGATGAAAACGAACTGATTACGAACCCAAAAGATCTAAACAATATAATTAAAATCAAAAAAATGTTGAGTAAAATGATCGAATTGATTGACGATTGTTTCCCCAACGAAAATAATCAGCGTGAAATAGGATACAGCATAAATGAAATAACAAATTTATTAAATTGCTCAAGAGATGAATTCACAAGAGAATATTTATTAATTAACCCCGTCAGATTTCACACATTAAAATTATATCAACGTTGCAAACATGTATTTACCGAAGCGTTAAGAGTGATCGAATGTATTGAATTGATTAAATTAATCAACAGCCACGGCGATGGAGATAGTAGCGGCAATGATTTTTTGATCAAATTTGGTAAATTAATGAACGAAAGCCAGAAGTCATGCGACGAGTTATATGAATGCTCCTGTCCTGAAATCAACAGAGTCTGCGAAATCGCTATCAAGAATGGGTCATTTGGCTCAAGACTGACGGGAGCAGGATGGGGTGGTTGTACTGTACATTTGGTTAGAACAAAAGATATTACTAAGATAAAAAAATCATTGATCGAAGATTACTATTTAAAAATGAATCCAGACATAACGGATTTAGAATTAAACCAAGCATTGATCGAATCAACACCAACAATGGGGAGTTGTATAATAGAGTTATAATTGAGAAACTTCAGAATTTATTAGCAACGAAATATTCAGAGTTATATATATATATATATATTTATGTAGGTGTCTGTCAGCAAATATGAATATTATTAAACAGTTACGTTATTGACAAAGTAGGAATGCAAGATGGAATGTTATTAAGGAAACGACCGGAAATAAAAAATATCCCAGATTCCTTTTCCAAAAAGTTTTATTTCCGCTCACACAAATAACACAGCGTTATATCCACGGAAATAAGAAACTTACAACCAAATTACGCCATACGTCAACGGAAAGCAAAAAAATTTACTCATCCCTTAACCAAACGTCTGCCAACGCAAGCCCTAATTACACGGAGCACACACAAACAACAGCCCTAAACCCTCGACGGCCCGTACAGCATGTATGAAGCGCCAGGCGAAACCCGCAAGCGTTCAGCCATTCAGCAATTTGCGCCAAAAAAGAAAATGAAGAAAGGAAATAAAAAACAGACCTCCCATATTTCCGTCAACCTGAAAGAAAACACTTCATAACTTTAGGGTTCTTCTGTTATGGCGTTGTTTTTGTTTTTGTTATTGTTATTGTTATGTTATGTTATTTCCTTCCAGCCGATGACAACAAAAAGAAACTGCAGCAGATTTGACACACACAAAGGTGTGCGTGTGTGCTGTGCTTTTCTCATCGGAACCGTATGGCCCAATACGGTAATCGCACCGTCGATTGCAAATTCGAAGTGCGCATGTAATTATTACCATTGCTATTAGTGCTAGTATTGGCACTAATAGGCATTACTATTTTTTTCGAACTTTTGGTTTTAGATTAGCATTTTGATTATTTTCTACGGGCGTTGCACTGCTCATGATTGGCTTTTTCATGATCTTCAAGCTAACTGGTTTACGAAATTCCGTAATTTCACTTTTTTTCTTGTTTCTTTTTGTTATTATTTTCAATTTTTTTCACCTTCATCACTGCAAAAGTAAAAATTTCTTGGAAAAAGTTAATATATATACTCCCACACACACATATATATGCAATGGCATTTCTGTTTTGTTTCTATTTCTCGTTTTCTACATAGTCGTTTCCTTCAGTTTCAGCTCAGGTCTCAGATTCCCAAAAAATCTACAAAAAAACTTTTAATTATGGCAGCTGATACAGATTCTGTGTCGAGTGCCGACCCAGAAATCCCTTTCAAAGGTGATGCTGATGACGTCCATTCCAAAAACTCTAATAATTCAAGGGCTTCGGGCTCGTTCTTGAGGAGAACTCTCTCCCACAGATCGTCCGTAGTCATGACCGATGATGCCATCTCTCAGGTACAGGATTTAGCGAGGACTTTATCCAAAAGAACAACAAGGGATGGCCCAATGGATGATGTGTTGGGGGATATTGAAGCCATGGCCGACGATAAGGAAGAGTTCGACGCTAGAAAAATATTTGCGGACCTGGTCAGAGGTTCCCGTGAGCAAGGCATTCACATTAGAAAGGCAGGTGTCATCATGGAAAATGTCTCTGCAGAAGGTGTGGATTCTTCTTCATTGGAAGGTCAAACTTTCGGTAATATCTTATGTTTGCCACTGACTATTTATAAATCTATCAAGGCTAAAAGAAATGCGAAAATGAGAAAAATACTGAACAATGTGAACCTTTTGGCTGCTCCAGGTGAAATGGTGTTGGTTTTAGGTAGACCTGGTGCAGGTTGTTCTTCATTCTTGAAAACCGCGGCGGGAGAAATAGACCAATTCACAGGTGTGGAGGGTGATATCTCGTACGACGGTATCGCACAACAAGAAATGATGCAGCATTTCAAATCAGACGTCATTTATAACGGTGAGTTGGATGTCCATTTCCCGTATTTGACAGTAAAACAAACTTTGGATTTCGCCATTGCATGTAAAATCCCAGCAAAAAGAGTAGATAACGTTTCGAAGCAAGATTATATAGATGCTGTAAGGGAATTATATACGACCATTTTTGGTTTAAGACATACAAATCAAACTCTAGTGGGTAATGATTTCGTGAGAGGGGTTTCCGGTGGTGAAAGAAAAAGAGTCTCCATCGCCGAAGCTTTGGCCGCAAGAGGTACTGTCTACTGTTGGGATAATGCCACAAGAGGTCTAGATGCTTCCACAGCTCTAGAATACGCTCAAGCTATCAGAATAATGACTAATATATTAGGTTCAACTGCTCTGGTCACTATTTATCAAGCCTCTGAAAATATTTATAATACGTTCGATAAAGTTACTGTCTTGTATTTAGGTAGACAAATCTACTACGGTAGAATTGAAGATGCAAAGAAATATTTCAACAAAATGGGTTACGAATGTCCAGCCAGACAAGCTACTGCTGAATTCTTAACCGCTTTAACAGATCCATCCGGTTTCCATATTATTACTCCAGGTTATGAAAATAAAGTACCAAGAACAGCTGAAGATTTTGAAAATTACTGGTTAAATTCAGACGAATATCAACAACTAGTAACAGAAATAAAAGACTACAAAGCTAAGATTGACGTTGAAAAGACAAAAAATCTATATAAAGAATCTATGGAACAAGAAAAATCAAAATACGCTAATAAGAAGTCATACTACACAATCTCATACCCAGAACAAGTTAGACTGTGTGTTCAACGTGGTTTCCAAAGAATTTATGGTAACAAAAGTTCCACTGTAATTAATACTGTTGCCGCCATTATTCAAGCTTTCGTCACTGGTTCATTGTTTTATAACACACCTTCTGCTACTAATGGTGCCTTCTCTAGAGGTGGTGTCTTATATTTCTCCTTATTATACTACTCATTAATTGGTTTGGCTAACATTAGTTTAGAAAGTAGACCAATCTTACAAAAACATAAAGCATACTCATTATACCACTTATCTGCCGAATCATTCGGTTCTACAATTGCCCCAATGCCATTTAGATTAATCGGTTTAACATTTTTCATCATTATTTTATATTTCTTAGCTGGTTTACACACATCAGCTGGTGCATTTTTTACTGTCTATTTGTTTTTGTTCCTGTGTTCAGAAACGATTAATGGTTTATTCGAAATGATTGCCTCTGCTTGTGACACTTTAGCTCAAGCTAACTCAATTGCAGGTATCTTAACTATGGCCATCTCCATGTACTCTACCTATATGATTCAATTACCAGCCATGCATCCATGGTTCAAATGGATTTCTTACTGTTTACCAATCAGATACGCCTTCGAATCTATGTTAAATGCTGAATTCCATGGTAGACGTCTAAATTGTGGTGGTACTTTAGTTCCATCTGGTCCAGGTTATGAAAATGTTTCTGCTAACAACCAAGTTTGTGCTTTCACAGGTTCCATCGAAGGTGAATCTTATGTTTTAGGTGATAACTATTTGAAAGCTTATTTCCAATATGAGTATAAGCATACTTGGAGAAATTTTGGTATTCTATGGTGTTTTATCATTGGTTATTTTTCAGTTAAGGCTATTATTACGGAATACAAGAGACCAACTGTTGGTGGCGGTGACGCATTAGTTTTCAAGAAAGGTTACAAGCATCCAAACCGCAATATTCCAAATGACGAAGAATCTAATGACAAATTAAATGCTTCAGAATCCAAGGACAAATACTTAACTGGTAGCTCTACTTCTTCAGACGATGAGGCTTTTGCTGGTTTAGAAAGTACTGGTATTTTTATTTGGGATAAAGTTTGCTTCACCATTCCTTATGATGGCGGTATGCGTATGCTACTAGATAATGTTTCTGGTTTCTGTCGTCCAGGTACCATGACCGCTTTAATGGGTGAATCCGGTGCTGGTAAAACTACATTATTGAATACTTTAGCTCAAAGAAATGTTGGTATTATTACTGGTGATATGTTAGTTAATGGTAAACCTATCGATGCAAGTTTTGAAAGACGTACAGGTTATGTTCAACAACAAGATGTTCATATTGCTGAATTAACTGTTAGAGAATCTCTTAGATTTTCAGCCAGAATGCGTCAACCTCAACATCTTCCAGATGCAGAAAAGATGGAATATGTAGAAAAAATTATCCGTGTTTTAGATATGGAAGAATACGCAGAAGCTTTAGTTGGTGCAATTGGTTGTGGTTTGAATGTCGAACAAAGAAAGAAATTATCTATTGGTGTTGAATTAGTGGCTAAGCCAGATTTATTGTTATTTTTAGATGAACCAACCTCTGGTTTAGATTCCCAATCATCTTGGTCTATTGTCCAATTATTGAAAAAATTAGCTGCTTCTGGACAATCTATTTTATGTACTATCCATCAACCTTCTGCTACACTTTTCGAAGAATTCGATAGATTATTACTATTGAAAAAAGGTGGTCAAACTGTTTACTTTGGTGACATTGGTAAAAATTCTGAAGATTTATTAAATTACTTTGAATCCAATGGTGCTAGAAAATGTGAAAAGGAAGAAAATCCAGCTGAATATATTTTAGAAGCTATTGGTGCCGGTGCTACCGCTTCCGTTAAAGAAGATTGGCATCAAATTTGGAAGAAATCTGATCATTATAAATCCTCCGAAAAAGAAATCACTTCTATGATTTCAGAATTAAAGAGTTCTGAAGTAACTTCTGATGATGATTCATCTCCTAAGAAATATGCTACTTCTTATGCATTCCAATTCAAATATGTTTACTTCAGAAGTGCTACAATTTTATGGAGAGATTTGAACTACATTATGTCCAAACTAATGTTACACATTGTCGGTGGTTTGTTTATTGGTTTCACTTTCTATAATGTCGGTACCTCTTATGCTGGTTTACAACATGCTTTATTTGCTGCCTTTATGGCCATTGTTATTTCTGCTCCATCCATGAATCAAATTCAAGCTCGTGCTATTGCATCCAGAGAATTATTTGAAGTCAGAGAGTCTAAATCAAATATGTTCCATTGGTCATTAATCTTAATTACTCAATATTTAGCTGAAATTCCATATCATTTGGTTTTCTCTACTATTTTCTTCGTTTCATTATATTTCCCATTAAGAATTTTCTTTGAAGCTTCAAGATCTGCCGTTTTCTACTTAAACTATTGTATTTTATTCCAGTTATTCTACATTGCTCTAGGTTTAATGGTATTATACATGTCTCCTAACTTACCATCTGCTGCCATTTTAATGGGTTTAACCTTATCATTTTTGATTTCTTTCTGTGGTGTTACACAACCAGCAAGATTAATGCCAGGTTTCTGGACCTTCATGTGGAAAGCTTCCCCATATACTTATTTTGTTCAAAATTTAGTCGGTATTATGTTACATGAAAAACCTGTTATTTGTTCCAAGAAAGAATTAAGTTACTTTAACCCACCATCTGGTCAAACTTGTGGTGAATACTTATCTAAATTTTTAGAAACCAATACGGGTTACGTTTCGAATCCAAACGCCACCGAAAACTGTGGGTACTGTGTTTACTCTGTTGGTGATGAATATTTATCATACATTGGCTCAAGTTACAGTTACCTATGGAGAAATTTTGGTTTCTTCTGGGCATACATTTGTTTCAACATATTTGCTATGGTTGGTGTTTATTACATCTTCCACGTTAGAGGTATTCAAGTTCCTAAACCAAAAAAAATCACTGATTTTATTGGCAGATTCAAAAAATAGATGGAAGTGTCACAAAGTACTTTCAAATCTTAAATAAACAATTATAAAAGTTCAAAATCATATACATCTATAATTTTTTTTAAATATATATTAAGTAATAATACCAAATATGATAATAGAATAAAATTTACTCCCCAAAACAAATACTAATTTTTCCAAAAGGAGCACCATCTTAAGTGATTATGCATGAAAATAAATTCTTATTTCACAAATAGTTACTGTCATTTCAAATTAAATTCTCGATTTTTTTAATGCTGTAAATTTTATACGGACATACCAAACTTTAAACGCGGTTTGTGCGTTTTTTTCTAGCCGAAATTATTGTTTTTTAGCTTAAAAAACCAAAAACACATCGAAGAATCCTGTTACTTTTTTTGGAAATTAATAGATCTCGCTTTTCATTTCCATTTTCTCGAGGCTGTATTTTCGAATACTTTGTAATTTCCTTTTGAAGAAAAGGATTGAAAAAATTTTTCAAATCGAAAACGTCTTAGGGCATCGAAAATTTATTTTCCATTTTATTATTGATTAGAAGTTACAAAATATGTTAATTAAGTTATTTCCGTTGGCAAAATAGTAATAAATTTGTCATTATTTGTGAAAAATTTTTCTTTTTGTCTTATCAGCTCTTATCAATTCAATGGTTTATCAATTTGTATATAAAGGTGTGATTATTTTGATAAAATAAACTTAATTTGATAATTCTATTTAACCGTATATCGAACTACTTATTAAGAAAAAACATATACAGTGTATTTTAAGTTTTAATATTAGATCATTATAATGTTTTTTTAAAAATGTTATTGTTTTAATCTACCATTCTTTAACTCTCTTGTTTATCTTATTATTTAAATTTTGTAATTACCCCACATAATCAATTAAACAAAAGAAACACTGATCTCTTTCCTTTCTTCCGAGTAACTATGTTAACAAGTGGTCACAGTTATAATAAAACTCAATCTTCGGCACTTCAAGTCGATGATCTAAGTTCAAACTTCGAATACGATACATCTAGTAAAATAAAAGAAAGAAATAAGCTAGAAAAAGATGCTGTTGAAACTATCGGTACCTTTACAAATACATTGGAAGATATCAATTCATTTGATGAAGATAGTGACTATGAAGAAGCTTACACAACCATCCTAGAACAATCTTCAAAATGGGAGCGTTTTTACTATAAATATATAGTTGTTGATAAATCTACCATTGGTGTACCATTCCTACAATCATTTATGTACAATCATGACTTAAGACCAGTTGAAAAGGCAAGAAGAGTTTGGTCATGGTACAATTATTTATGGTTTTGGTTAGCAGAATGTTTCAATATTAATACTTGGGAAGTTGCCGATACAGGTTTACAATTGGGTTTGAATTGGTGGCAATGCTGGATTACTGTTTGGTTGGGCTATTCGTTTGTAGCTATCTTTGTTTCTTTATCTTCAAGAATTGGTGCTGCTTACCATTTGTCATTCCCAGTTTCTGCTAGAGCATCATTCGGTGTTTATTTTTCCTTATGGCCAATTATTAACCGTGTCGTTCTAGCCATCATATGGTACTCAGTTCAAGCTTGGATCTGTGTCACTCCCATTTCTTTAATGTTACAATCCATTTTTGGTACGGATTTACCAACAAGAATTCCAGACACTATCAATCAAAAAAATACAACTACATATGAATTTATGTGTTTCTTTATTTTCTGGGTTGTTAGTTTCCCATTTTTATTAGTCCCACCACATAAGATCAGACACTTGTTCACTGTTAAAGCTTGTTTAGTTCCTTTTGCATGTTTTGGTTTTTTGATTTGGGCAGTTAAAAAATCAAATGGTAAGATTGCTTTAGATCATTTAACTGATTATAAACCAACAGGTTCCGAATTTTCCTGGGCTTTTATTAGATCAATGATGACATGTATGAACAATTTTTCAACTTTGACTGTTAACGCTCCAGATTTTTCCAGATTTTCAAAGACAAAGATATCTTCACTATACTCACAAATGTTTGCAATTCCATTCCTATTTTCATTGACTAGTTTAATTGGTATCTTGGTTACAGCTGCTGGTTATGAATTATATGGTGAAAACTATTGGTCCCCAGTTGATGTTCTACAAAAGTTTTTGGACACTTCCTTTTCAAGTGGTACAAGGGCTGGTGTTTTTTTGATCTCATTCGTCTTTGCTATTGCTCAATTAGGTACAAACATATCCGCTAATTCTTTATCTTGTGGTACTGATATGTCTGCACTATTCCCAAAATTTATAAACATCAGACGTGGTTCTATGTTCTGTGCTTTCATGGCCTTATGTATCTGCCCATGGAATTTATTGGCTTCTTCAAGTAAGTTCACATCTGCTTTAAGTGCATATGCTATTTTCTTATCATCTATTGCAGGTGTTTTGGCTGCTGATTATTTCGTTGTCAGAAGAGGTTACATTAAATTGTCACATTTATATTCAAACCAACCAGGTTCTTATTATATGTTTGGTAATAAGTTTGGGTTTAATTGGAGAGCCTGCGCTGCTTATTTCTGCGGTGTTGCTCCAAATTTACCAGGTTTTATTGGAGATGTAGGTGCACCTGCTATTACAGTTTCAGCTGGTGCAACCAAATTATACTACTTAAGTTATTGGATTGGTTGGTTATTCAGTTTTATAGTATACATTGTTTTATGTTACTTTTTTCCGGTTGAAGGTTCACCAGTCGAAAACATCCTAAAAGATAAGGGTTGGTTCCAAAGATGGGCAGACGTTGAAGACTTTGAAAAATCTTGGATAAGAAACACTCGCAAGCCAGATTTATATGATGATGTTTCAACTATTTATGATCATGAAGATGAAGAAAAGTTTTTTTAGACGTCAAATAAATATTCTATTCAGGAATTTGATAGTTCACATTCAGTACATTGATATAATAATTCTCAAAAAAAACATAGTCTTTAACTTAGGAAACTCACAAAAAATACCTATTTCATAATTTATAATTAATACCACATATATACATTTTTATATATTTATTCTCACTAATACTTTGCATATAACATTCTATAATATTCATATTTTTACATTTATTTTTTTCATTTATTCTACTGTTTCTATATATTTTACTTTATAGTATTTCATTATTAATTTAAACTACTCTCTGATTTTAAGTGATCATTTAGAGTCATTAACTTTATATTAGAGTAATCAAATATTCCATCTTCTTCGTCTGCATGCCCATTCTTCGACTCACCTTCAACACTTCTAGTATCACCCCATGAAAAATCATCAAATTTCCAATAAGCATATACTGGGATTACAAAATTCCAAATTGGCAAAGCTAAAATGTAAATTAATAACCAAATAATATAAGATACTCGTGTTGCTGTTACAATTACCAGAATACCAGGCAAACCCAATATAAAAGCTAATAGTATTAAAGCCAAAGTAGGTGTTGGTGTACTAGTTATTGCGAATATTATAATATAAAGTGTAAAACATATTGCTAAAGGTAATATTAATGTACCCAATAACTCGATAAATATAAAAAATTGCATTGAAAAACAAAAAGTTCCACATAAATCTTTAACTAACACTAATTCGAGCAAATTATGAATAGTTGAGTTCACCCAACGCCTTCTTTGAGATAGTAATACTTTGAAGGTGTCTGGAACTATTGTTTTACATGCCGCTTTTGGAACAAACACCATTTTCCTTCTGGGAAAAGTTTTTAAAAGTAATGATGATAAATATCTATCCTCACCTAACAACAATAAATTCTTTTTATGTAACGATTTGGTAACATTATCAGAATATTTTTCAACAATGTCAGGATTAATCAAAATTGGCACCCAGTACCCGTCTGTACCTTTTGGTGCTTTTAATCTATACATAGAAAAACATCCAGGTAAGCATGTCACAGAACCGAAAACAGATTCAAACGCTTTAGTTTGATGATGGGATATATAATATTCAAATACTTGAATCATAGTAACCCATGATTGTGATTTATTAATAATTTTAGTTTCTCCACATAATCCCATTATCAGAGGATCCTTAACCATTTCTGCTACCATATGTGAGATGGAATTTGGATAAACTTTTGTATCTGCATCAACCATAAGTATTAATTCATATAGAATTGAGTTTGTTCCTGTTATCTGCCATATACATTTTAAAAGTTGATATTCTAATTTTGTCATTCTTTCATTAAATAGCAACCTTTGAAAGAAGGACATCATTAAAACTTGAGAATCACGTTTACCTCTGTTTCCTGGTTTGACTTCATTGGCTTCATCTTTTGTTCCACATTTAACAATTGTAACCATAGGTAATCTTTTATTCTTGTACCTCGTATCCTTGCCACTGTACTTATAATAACCACCGTAGACTTTTGCCATGTTGTGTCTCTTTTTACCTGTCGCCACTGCTATATACGAATGAGGTTTAACATCTTCCGCTTGGACAGCTAAATCTTCCATCATTTCTATGCAAATTTCTGGGGTAGTTTTATTATTATTAGAGCCTTTAACCAAACCATCGCATACTACCATTATCAATTTATGAGATTCTGGGTACTCTGTTGCAACTAGGGAATCTAATGTTGATCTAATACCACTTTCCTCTTCCGAATAACATGTAACAAAACATACAGTATAAACAAGAGGGAAATTATATGGTGTAAAATAAATATCTGGTTGTTCAATAGCTTTCACATGAACTAATGATTTTTCGAATGGATCTGGGTTAATACTTTCCTTTTCTGATTGAATGACACTATTTGTTGAATTTAAAACTGCTAAAGAAGAATTTGTCTTTGAAAGCAATTGACTACTATTTGAGAATTTATAGAAATGATTTTGTAAAGATACTGTTGTTAAACCTTTCACTGATATGTCAATGTTATCGTTACGTTTTGAATGATTTTTGACATTTTTTAATCTTGATATATAAGGAAAATTCTTTTCTATCTTATGATTAAAATTTATTTCCTCTATTTCCTGATTTTCATTGATTGAGGAATTGGTTAATTGAATATCACTTTTATTATTATCTATTGTTTCATTTGCCCAATTTTCAATTTCTCTCAATTCTTTCAGAAACGTTATATTGTCCACCTTTGATATACCTTGATTTTTTGCAATACCCCATTTGAAATAGCAAGCAAAAAAAAACTTGCTAAAAACTATACTTAATATAATTACCAGCGATAAATACAACACAATATCGGATATCAAACAACCAACTGGTTTGGAATCTATAATCCCTACTTTTGACAGCTCAATAAGACATTTTAATACTTGTTTTTGATGTTTAGAATTATACATCAAAGATAAATCATACCCTTCAAAATTTAATGTCCTAAGTTCATCAAAGAAACTTGGATAGTTTAAATTATTCTTATCCAAAAAATCTAATCTCGATAAATCTAAAACTTGTCCATTTACAACTACTAATTCTCTAGTTGTATTTTTTAAGTCTTCCCAGTTGTAGGTAATAGTAGATGAAGAGTTCAAATTATAAAAAAATTCCCTGGAAATTTTAGATGTATGACAGCCCCAACCAATTCCATAATCTTCTTTATTTAAATTATTTTTTAGAACGTTTTTATTATAGTCAATTACTTTACATGGAAAATACCAAGCCAGATTCATAAATTCATCTTGAGGAATCTCACATTTCTCTTTGGGTGTGACCAATCCTTTGCAATGTCCATTTACATTTTGAAATAAAAAACTTGCATCACAACTATTATATTGATATGGTTCAGTCATAAAATTAGTATCTTCAATAATCCCAGGAACCCTCACATGTTTAAATTCACTCATGGAAAAACCGTTTCCATGAATTACTAGAGTTTCATTTGGAATCTCCTTGTAACTTCTTGTGTTTTCAACATATGAACAAATAATTCTATTAAAACCAAATGTAAGAAACGATATAAATACTCCCAAGTAGCAAATAATAGATAATAATCCTATTTTTTCCCTCCAAGCTAATCTTCTGCTATGATCTTTCATGCCACATTTTTTTAATAATAAAGATGGAATCCAGAAAGTGACAAAATAGCAATATAATAACCATATATTAAAGTTACTAAATCTTAACTTACATTTGATAATTATATAAAGCTTTTTTAACCAATTAAATTTATTATTCTCAGATGTTTCAATCTTTCCCGTTTCTAGTTTTGAAACAATC
This sequence comes from Tetrapisispora pingtungensis (nom. inval.), assembly GCA_030573885.1. Taxonomy (NCBI): domain Eukaryota; kingdom Fungi; phylum Ascomycota; class Saccharomycetes; order Saccharomycetales; family Saccharomycetaceae; genus Tetrapisispora; species Tetrapisispora pingtungensis (nom. inval.). The sequence continues at coordinate 69,744 of JAJMDY010000024.1, forward strand.
TCTAAATCTTGTATTGCAACTTTTTCTATATTATCAGCCATAAATTGATTAGTTTCATCCTCAACTACATTATTTTTACACGGCAGTTTAACTATTTCAGGTTCCATGACATCTTTAGCTTGCCCCAACTTCCTTTTTGATGGATCTTTTGATGAAGTATTCGATGAATCTTCCATTGTAACCCTTATTATCGACAGTTAAAATCAATGGAAGGAACAACTAAAATCCCATTCAACTTAATAAGTATTTTATTTGTTAAATATGTTTTAGAATTAAAAATTACATTGATTTTACAAATTTATAATTTATAGACCATTTAAATTTATTTCAATTCTGTGTCGCTGAAAATGCGTCGTCAAATATTTTGTATATATCATCTTTTTTTACTGGCATGACTACGAACCTACTATGTTGATTTTAAAATAATTTAAGATATTGCCTATATGATATTACTAAAATAATTATTTATTAGTGAATATAAAAATTGTAGAAAATTTCTGTTTATATATATATATACGATTATGGGGTATTTATAATGCTAATTTAAAATCAAGAATAGGATTTCTTTTATTTAATGTCTCTAGTTTGATCTGTTAAACAAATTCATAGATGGCATTTTCATATTAACTGAGCTTCCAGAACCTTCTCTTTTATGAACGAAACTAACGATTGAACGTAGATATTTTAAGAATAAGAAAGCCATAGAACCGATCACTCTGAATAAAGCTAATGCGGCTACAGACCATAGGATGAATTTCAAATATTTATTGTTTGTATCGGTTGGTGAATAAACTTCAATGATAGCCATAATTAGAATTAAGTTACTTAACATCCATACCATGACAATTCTTGTTCTGATATCTCTATAGTAATCATTACGTTTTAATGCTTCATCAATTGTAGTTTCTTTGATTTCAATTTCTTTCAGACGACTTTTAATTTCAAGAAATTTTTTATCAACTTCTTGTGGCCAATCTGTTTCAACAATTTGCTTACCATCTGGACCTTTAACAACAATAGCTTTTGATAATGGTTTAGATTCAACATCTGAACCTTTGGTACCCCATGACACATCATGAGTATTACAGAAAGCAAAAATTTGTAATGTACAGGTAAAAGCTGGAAGAGTAAAGAAATATTGAATTGAAGAAGTAATCATATGCCATGGATCCAAGTACATTATTGATGCAAATGTATATAGACCGTATGTTGATAATAGTGATACTACAATACTCAAAAAGGTGCTATATGTTTCTGTATTATCATGTAATGTCATGAAAGCAAATGTAAAACCACAAATTAAAGAATAGGCGGCACAAATAGTTAAAATGACCAAAGATGTCATAAATAACCATTTACCACCCTGAGGTCTATTACCCATAGAAATGATAAATAAACTTGCTAAATCACAGAAAATCAAATACTTGAAAAAGATAAACAAAACATCACCATGCTTGATAACATCATTTAAAGAACCAGCTAAGTAATAGAAAGTTAAAACAAAATTACTAATCGAAAACCATGCAAAAAGCATTTGTACAAATTGGTAGAAAAATTCAATATGAAAGAATATTTTACGAGTAATTGAATGTTTGGTTTTCCAAATTTGATAGAAGTGCAATTGTGCATACATTGCTGCAAATGTAGCACCATTTAACCAACGTCTTCTTTGTGAAATAAATTCTGGAATTTCCTCCGGAACATCAGTTTCACCTTCAGCTTCTTTGACATACTTTAGAACCCAACTTGCATCTCTCTTGGCCACTAATTCCCAACATAGAATTCTATCTTCAGCCAAATACATATTAGCTGTAAAGACATCGTGATCTCTACCTTCTTGAGTTTCACCTAAGAAATAAGAACGTAATGGACCGGTACCATCTTCATGATTTTGTAAGGCACGATATCTATACGCAGATAAAGCACCTGGTAAAACAGAGATATAACCAAACATACTTTCTAATGGTTTATCCAAAATATTGGAAATCTTATATTCAAAGTTTTGAGATGCAACCAATGGATTCAGCAACTTTTTACCATATTTACCCTTCATTGTGGTAATTTGACCAGCCGCACCAGCAACATTAGAATCCATATCAAATGCTTTCCATAAGTGATATACCGCTGAATCATTTAATTTTGTACCGACGTCAACTAACATTACAACATTTGGCTGTAAAACCGGAGAAAAAGCATTAAATAACCAACGATGTGAATTAATTTTCTTTTTATTTTCTTCCTTTAAACAGAACACAAATTGGACTGGAACAATATCTTCTGACACATATTCCAAATCATCATTAATTGAAACCTGTGTGGTCAATTCAAAGATATGAGCTTTTACAGGGTCACCATTAACAGATGCCTTAGCCATATCTTCTTGATATACACCTATCGATGCTAAGTAATCAAGTGAACCTTGATTCACTTTTGATCTACCATCACTAACTAAAATGACAGTAACTTTCTTCCAACCATTCGGACCCCAAACAGTAGATTTCTCACGTTTACATAAATGAGCAATATTTCTCATAATAGAATGGATAGTTCTACCCACTGCATATTTATCTTCGTTATACATCGTAACACAAATGGCAACTTGACATTCTCTGTTCATTTCTGAGGACCTTAAGGAATAACCTTCATTAACAAAGTCGTCGGCTTCGACAGTACAAGCAGTGTATCTCATCTCAGTAAATTCTGGAGAATTTCTTCTTGGAAGAGTATCCAGTAAACCCCTTGGAATAGGATTGTCTAATTTTAAAATTGTCTTGTTTGTTGGAGCAGAAATTACAGCTCTACTTCTGCTTTCAGAATTTGCACGTCTAACATAATCTTTACGAATTGGGTGATTTACTTCAAATCTAGTCTCCTCAAAAGTATCACCGGAATAGACTGTGTAAGATTCACTTTCAAAAGATTTTCTAAATTTTTCTTCATCTCCAAAAGAACTTACATTAGTTGAGGCCATGGAACCTGAATACTGCGAGTAATTTCTACTGGTATTTCCAAATAAATTGTTATTTTGTGAACTTCCATGGGTACCATCTGGGTAATAACTAGAAGTCATATCAGCAATATCATAAGAATGATGATCAGGCTCATTAAATTGAATTATGGTGTCACCTGGTCTAGTTGGAGATTGTTGTAAATTTGATTGGTATCTACTTGCCACTGGTGTATTTTGTGTACTATCTCTGTAAAATTGTGTTCTGTGACGTCTATCTGGAGAATATCTCATAGCAGCTCTGGATGGTGAAGGTGGTAAACCTTGGAATTGATTAGTTTGATTATACTCCGATCCATCAGCAAATGGGTCGTTATTACCCATTGTATTCCAATGGCTTGTTTCTTCACTCGAATGAGTTGAAAATCTTGTTAAATTCGGTTTATTAGGAGATCTAACGGGAGATCCATTACTAGGATCAACCATAAACGGATTTCTTGTCATAGCGTTACAATGAACTCTGTATCTTTAGTAGTCTCTACTCCAATGACTCTGACGAAAAGAACTTATTGAATAAACAGCGGATAAAGAATTAAAAATCAAATTGTTTATATATAAAAGGTATTAGCAATAGTATTGAATGAATTTCTAAAATTATTTAATAGATATTTAAAACATTTTGAAACTGATAATTAAAGATTGAAAATTCATGGTGTTTATCATTCTTCCAAATTGAAAAATTCAGTTTTACCCGATTAGGAAATAATGTCAACAAATGTTTTGAACTTGCCAAAAAGAGACATTTGATATCAAATTATATCGTTCTTGTTATAATAAACATAATCAATAACATAGTTATTCGAAACCAATTGTTTTTAGGCATGTGAATTTCATTTAAATAATATCTTTGTACAGTTAATTTCCAAAATAACATTATTGACAAGGGTCCAAATCTGGCAACGTTCAAAAAAGTTTTTTATATCGTAACAGTAACTATATAAAATAGAAAACAGAAAATACATCTTTTCTTGGAAACATTGATATATATGTTATATTATATTATACTATACTTATATTATATTGATTTTAAAGTATACATAATTTAAATGATAATTGAAAAAAATATAATATATCCTTTGACCACAAACAATCAAATTATATAATGATTTCATTAATTCTTACCAGCACCAGCTCTAAAGTAAATGATATCACCGTCTTCAACAACGTAATCCTTACCCTTTTGTTGTAATTTACCGGCAGCTTTAATAGCAGCATCATCCTTGTATTCAACGACGTCTTCGTATTTCATTATTTGAGCTAAAATGAAAGTGTTCATTAAATCGTTGTGGATAACACCAGCAGCTTGTGGAGCCTTGGTGCCTTTTCTAATGGTCCATTCTCTTACTTCATCTGGACCACAAGTGAAGAAAGAGATTAAATCTAACTTCTTTCTCATGGTGGTAACAATTTTTGGTAAAGCGGATTCGGTACCGATGTTCTTTAATTCTTCTTGAGCTTCTTCATCAGACATATGAGATAATCTTTCTTCTAAACAGACACTGAATGGGATAACCAAATCACCTGGAGAGTGTTTGTCGATCCATTCTTTAATTAATAATAAATGCTTGTTCTTCTTTCTAATGTAATCCCTTTCAGATAAGTTAATTAAGTAAATACATGGTTTAGCAGTTAATAAGAACATACTGTTGATAACTTCAACTTCCTTTGGAGTCCAAGATTGGTTGGCAACTCTTTGACCATCTTTTAATAATTCAATAATCTTTTGAATTAAAATGATTTCTTCCTTCTTTTGCTTAACTTCTAAAGATTGACCACCTCTCTTAGTAATCTTTTCACAAGCTTCTAAAGCTTTTTCGGAGAATTCAATATCCTTTAATCTCAATTCGTTACTGATAATGTCTAAATCACGAGTTGGGTTAACATCACCTTCGATATGGATAATTTCAGCATCATCGAAACAACGAACAACTTGGTAAATAGAATCGACAGATCTAATATGGGATAAGAAAGCATTACCTAAACCTTCACCAGCAGAAGCACCTTTAGTTAAACCAGCAATATCGTAAACGGTTAAATGAGCTGGAACTTCAGAAGCTGGCTTGTAAATGTCACATAATTCATCGAATCTTGGAGATGGGACAATAACTCTAGCTTCTTCTGGATCAATAGTAGCGAAAGGATAATTAGCTGGGTTACCTAATGGACATCTAGTAATGGCTTGGAAGAAAGTGGACTTACCGACATTGGCTAAACCAACAATACCGGCTTTCAAGTTGTTACCTGGACGACCTAATAAGACCTTCTTTTCTTCGACTTGCTTCTTTGGTGGCATATTTTACGTTATTGATTATGTATATATATATATATCTATTTGGCTTATGAATGAAAATAAATAGAACAATAGAAAAAGATTTCGAACAAGAAGGAACATTTTAAAAAGCAAAAGATAATCGTAACGAAGAAATTTAAATTCGTTTGAATATAAATGAGAACATGATGTAGCATTAAATTCTTTTAAATTAAAAATTCTAGTAATAATTTAAATTTACCAATTCAATTTATTGATTAAAATAAAGTATTTCATCTAGTTCGTAAACTCATCTATCACGTTAAACAGTTGACAAAAAAGTTTCATTCAAAAATTTTTTTCATTTGCATGTTTGGTCGATGTTGTCAATTCGTCTTTTTAGTTTTTGCTGTGACAAAATGCGCAGCCGATCGTAGAAGGTGAGTTGTTGGAAATGAGGTCAAAAGCTTTAAAATAAAAGAAGTTCCTGTTAGTGAAAAGATGATTATTGATTGTAGTTGTGCACTATCTGAACTTGTCTATTGTGACCGGTAGAAGGTTGGTTTGATTAAGTTGAATAATAATTTTAAAAAAAAATACTTTAGTTTTTTTCTTCTTTTTGATGTTTCTTACATACCTTTAGATTCATTGCATCACAAACATTTGTTTTTTTCCTTTGGAAGCAATTGATTTTTTAAGATTGGCCAATATTGTTTCATCATTATCAGTCGTTTCCCAATGAGTTATTTCAAAATCGTTAGCTTCATCAGGTTTTGAGATTTTGTTGGTTTTATAAAGTTCCATAAAATTATCAATATCTTTTTGTTTTCTAAATGGATCTTTCTTATAATTTTCAGTTATCCAGAATCCCTTTGAGTCAAGATTTTTGAAAATGAATAATGAGGTAGGTAATGTAACAGGTTGTTTCGACATACCGCCATAAGTCAGCATCAATGAATCATTTGCTAATTTTCTTGCAATAGCACTTGATGATTTACCACCAACAGAATTTAATGCTAATCTAATTAAATAATTTTCACCTAACAACTTTGGGATTTCAGTCTTATTAAATAATTTATCATTATTCTCACTCTCTGATATAACTTTAGTTGCACCATATTTGTCAATTAACGTGTTAGCAACTTCATTAAAATTATCCCTATCTCTAATAACACTTAAAGTATTGATTCCTCTTGCCTTTGCAATTTGTGTAACTAGTTTGGAGACACCAGAAGTACCTGCATTTTGAATTATCCATTGATTATTATTTGATTGTGAATCATTCCAATCAACATAATCATTGACTAGTTGAATTGCTGTACAACCATTCACAGACACAGTGGCAGCAGTCAGCAAATCAAGACCATTAACCTTAATTATTTCTTTTGGATCTTCAACAATTTTGTAATTAGTCCAAGTACCTTGATTCGATTTTAATGGTATAACCCAATCACCAACCGAGAAATTTTGATTCTCTAGTGACCTTGGAATATGAACAATCTCAAACACACCTTCATTACCAGCAATTGCACTTGGTTTCTCAGTGTTGAGATCCATTGTCTTTTCAGGTATCGATGGATAAACACCTTGCAATTGATTAATATCAGATGGATTAACTGGGAATGCTAAAGTACGTAAGACAATATTATCTTCAATTGATTGTTTTGGTGTATAATTATGAACGCTTATAACATTAGTGCAATCATTAACATCATGATTAGAATAGACAATTGCTTTAAAAGTCTTGGGAATAGTACTCATTGTACGTCTTGATAACTTAACCCTTTGGTATATTAAATTTTTTAACATCCTTAAAAACCTTGTATTCCTTAATACACTTTTGGGATGAAGATCAATGCAATCGCACCTGTTTATATACTTTCTCTGTTATTAAATTATAATTTAATGAAGTTGTTAAATCAAAGCTTTTTCCTTTTTTTTAATCTCAAGAGTGATCTTAGAAGTCCTCCCCCTTCCAACAAATTAGTTGTTTTCTTAAAATTGAATGACCTTATTTCTCCAATTAAAGATCTTCATTTAAAACAGTTAACTTGACATGTAACAAAACAAATTTTACCACTTTTGTATCTTTGTTAATCACAATATTATATAATTAATTACAAGAATAAATCTTTTTTTATGTATATTTAATGCCAAGAATATACTCTAAGAAGAACAAACCATGGGCTAGGCTGTTAGAACTCTGTCTTTTTAGACAAAATTTGTCGATTGAAATGCTGATGAACAGACTTCAATGGCCATTTCAAAACACTTTAGAACCGTGATGTATCGTAATGTAGTGGCCAATTGATAGAGGTTCGTTGCATTTATAACAGCTAATCTGCTATTTATAATGGATTCCCTTCCTTTTGTAATGTGATACCACCGCACATTTACCCGTCACACACGTCTATTAGAGAAATGTACGTGCCCCCAGTGGTGTTCACGCAAGCGATGAGATGTGGTCTTGATCTTTGAATCTTGGGTGGTCGAAACGTTATATGTCTGGTAGGAACAGGCATGTCCTAATGAACCTTGGTTGACGCTTGCAAATTGGTTTATAAACAATTGGTAGCCAGTTGCAAGTTGATCAATTGTTTCAGAATTACAGTACAATTGCAGCTATTTTTGTTTCTGAACGATCGTACCAACGTGAAACTGGAATTGGTATAATACGAGATACAACAATGACTACTACTGCAATTGAGGAGGTCAATGATATAATTGAATTAATTGATGATAACGAAACCAACAGTTTTTTTAAAACTGATATATGTGAAGTGAAAGAATCCGAGTTTGGTGGTTTAGGTGTGTTTGCAAAAGAAGATATTGGTGAAGGTACAACCTTATTAAAGGTTCATAAATCTATTTTGTTTAGTGCCAACAACTGTTCAATTGCTAATTTACTTTCGGAAGAAGAAATAGGTGGTATGTTAGGTTTGAATATTGCATTTTTATACGAAATTACTGTCTTTAAGGAAAAATCATTTTGGTATAACTATTTGAAAAGTATAAAAATATTCAATGATGATGGCAAAATGTTATTACCACCAAGTTATTGGGATGAGGATGATAAAAAATTATTGAGAGGCACATCAATAGATTATTTATATGGTGCACTAGATCCGGAGGAAGAGATCCAAGAAGGTTTCGAAATTGCCATAGATTTAGCTAATAAATGGAAACATGACGTCGATTTAGAGATACCATTTGGTTATCTTGATGTCGATATTAGCGATGTCGAAGATATTAAACTAAAATTAAAGAAGTTCGTTAGTATTGCATACGCATTATCTTCAAGAGTCTTTGATGTCGATGCCTTTCATGAAAATGCATTAGTACCGATTGCCGATTTATTTAATCATAACAGTGATAAAACTGATGTAAAATTTGTCTCTGTATTTAATGTATGTGAAGTTTGTGGTGAATATGGTCCTTGTAAGCATGATGAAATAGATGAAGAATTAGCATTAGAAATGGCAGAAAAAGATTACAATGGTGAAAAGGGAGTTGCAAATGATGAAAGTTTTGATGGGGATATGAATAAATTGGTCAAAACATTATTGAATGCAAAAGATAATGATACTACTGAGAAGATAGATTTGATGGAAGTTGAAGAAAATTATGTAGAAATTGTATTAATGAAATCAGTTAAAAAAGGCAATGAGATATTCAATTCATATGGTGATTTAAATAATTCACTATTGTTTAGTAGATATGGGTTCTCATATCTTGATAATAAGAACGATATGGTTGATCTAACATTACAACTACAAGATATAGTGAATGGTAATAAAGAATACCAAAAAAGGATGAAATGGTGGAGTGATGAAGGTGGTAAAATATATGAAAGTTGGTATAAATTAAATCGCGAGGATGAGAGTGATGGTGAAGATACTAGTGACGCTGAAAGTGAAGCTGAAAGTGAAGTTGAAAGTGAAGAAGAAATAGAGGAAGAATACGAAATAGAGGAAGAAGAACACGATCATTCTAATTGTAATGGTCACGATCACGATCACGATCACGATCCTCACGAAGGCAATGTTTTGAATGAATTGTATATAGAATTTGATTGCACACCATCCAAGAATTTAAATTTAATTATCAACTTATTATCCCTTGATAATAAAAAGTTTGAAAGTTTATTGAAAAATTTAGATACGAATTTAGAGACACCAAATGATTTCATTTCCAACTTATTCAATTCATTTAGCCAATTCAATACAACTAATAAGATCATTAGCAATTCAAATGAAAACATCAAGTTACTAAAGAAATTATTAGAATTGAAAAAATTACGTGAAGTACCAACAAAGGGTCATTCGATCACAGACGTTCAATTAGAACAAGTTAAGAATTTAATAATTAGCGAAAACAATATCATCAAGAACTGTAAATCGAAATTACAACTAATTAAATAGGCGTAATAGGCATCGCATTAACATTGGTAATACTAATACAGTGTCGTCACATCCTTCTAACGATTTATGTATTTAGTGACTTCTAGAGCACCCCTCCAACGTAGCGAATCAAATCAAAATAAATCCACTAGTCCATTGTCATCTGTAACAAATGTCACTTCACTCATTCATTATAAAACTCAATGCATTTACACAAATAATTGCCCTTACTAATGCCATACTATGACTATGGAATTAATCCAAATGCTCTTGCTCTCTCTAGCCCTCTTTAGCTCCTACCAGCCCCCACTAAACACCTCCGTCTACCCTTCTAAATACAACGGACACGCTAGGCAGAACACCCGTTTTTGCCCAGCCCAGCCCAGCCAGGCCTTACCGCACCGTCGCTTGCCCGCCCTCAGCGCAAACAGTCACTCACTACGAAACCAGCTCCATCAAAAAAAATTTTCATTACCAAACATTTTTCAAAAGAAGTTCATATAAAAACAATTGAAATTTTTCATTTAAAACTTTTCAAATTCTTTTAATGTAGTATATGAAGAAGTATTTTTGTTTGTTGTTTTCTATTTATTCTATGCTATTCTATGCTATTCTATTCTATTTTATTTTACTTTAAATTGTATATTAATATTTATTATTGGTTTTCATTAGTTTTCGTTTTCTTGTTTCAATTAATAATTCTTCTGAAAAAACCATCTCTGAAACGAACTAAACGCATACAGTATGTCTCGTCCACAAGTTACCGTTCAATCTTTAACTGGTGAAGCTACTTCCACCGCTTTACCAATGCCAGCTGTTTTCTCAGCTCCAATCCGTCCAGATCTTGTTCAAACTGTTTTCACCTCTGTTAACAAGAACAAGAGACAATCTTACGCTGTCTCTGAAAAGGCTGGTCACCAAACCTCCGCTGAATCCTGGGGTACTGGTAGAGCTGTTGCCAGAATTCCAAGAGTTGGTGGTGGTGGTACCCACAGATCCGGTCAAGCCGCTTTCGGTAACATGTGTAGAGGTGGTAGAATGTTCGCTCCAACTAAGACCTGGAGAAAGTGGAACGTTAAGGTTAACCACAACGAAAAACGTTACGCCACTGCTTCTGCCATTGCTGCTTCTGCCGTCGCTTCTTTAGTTTTAGCTAGAGGTCACAGAGTCGAAAAGATTCCAGAAATCCCATTAGTCGTCTCCAAGGACTTAGAATCCGTTAAGAAGACTAAGGATGCTGTCGCTGCCTTAAAGGCTGTCGGTGCCCACGCTGATTTAATCAAGGTCTTAAAGTCCAAGAAGATCAGAGCCGGTAAGGGTAAGTACAGAAACAGAAGATGGACTCAAAGAAGAGGTCCATTAGTTGTCTACGCTGAAGACAACGGTATTGTTAAGGCTTTCAGAAACGTTCCAGGTGTCGAAACCGCTAACGTTACTTCCTTAAACTTATTACAATTAGCTCCAGGTGCTCACTTAGGTAGATTCGTTATCTGGACTGAAGGTGCTTTTGCCAAATTAGACCAAGTTTGGGGTTCTGAAACCGTCGCTTCTTCCAAGTCCGGTTACACTTTACCAAAGAACATTGTCTCCACCACTGACATCACCAGAGTTATCAACTCTACTGAAATCCAAGCTGCTGTCAGACCAGCTGGCCAAGCTACTCAAAAGAGAACTCACGTTCAAAAGAAGAACCCATTAAAGAACAAGCAAGTCTTATTAAGATTAAACCCATACGCCAAGGTCTTTGCTGCTGAAAAATTAGGTTCCAAGAAGGCTGAAAAGACTGCTGTTAAGCCAGCTGCTGTTTTCTCTGAAACTTTAAAGCACGATTAAATCTAGCTAATTCTAATTAATTGAAATAACTTTTCATTTTTTATTTACATATATATAATTTATATATACTTTTAATTGAATTACTAATTTTTTTTTGAACTAAGTATTTATTGACTTGTTTTCTATCGTAATATAGAACTCTTCAAATATCCTTAAATTTATTCGGTTTCAAAGTTACTTTTTTTAATCTTGCATGGCTAAAACTGACGATATAAAACTATATAGCACTTATTAAATAACGAGTCAACGTCAATCAAGGAGCTAATCTAACAACTTCCCATGGGTCGTTTTCGCTTGCTCTCTTATAAAGAAACCTATCATGTAAACGACTTTCTCTTCCTTGCCAAAATTCAATCTCCAATGGTACAACTCTTAAACCACCCCAGTAATCTGGACAAGGAATATCATCATCTGCGACATTTTCAAAATTCTTAGTATTTGCTTTAATATATTCATCCAATTCATCTCTGCTCTTCAAGATATGACTCTGTGGACTAGACCAAGCACCGATTTTGGATCCACGAGGTCTTGTTTTAAAATAACGTTCTGAGGTTTCTCTATTAACGTATTCTGTAAAACCATCAACTCTAACTTGTCTTTGCAAGTTCTTCCAAAAAAAATTAATAGCAGCATTTGGGTTCGATTTAATATCTTCTGCTTTACCTGAAGTACCCCAATTTGAATAAATTGTGAAACCTCTATCATCTAATTCCTTAAATAATAAAACACGGGATGAAACTTTACCACTTGGTAAATTTGCAGTGGAAAAGGTAATACATTCTGGAATCGATTCAGTAGGATCATTTCTTGCATCTTGAAACCATTTAGTGAACAATTCGATTGGGTCATTTAATAGTTCCGATTCATTTAATGAAAATTTATTGTACTGATAAGTTTCAGGAGCAAAAATAATTGGCTTCTTAGTATCTGGATTATTAGACATATTATATTTCGGTATATAGATTGGTATGTTGATATATTTATGATTCATTAAACAACAAATAAAAAGAAAACATTATTTCAAAGTAGAGCAAAAATTATACAAAATTAAAGTTCAGGTTTTTTTTAGGTCGCTGTAGTTCAAACATCGCTGGTGACAAAGGGAATAGAATTAGTCACCTTTTTAAAAAAAGGTTATTAGAAAAGCCATGAAGATACGGTGACATACTATAAATTACATAAGCAACAATATATAAATACGAATGTACAATTCAATTTGTAAAAATAATCCAAGATTAATTCAACCTTGTAGAACAATTTCGATATTGCTTAAACGGACATCCAATTACACCAAACCTACAATGACCGAAAAAAAAACATCTACTGGCAGAATAAGGTCATCAATCAACAAAGCAAACATACAATCTTACATGTACCCTTTAACAATCTCAAATACTATCGATTCCACCAACTAAAAACACTCTTTTAACCAGAATCTTTCCTTTATTCATAGCAAACTCATCGATTTTTGGAAAATTTCAGTTGCTTCAAATTTCAAAAAAGTGAAATTTTGAAAAACGAAAAAAAGCCAAAACTATTCACAGGAACCAACTGTTGATGTAGTTGACTTTGTTCCATGTCATAATTGTATCAAATATTTTTATTTTACTGTATAAGAGCAACGTTCATTAAGAGTCTTGTCATTGCCAAAACTTTTGCAGTCAAAAAAGCCTCAAGAGTAAGAGATCAAGCAAAAAAGATGGATACTATTTTCAACAGTACTAAATCTAATCCAAGAGGTATTCCTGAAGCTCCATTTGTTGAGAAAGTTGAAGATTTCATCAAAGATGTCAACGATTTCGAATTGGTTTTTAACAAGTTCCAAGAGCGTCTATCTAAGTACAAGTACATGCAAGAATCTAAGTTAAGCACCATAAAGATGTTGAACACTAGAATACCTGATATTGAAAGCACATTGAAGATTTGCAAAACTTTAAAAGCTAAAAATGAATCTGCTGATGACGATGAAGATTATGAAATGGAAGCCCACTATCAATTGAACGATACGTTATATACAAAGGCGATGATAAATACAAAAGAAGCTACTAAAGTTGGTCTTTGGTTAGGTGCTGAAGTTATGTTAGAGTACCCAGTAGATGAAGCAATTGAATTGTTAGAAAAAAAATTAAAGGATTCTAAAGAAACTTTGGATATATCTAGAGAAGACTCTGATTTCTTGAGAGAAAACATCACTACAATGGAAGTTAATTGTGCAAGACTGTATAATTGGGATGTTCAAAAAAGACAAGAAATGAAAAAAATTAGTGAAAATACTGAAAATTTGAAGATTAAATAATGTATCAATGAATAAATAAATAAAATAAACCTAATGATTGTTTCAATTTATTGAATTATTTATTTTCTCTTTGTTCACTTTGTGTTGCAAACCAATAAAACAAAAATAACATATTAAATTCGAGCATAAACTACATGAAATATTATATGTAACATACATAAAATATAATATAATACAATAAAATATACTATAGTATTTACTTCAATATATAAATATAAATATATTAATTAAACTTTTCAAAAAAAATCTTTTCTATTTACTCTCTATTTGCTTTTATATCATTACATTCAGCCCCTAAAAGTATCGATAAATTGTCTTCCTAATGATCTTGGAGGCACATCATCCAATTGTTCATTTGTATTATTATTTACTTCATTTAAAGTTTGTATGTGATTCCTAAGATTACTGGTATCGTGATTATCTGTTTGAACTTCAGCAAATAATCTTGATGGCAATCTCCACGAATTCATACCTGGTAGTAAACCCCTATCCAAGAAAATACCTATTAACCAACTTACAAATCCACATACTATACCAGAAAAACCTTGATTAATTACTAATATAAGTATTAAGAAGTCGATATAAAATTGATCAGTCAATTTCCACTTCAAATTATCTTCTCCATTTAAATTTTGAAATTCTTGGTTATTTAAATTAAATTTCTTAAATAATCTTGTCTTCCATCTCATTGGTATTATTATTTCAAACTGATAAATATAAGGAGTATATTGTTTATAAAAATGAAACAATATCAATACCATTGGTAATGAGCCTGATGGAAAATTCTGCCATACTTTCCAAGGTAATAATTTATTTAACAATAGAGCTGATAATGTTAATATCAAAGTCGAATAAACCCAACAAAGTGAAATCACACTTAAATATTTATAAGAACCCATAATTCTTTCGATTTGTCTGAAATGATACCATATGAGAACTAATAGCATTACATCAGATTCATTTAATGCACCAAATTGAAATGTAAAAAATCTCCAATATTGATTATACTCTAAAATAAAAGGATCATATCTTACTAAAAAAATGTACTTCATCACCAATGCATTTGCAACCAATGGAACAACAATAGTAGCAACCACACACAATTGAGTTGCAGGATATTTATTAAACCCACCAGGTACTTCAATCGACATTTTCTTCACTTGCTTACTTTTAAATTTCTATAATAGTTTCAAAATCCTTAAATAATTTTATACCTAACTATTGATAATTAAAATTAATCCTCTAATATAGCAATAGTATATGTAATATGATTATTAAATTACAATCATTTACTGTCTTTAAAACTTTTCAAGAAACGTTACTGTTTTGAATCAAGTTGCTCTTTTGATATTGAATCCTTTTTTAAAATCGTAACATTAACCGCTCTTATTTTTAAAAGCCATTGACTAACATCGTAAATCATACAAATGCAACAGTCAATTAGCTGTTTAAATGGTTGCTTTATTAATAATAATAGCTAGGTGAAAGAATAAAAGACAATACCGAAATATATTCTTCCTAAAATTGGATTGATACTGTCATATGTTCAAACATTAGCGTTACAGTAAGGGAATTCACATTGATAAAGATAATAAGAAACAATCAAGTTGATTATTAGAAAATGAATGATATTACATATTTAGTAAATGCTCTTCATTCAAATCCAAGTAATTACAGCAATTTAAATCCTTCCTCTAAAACAGATTTTGTTTCAAAGTTGGTCAGTAATGTGGTATATCATGTCCCAAGGGTAAAATCAGGAAAACAATTATCAATATTATTTGATTCCATTTTAAATTCAAAAGCTTGGGAACAAGGTAATCAAATGTTACAAGTATATGATATGGCAAGAAGTTTTATGCATTGGAAATTACAAATATCTGAACCCAGTTTATCTGTATCAGCTTTTTATGAAATACTAAATCAAAACATCGTTAATTGTCAAAATTGGAATATTAATAATGTTGCTATACTATCAGGTATATTGAGTACGCAAGATGAATTTTTGAGCTTAAATAAAGCTTATTTTATTGATGATAATGGCTTCATTTCAAAATATTACATTAATTGGAAAAAAAAATATTTTATTTATGTTTGGAATAGATTAATTATTAAATACCAAAGAGATCAGCAGATTAGATTAAACTTAATTTTGTGCTATACTCCAATAAATGACAAGAATGACAATATACATTGGAAAATTGTAATTGATTTGTTATTTAATTTAATAATGACTTATACAAGAAGAGAACCACAATCCATTCAGGAAAATGATTTTTTAAGTAGAAATTTTAATAATGTTGCAAAGACATTTCAATCAGCTACAATTCATTGTGACAATGTAACTTTATCAAAAATATTAAATTTATATTGTAAAAATCTTTATGAGTTATCGATTAATGAACAAAGCAAAAATGAAGACAGGAAAACATTTAATCATCCACATTACTCAAATATTTTGATTGCAACAACAATGTTTTTCAAAGCATTATTGGATCTATATAAAGGTAATATTTCAGATCAATGGTGTCATCAAATAATTTTGTGTTTATTTTATATTCATTTTATTACTCGTGAGTTTACAACTGATGATTTTCAATCATATAAGTTTGTATACAATGTCACCATAACTAGATTGCTCGATTCTTCTCAAATTAATCCAATCGTATATTATAATACTTTGGATTTGATGTTGGCAGATCATTGGAGAATTTCAAGTAATCCAATCCAAGATGCAAAATTCATTTTCCTATTAGAGTTTATGGAATATACGATTCCACGTTTGCAAGATATTGATTCTACTATGATATTAAACGAAATTGAAAAACTTTTAGATGAAAATATTAATAGCCATGATGAAGTGATTGTCGAGTCAATCAATACAATGATAATAAGTACAATCAATAGTCCATCAACTCAGATATCAAAATGGTCAATTAATTTTATTCCCAAATATTTGCATTTATCAGTTATAGATTTTTTACAAAATAAATTAACAGCTAATCAATATTTGATTATAAATAGGTGCATTTCAAATAAAATTGAAAATTTTAAGAATACAAAACAACTGGAAACAATTTTATCAAATCAAATATTAGATATCTTAATGCAAAAACTATCATTGCCGCAATTGTCAAATGAACAGTATGATATAATATTGCAATCCCTAATTCTTAATTTAATTCATACAATACCAAACGAACAAGTTGCATGGTTGAAGAAATGCTACTCAATGATGAGTAACGGTTCTAGCAACAAAACATTACCTGTCATTTGGGAGACAGTACTTCAGATGAACTCCGAGAATGCATTGCAATGGTGGTACGCAACTGTTCCCCAAAAAAGCAAATTTTAATGTAAATTGCACTTAGACAACATTAAACTAAAAAGATATATTACAGCCATAAATATACATTTAACTTTTACCTTTCTAAGACAATAAACATTGCTGACATTCATCCTTTTTGATATTTCTGGGTTCATAAGTAATCGTCGCTGAAATTTGAAATTTGAAATTTGGAAACTGAAATTTTAAAAGGTTTTGGTGTGAAGATGAATGGTTTTTATTAGAAGATACTATGATATTTTATTGCTTGGTATTTATAAATTAAAATGCAGTTCCATAACTATAAATCAAAAACTACTGTTCTTTTATACTTTTATCTTCTCCTCTTTTCGGTTGGAAATTTTTTTTTGGAGATCTAAAGAGTTTTTATTGCAAAGGGATAAGCAATTCACAATATTTTAATATAGAAAGGGTTACGCTCACTATTACGGCTACAATCAATGAACAATAATATAAAACTATTTGAACTATTACCAAAACCATTAAAGAATTTCTTCAAGAAGTATCCGCCATCGGTGAATTATGCTAGTGGTTCAGTTTCCACTCACGCTTTAGAGGCCAATCCTTTTTATCCAAATAAACATCCTGTAACAGGTCGTTACCATGATCCAAAATATTCATTAAGACGTATGAGTGTTTTATATAAGACTGCACATAAATATGGTGTTGAACAATTCTTACCTCCAATGAAGAAGAAATTTTTTGAAGAGAAATACAATAATAAAACTTTTATGAGAGGTGTGTTGCATCCAAAGGGCCATAAACATGAATTAGTGCGTGAAGAAAAACTAGCTAAGATGGAAGAAGCTATAATGAATGCAGACCGTTTCATTATTGAAGCTAAAGGTAAGAAATATGCAACAAAATTAGAACAAAAGAAGCTAAATAGGCAAAAATCATGGTTCTGATTATTTTTAACCATTAACAAAATAAGAAACATAAATATTTTTAATTAAATCCATATATATTAAATAGTTCGAAGTATAACTTGTAAATAACATATTCAAATTCATGTGTAAAATTCGTTTCTTTATCAATTTTTTTCAACAACTTTTAAATTTAAGTATTCACAATTTGGATCTTCAACAACTGATTTAAAAAACATAACATCAACAAATAAGGTATTTGGTGTTCGTACTAAATTGATAAATACCAAGTAGAATTATATTCATAACACTGTACTATTCAATAAAGTTGAATCAACAATGTCAAATGAGTTTGCTGTAGAGGCATATTTGTCTTTTAAACAATTAAATAATCAATCAGTTTCGCTATCGATTCCTAGATTAACAAGGGAGAAAGTTCATAATTCGTTGTATTATAAGATAAACTTGACTAATAATTCTCTTAGAGGTGATACAATGTTACAATTGAGTAAGATAATAATCAGAGATTTAGGCTCACTGAAAGATGGTTCAGCTAACCAAACACATGCAATTGGTGGTGTGGAGTTCAAATGTATATTAATGAAGTTAGTTGAAATACGACCAACATTTGCACAGTTGCTAGTATTATTGAACCTTGATGATAACTTCAATGCAATTGAACAGATGAATGAATTTAATAATAAATATATTGTTGCATTAGTGTTGACATATATCAGAATTCAATACTATTTCTTGCCTCCAGGAAATGAACTATATAAAAAGTTTCAAAGATTGTTTAAAAAATATATGAATGATTATAGAAAAGTTAAAGCATTGTCATTAGATACAAACTGTTGGTCAATGTCTCAAACTATAACTGTTAAGATAATACATATTGATGAATTGGTAGAATGGTTATCGAATGAAAAGGATATTTGGGGAATACCACTTGCAAATTGTTTATGGTGCAAGGTTGATGAGGAAAGTGACAGTGATGATAGTGATGACAGTGATGATAGTGATGATAGTGAGAGTTCAAATTCTGGCTCCATTGAAAGTGAAAGTGAAAGTGAAAGTGAAAGTGAAAGTGAAAGTGAAAGTGAAAGTGAAAGTGAAAGTGAAAGTGAAAGTGGGAGTGAGAGAGTCTAAAGCGGAAATTCATCATATTTAATTATTTAAGGTATAATTATTAAGTTATAAAGAAATGCATATATTTAAGATATCTTATTGATTAAATAACTTCTTTGTAACTGCTGTATGCAATGTTTTTAAACTATCGAAAAATGATGCTTCTTAAATCTTTTAACAACATCATTCTTTATCCTGTCTTTGAAGAAGCTTCATTTTAGGAGCAATTGGTTTTTTACTGGCTGTATTATTTGAAATTAATGATGGGAGTTTTGTAAAACTTGTTTGTTCTACAGATTTAGATTCACTATCTTTCTTTAACATGGTTCTTTTTCTTCTTTGTAATTCTTTTTTACCAGCAGCTTCTAAAATTACAACATTGTTATTTCTTTGTTTGCTCAATACATCTTCAGTTTTATCCTTTTTGGATTTCGACTTCTTTTTAGTCTTAGCCTTTGATTTTTTTTTCTTATTTTGACTTTCTGATGGCTGATTATTTGATTCACCATTGATTTGTTCATTATTACTTTTATCAGCATTTTTCTTCTTCTTTCTTCTCTTCTTTTTCTTCTTCTTCTTTTCTGATTCGACTGCACCTGCTAATTCAACTAATGCCTTTTCACTTTGTTTCTCTATAAGTTCAATGCTATGTTTTTGTCTCTCCAATTCTTTCTTCAATGGTTTGAATAAATTGATATTTGAATATTGGTATTCATCATTTTCTGATAATAATTTCATCGATTGCAAGTATGCTTTATACAATGGATCATCTTTAATTGTGTTTGAAAATATTTTTTTATTAGGATTTGGTTTCTTTTTATCAAGTGTACTATCATAACCATTACTATAAGGTGAAATTTTCATCGATGTTACTGTAGAGTTATTGTCTGAGTCAGTAAATGTAGTTTTTGCCATTGCATTACCAAACTTATTTAGCAGTTCAATATCTTTGAACATTATATAACATCTTGAATAATCTGGTTCGTGGAAAGGTTTATCAGAAACTCTACCTGAAACAAAATAACAAGTGTTGAAATTGATTTGGAAATCATTTAGATTATCAATAACAGACTTAGTTGTCTTCCAAAATTCTTCTTCTGTAAGCAAAGGTGGTAAGTTTTGCATTATTAATTTGAATCCTTGTGCATTTTTATCTTTTCTTCTTCTATTTCTATTTCTTGCCCTGTTGTTCTTATTCTTATTATTCTTTGTGTTATTCTTTACGTTTTTACCTCCAGCATTACCATTCGAATTAACATTTTGCTTAGCAGAATTGGCAGAATTAGGTTTCTTGTTTCTTTTATTTTTATTATTAAAAGGTTTATTGCCAATTGAATTAGTCGATGACTCGACTTTCACTGAATCTGACATTCGGTCGACTTCCCAGAGTTGCAACGAATCAATTTGAACAAAGGTAACCAACACCAGTATCCAAATGGTCTTCTATAGCTTCTGTAGATTTTAGAGAAGTACTATACACGCCATCAACATAATATCAAACCACATCAATTTAAGTTAAATCTTTTAAACTACTGAATTGAAATTTTTTTAGCTGTACTTTTTCGATTTTAGGCCTTTGAAGAAAATTGAGATGCAACAGTTTTTGATTACAACTATGGTTTAAGAAAGAAGTAATAGAAAGGTTGGTGTAGATGTTAATGTTAATTCACTTGACCACATCGAGCTTTTTTCTGCATTTATAGAGGCATAATTAGAAGGTAGAAAAGGTGATTTGGATATATTTTATTATATTATATCAGAATTGTACTATTTCCCATGTCGTACAATTTAAACAGATTCTTTGAAGAGTTATCATCTGGTGATTTTAGCAGTCTTTCATTGGATTTAAACGTTAACGGACACAAAGTTTCTGCATTACAAGATGAATTGTTCCAAAAGTTCAAGAACGATAAGCTACTAGATAAATTAGTAGATTCTCAATCGTTTAGGTTCCATGGTAAGAAAGAATGGACCAGATTCAACCTAATGGTAGTTTCCTTTTTGAAATATTGTAGAGATGTGAATCCTTGGTCTCTTTTAGAAAGTTACGATTTAATATTCAATTTTTTCTCAGATTTAGTGAATTGTTTATTGAATGACACTTACCCAATTGATAAATTGGTTATGATCAGTAAAGACGCCACAGACTACATTGTTCCAATTGCTTGTAAACTAGATGATAACTACTTGATGCTGGATACAAGGAGATTTCAATTTCTTTCTCATGTCTCGTCGATTATATCGAAACTATTCAATAGTATAAAACCATTAAGAAATTTAGATGATAATAAAGGATTTGTTGAAAAACCACATTTCAATAACTTACCAGAGAAGCAAAAAATTTTATTATATCTTGTTAATAAATTGAACAACATTTATTTCAGAATCCAGTCACCACAATTATGTTCAAATATTTTCAAAAATTTCAAACCAAAGAGTATGATTTATAGTTTCAAAGAATATCCAATACGAGAACGTATCGAATTTCATTACCTATTAGGACGTTATTATTTATTGAACAATAATATTCTTAACGCATATAAACAATTGAATCAATCCTTTGTACTTTTATCCAATGTTGCAACGACATTAAATTTATCAATCGAATCAATACCACAATTACAAAATAACATGAAAAGAATATTGAAATACTTAATACCTTCGGGTATACTAATTGGGAAACTGCCTAAATATTGGATAGTTGATAGAATTGATCAAGAATTAGCAAATCAATATAGTGTATTGACCAAATCAATACGAGCAGGTAATATTGATGGAGTCAACACATGGCTAAAAGCAAACGAAACAAAACTTAGAGAAGACCATTTATTGTTAACACTACTGGAGAAACTGCCAATACTTGCATACAGATACTTGATACGTAGTGTGATATTACAATACACCATACCAATGGCAACACAAAGAGTTCCATATTCATTATTACAAAGAGTCCTTGAAATGTCTATCGGCAGTAACGAAGACCAAAATGTAACCATATACAATAGCATCCAATCTTCAGACAACGTAGAGGCAATTTTAGTCGATCTTATCAATTTAAATTTGTTCAGAGGTAACTGCTTCCCAACGATGTCGACTTGTGTCATCAGAAAAACCACAGACATCAAACAAGTATTTCCACAAGTGACAGAGAAGATAGTGGCCATGTTTCCCTTAAACTCAGACGACTCATGGCTAAACAATTGAACCAATCTACATAAGAACTGAGCCGATGTCCTTGCAAGAACAGTGGTTTAAAAAGTGTCAGAGTAGGCGTTACCCGCCCGCGCAAATTTTTCAGACGAATGGATTTTTGGAATTTGAAAGTGGAATTCAAGATGTTCAGATTCGAAAGTTGTTAGATGGAAGCTTGTTTTGGGAAAGGATGGATGATTATTTAATTATATAGATGGTTGTTTATTAGATATTGAATGATACGTGTGTCTATAGTGAGTTGTCTTAAAGGATCAGTAAAGTTTTTGTGTGATTAAGGGTGCTTTTCATTTCTACGGTCGAGAAGAACAACACGCAAAAGATACTAGAGATTTTGAAACTAGAAATTTAGAGATATATTTCTTTATTGAATTTTATATTATTACATTTATAATATTTTTGTCTTTTAATTATAATCTATAACATATATTCACACTGATATTAAGATGGGTAGGGGTCCTGACGAATGGTTAGAGACTGTCAAAAAATGTCAGGCTTTGACTGAAAATGAAATGAAGCAATTATGTGAGATGGTAAAAGAATTGCTGATGGAGGAGAGTAATATCCAACCAGTTCGTAGTCCGGTTACAGTTTGTGGTGATATTCATGGTCAATTTCATGATTTATTGGAACTATTCCGCACTACTGGTGGGTTCCCAGATGAAATCAACTATGTTTTCTTGGGTGATTATGTTGATCGTGGTTATTACAGTCTTGAAACGTTCACATTATTAATGTGTTTGAAGGTCAAATACCCTTCCAAAATCACTTTGGTCAGAGGTAATCATGAGTCTAGACAAATCACTCAAGTTTATGGTTTCTATGAAGAATGTTTAAATAAATACGGGTCCACAACGGTTTGGAAATATTGTTGTCAAGTTTTTGATTTCTTGACATTGGCAGCAATCATCGATGGTAAAATATTATGTGTCCATGGAGGTTTATCACCAGAAATCCGTATGTTAGATCAAATCAGAGTTCTTTCTCGTGCACAAGAAGTGCCACATGAGGGTGGGTTCTCAGATCTTTTATGGAGTGATCCAGATAATGTGGAAGCCTGGCAAGTGTCCCCAAGAGGTGCGGGCTGGCTGTTCGGTAATAAAGTAGCGAGAGAGTTCAATCACGTCAACGGCTTGAACTTGATTGCAAGAGCCCATCAGTTGGTCATGGAGGGTTTCAAATATCATTTCCCTGAAAAAGATGTTGTCACAGTTTGGTCTGCTCCAAACTATTGTTATAGATGCGGTAACGTTGCGAGTGTCATGAGAGTCGACGAGGATTTGGATCCTGTATTCAAAATCTTCAGTGCAGTTCCAGAAGATTATATCCAAGCAACTGCTGCTGGAGGTGCGCCAGGCACAACAGCAAACCAAAGAGGTGGTTATTTCTTATGAATTAAAAAAACAATAAAAAAAATCGAAATATATATACAAAAAAGACATGAAATTATTGCATTCAACTTATACCATCTTTTACGAACTCATGAGCACACATTTAACTTTTAATAAATAATTCTACAAGCAGCAACGACAACATCTTGCACAATAAAATTGGTTTTCCATAAATAAAAATTTTTCAATTCCATCTCATTTTCAATAAATAGCATGTATTATGTACAAACAAATATATTTAAAATAAATAAACTAAATTTTGAGAACAAGAACATAATCACAGACTCCTTAGGTGTCATGCTTAGCTGTTTATAAATCATTTACGTCCATCCAAACAGCATTACTGCCATCACATTTAGTTAGCTTGTCACAATTTTTACCCGGTGAGCCATCTTGCTGAGATTCCGACGGAACCCTTTGGAGGAGGTTTTGCCTGGGACGACTTGTGATAAAAGGATAAAAGAGGGATTTGATTACGAAGGTTGTGTGTTTGGATAGGTTGTAATGGGATCAATAGAATCAAACACTGCACCCATCAATTTTAAATATGTTCAAATATTGGATTCTATTGTTGTTGAACGTTTGTTTAGCTTATTCCTTTCAAATTAATGCCCCTTTCTTTGGTAAAAGTCAACCACCGGTGACTGATAAAAAACCTATTCCTGGTGATTCTCCTTTACAAAAATGTGATTTGACTGTCAATCAGATCATTAATATCAATCAAATCAATTTGGCTCCTAACCCTCCTGCAAGAGGTAAACAGTTAGAGATACATGCATCAGGTTACATCAGTGAACCCGTCACTGAAGGAGCGTACGTTGATGTCGAAGTTAGATTAGGTTACATTAGATTATTAACGCAAAGATTTGATCTATGTGAGATGCTGAGTGAAAATGAAGTCGACGGGCTTGGCGAATGTCCTATTCAAGTTGGTGAATACGATTTGACTAAGAATGTCGATATTCCTGATGAAGTTCCACCTGGAAAATATACGATACTCGCAAGAGCTTACAATGGTCAAGATTTGATTACATGTATCACAGGTGATATCGTATTCCCAGTAGAACTATTATAATACCCATTCGCAAACTCCAATACATTTTATGTTGACTAAACAATACTCTTCTTTTCAGATCATGGCGTATATATGTATGTTGAAAGATTTTGACCCATTTTGAGCCAATCAGATGACCCTCACGGTCGTGAAATCGTGTTTGAAAGCTCCTCTGCTAACAAGACAACTTTATATATTAAACTTCAAACTGACCAATCTTATTCGAATTGGTTTAAGCTTAAATATTATTACTCTATGAACCAATCATATCTATCGTTATATACATATATATATATATTTATAACAGCTGTGTTTTATAATTTAATTTTACAAATTTGCATAAAAATAAAAAGAATCGTCCTTTGAAAAGTAGTGCATCCTCGAATATAAATGCACTTTAAGAACACGGCTGAAGCACATTAGAACAAGACACAACATAAATGCTATTGAGATTATTTAAGACAGAGGCTAGAGCAGTATCAAAAAACGTTAATACTGTTATTTACAGGGGTTATTCGTCGAAAATCGACGATGTCGTTACAAGGATTAAAGTTGCACCAATAAAGAGAACAAATGAACCATTAGACGTGAAGAAAGCTAGACTGGTTTATCAGTCCAGGAAGAGAGGTATATTGGAGACAGATCTATTGTTATCCAGATTTGCTGCCAAATACTTGAAGACAATGACACCACAACAATTAGACGAATACGACTCTTTGCTAGATGAATTAGATTGGGATATATATTACTGGGCAACCAAGAACTACGAAACAACACCATTGCCAGAAAAATGGAAGGACTCTGAAGTATTGAAACTATTACAAGAGTTTAGCAAGAACAAGGAGAAAAAAATATTAAGAATGCCAGACCTTGACAAATATTAATCCTTTTCCTGAAGATCTCTCCTCGATCACAACAACAATCTACACTCATACATTCATATATTCTTAAATAATTCACATCCTCGCCGTGATGCACATTGTAAATATTGTTATTTAGTTATATAAGTCAAGTATAAATAAACGAAACTCCAGTTCTTTCAACTATTTTAACCGTCTAACCTTTAAATCGACTTCATTTTGGCTCTAATTACTTGAAACTTTCAGTCGATTTTTCAAAATTTGAAATTTAAAACAATTTCAACTGGGAAGACACTATTTTAAAAGTGGTCATAACATTTTATATAAAGGGTATACTTATTGTCTTTAGTGTTGGATTGTATAACATATTGTATTATTTATTGATTAATTAAGGTCATACAATTAATTTGTTATAGCACCTCTATTTCTACAAGTCTAACCATTAAAATATGTCAGGAAAACCTCCAGTGGTAAGATTACCTCCATTGCCAAGATTGAAAGTTAAAAAACCTATTATCAAACAAGAAACAAATAAATGTTTGGTTCTGATGTCAAATCTGTTACAATGTTGGTCCTCTAATGGTCATATGTCTCCTGCTTGCGAAGGTATCGCCAAAGAATTAAAGGCTTGTACTGCTGTTAATGCATTAGGTAACAAGAACAATGTACAAAAAAGTAATATTAATTATCATGCTGCAAGATTGTATGACAGGGTTGGTGGGAAACATCATGATTAGAATGGGTTAGCTATATTATATTCGATTGTTAAATAGTTAAATGAAAAAAAATAAAATTCTGGAAATATTCTTGTAAATAATCATTATTTCATCAAAAGAACAAAACTATCCCTGCAACTAAAATAATAACATTACACCGAATAAAAATATGGATGTCGTGGTTTAATGCTTTGGGATGATATAAAATTGCATAGATACATATATATTCATTTTATATATACTTTAATATATGTGCTAAGTTTCTTAAAAAGTGAGCTTATTTGGCATTTTGTACTATTTTGAGCGTTTGATTCTACCACATCTTTCTAATTTATCATCTACTAGATGCCAACCTGGATAGTACCCTTTATGAGACTCTAATAACTTTGAATTTTTATTATCATATAAATTAGCTTCTGTTATATTTACTAGCTCGTAATTCGAATCAATATTTTCTTTTTTGGAATCATTGTCGTTTTTATAAGAGTTTTTAATTTCATATTCGAATCTGTTAACTTTGTACATACTATCACTTTCTATCTTTAAATAAGGATTTGGAATCGTCTCAGTTATACCCCCTAACGATGTATAACCCATACAATAAAGTTCACAAATTGGTTCATTGCTAAATAAAAGGAAACTCCATATATTTGCTAAATTCCAATGAAGTATTGGTTGTAATCTTATAAAGTCAGGCCAATCTGAATCTGTCTTCTCAATTGGTGATAGTTTCTCACCGAATGGATCAGTATGCCTTATTCCTATCAAGAATGCTTTTGTGATAGGTTCCTTTTTCAAATATATATCAAATGCAGTTGACATTTTAATCTTATTGTTTGAATCAAATGGTGATTTGTATAATGACAAATAATATTTCATCGAAGTAAATTCTATAAAGTCTTCAAGTTTCTTAAAACATTCTTCTAATGAAATAAATGCAGATGGTAGATGTGTTAGTGGGAAAACTTCAAGTGAACTATTATTGTAATATTCCCAAATACAACCTAAATATACTATTAATAACACTTGACAATCTTTACCACCATTATAAGAAAGTGAAATTTCCCCATCGAATGGACTCCATTTGCCAAATATACCTTCAATTATACATTTTTTTGTTCTCTTAATAGCTTCTTGTGTTGATTCAATAAATTCACCATCTTTCGGTGATAAATTCAAATAAGCTGTAGTGATACAATGACAATGATATGAAACTTCTTCTAAAGATGACATCATATATATTATAGTTCAGGTAGTCACTATTTAGTGTTATGGTATCTGATTGAATATATACGTTTTAATATAATGTAATTGATCAAAGCCTTTAAAATATCTTAACTTTCTAAAAAACAGTATTATTAAAATATTATACCAATATAAACTACAGTGCACCCTCTTTGAAAAAAAAACAAATCATTTACTGTTAAAATAAAAAATGATGAATTATAGATTGTAAAATATATATTATTGCATTGTTTTATCTATTAAACTACGATAAAACACTCTATTAACATTACATAAGATAATAAAAGCTTAAAGGTTTTTCAAGTTTCAATGTTACCAACTGAATCATCAAATCAAAGAACATGGATGGATGATAAATATTTACGGTGCTTAGATTGAAAACAAGTGACTCAATTATTAAAGCAAATTATATTTTGTTAAAATTATGATTATTCAAACCAAATTATCTAATTATAAGGTATATTAACCTTTTAGAATTGATTCTTTGCTGAACAATTCTTCATTATTTACTGGATTTTAAATAGTTCGTTTAAGTTGTCTATTATATACATATATACATGTTGGGGGAAGGGGTGTCACTATCATTTAGATGTGGTGATGTTATTATTCATAAATCAATTATGATTCAAATTAAATCAAGCTTTCTTTCAATGTCTTAAGGTATTTTTCCAATTGTGCTAATCCAATTGTATTATCACGACACCATATTTTTGAAAATAATTTACTATCTTGGGATGTAAGATTGTCTCCATTGGTTAAATTCTCTTCATCTATATCGTCATTTAGATATCTTAGATCTCTTGTAATTTTCTCTATTGTTTCTATGGTTTGATGATTACCCATTACACCATTGATATTCATTTCTCTTATAATTTGACGTAATTGATATAACTCAGAATATATTTCCCAAGTTAATTTTAATAAAATATTGTAAAAACTTGTATTACAAACACTCAAATATAACGATAATTGATCAGGTTGTTTACATTTATTTAGAATGTATGAAACAATACTATATCTTCTCTCTGAATCAAAATTAATATTTTTATGAGTTAAAAGTGAATTTATTACATGGGGTACAGAAACATCTAATGGTGTCGGTAATTGAGTTGGATTGTTTTCGATTTGTATCTTAATATCATTTGGTATTTGTTCAATTGTTAGAGTCGATGGTATCATGGTTTTGGATTGTAAGCTAAATTCTGTTAGAATTCTTTCAAAATATTCAAGAACATCATAATCAGTTTTCATACCTTTTAATAAATTATCGATATATGGTTTCATTGCAATACCTAAATTGTTTTCAAATTGTTTTTGTTTCTCTAAAAAATCAATTCTATTTTGCTTATCTTTTAATTTAGTGGCTTCCTCTTCACTTAATGTAGGTTTATAATATTTACCCAGTACAGCTCCATCTGGTTTAATTTCTTTTACTTTATTATCATCCAAATCTAATATTCTAGAGACTAAGGACACAGGATATTTTCTAATATCACTAGTGGTTAATGTTGCCAGTTCATTCAATTCATCCGACATAGAATCATCTAATTTATTATGTAATTCTGACGATTTTCTAAAGAATTCTAACATCCTTTTATCACTTTCACTTAACTTTTTTTGATTTTGACTGAAAACAATTTGTAAATTCTCATTTGAATCACTTTTTTTCGTATTATTATAATTATTATTATTATCATTATTATTATTATTATTTCTGTTATTGTTAATTAAACCGTTAGTGAAAAAATCATCAGTCACCTTTGTAATATCTTTTCTAGTCAGTTCACGTTCTCTTTCTTTCTTCATTATTCTATCAAAAACATTTTCAAATAACGTTCTTTCCTTTATGCTTGAGAGATCATCCTCATTTTTAAAAGTCTTATCATCAGCTGACAAACTGTAATTATCTAATTTACTCTTGATACCATGGTCCTCCTGATATAGTAAATTATTACAATGAATGCTACGATTTAAAAGTAACCTTGTAACGTTTGGACTTCGTAGTTTTGTCAACCTGCTGCACGACAAACTCATCACTTCTTAACAGTCAGTAAACGTATACACTGTTACTCAACTGCTATTAAACACTGAAGAATATATATGTGTTTTTACCTGTCCTTGTGTCTGTATATATATATGTATATATAAATCAATAAAATAATTAAAATTGTTACGGTTTCTCAAAATCAATAATTTAAAAAGGCTTCTTTCAAAAATCTTAAAAGCGTCTTTATTTTAAAGAGCCATTAAAAGATCAACTCGACTTTACGTTTACTGATTTTGAATGAAAGAAGCCATCATTAAAGAAAACAGCTATATATGACTTTTTATTATTAATATAGAGGTACTAAATGAAAATATTAAGATATATGGGTATTTTATTTTCAACAGAAACTGGGGTGTACAATATATAAATATTTAGTTGAACGTTGTGTGTATATGAGTGATCCTGTAGATGCAGAATGGAGGGTATTTTATTATTACATGCATGTTTTAATTTAATCTATTGTCTTTTTTTTTCATTGGCGTATATGTATCTTAAAGTTATTTTTGATTGTAATGCTTTAACATATGTGATATTTCGATGCACAATCGATTCATTCAGTGAAACCTTCTAAATCATTTGTGGCTTTATCAATTCTTCGTATACCTTCTTCTAGACGTGTTGGATCAGTAATCATATCTGCGGCTAATCTAGTTAATGCATCGACTAACTGTTCTAATATTTTTTTCTCTTCTGTTTGAATATCTAACTTAGAAAATTCAGATCCAACTAATGTACCATTAGTTACGTTTAGCATTCTCGTCAATGTATCAGCATCTATTTGTTGTAACGATTCATTTATATCAATATTTTTTGTCACAATTGGAGATGTTGTCGAAATTGAGGACATTGTGCCAAATGATTGTGGTTGTGATTGTGTTTCAGTTGCATCTTGAAAAGATTCAAACTCTTCATTCTCAACCACAATATCTGGGATATGGATTTTTGAAAGTGGTCTTCTTGAGTTTCTTGGTGGAATAGTTGGATTATAAGCATTATTTTCAGAACGTACCGGCTCTTTACCTGAATTTGCTCTATTTAATGTTGTTATTAACGGCTCGATTACACTTGATGAAACTGATTCCATATCAGAATCTCTATCTCTTGACGTTACTCTAATTTTAGGAAAAGATGAATCATGTTCATCAACATCCAATTCCACATCCTCCTTTACTTCGGTTGCTTTAATTTCATTTATTCCATTCGGTTTGTTTTCATTTATTTGTGTTGATTCATTTGATTCATTTGATTCACTTTCAGTATTTCTTTGATTCTTTGGTTCTATTAATATTTTCTTTGAATCATTTGACGATTTCAATGATCTGTTAGATTTTAATGACGAGTACCTTTGAATAGTCACTGCATCATTTTTCACTGAGGTTGGATGTGATGGTAGAGAATCGAATCTTTTTACATCACTATTTCTAACTTTTTCCTTTGGAATAAAGCTATTAATATTTTGTTGTGCAGGCAAAGTTGGTAGACTTGGAATCTGTTGGCTAATAACAGATGAATTCTCTGAAATGATAGCTTCAGTTGCGATCGATTCTTCATCTGATGTAGTTATGTTTTTACTAACATACGATACAGGAATAGCTTCTTGCACAACACCACTGTAACTTGAGATGAAACTTGATCTATTGCCAACTGAATACATGTTATTCTTGACCCCCAAACTGTCGAACTTTGGTGGTTTTGATGCATTGTCGATATCGGCAGCAAAATTTACATTTGCTTGCAACGAATCTAACATTTGTGATAGTCTCTTTGTATTAATAGACTTCTCATTCTCATGGTCAGGACCCTCCAAGGACATGTTAATTTAGTATTATATTATTGGGAGCCTTGCTCTATAAGTGTATGTTGCAGTATTCGAACCTCCAATAACTCTTTTAACTTTCTCTTTTTAAAGAATCAATTGCAAGTGAGAAGTCTTATATTTCCTCTGATTGATGGGGCCACCAAAGAAATTCTTACAAAAGATTGAACAATTTGGGGAAGGTAAGTGCCCATGGGCCTGATTGAGTAATGGACATTGAAGCTAATACGTTTACTAGAATGACAAAAGGTTCTTATTGAAACTTTCCATGAATCCATTGAAATTGTTGTCGATGTGTATTTCCTGATTAGGAAATAGCGTAAACATTAGCAATACCAACCAACTTCTGTGCAAAAGTTTTCGATTGTGAGAAGTTGTACGATCGCCAAAGACACATTTCTGGGAAGTGCATAGCTCTACTTACGTGTGTCTTCATGTAGATATGCCGTAACTTCAATTAGCTTGATATGAAATTGCGAAGACATGCTCACAATGGGGCTCGACTGCATGAACACGCAAAGATACTTTCTATTTGAGAATGATAACCAAGAGAGGTGGATAGCATGGAATTGAGCTGTAAGATCGGTATAGATGTGTGTATGTGTATGTTTGCAAGTGTCTTCGTCCATGTGTCCTGCAACAAACAGTGACAGTGTCTTTTGTGGTCGAATTGATGAGTTTCCCAATTTTGACCTTGGCTCTCTTCATTTGGCTCAGAAATGGCCGTGCAAAACACGAAAATTGTATGGAAAAATTAAGAATTTCGAAGATTTTGAAGATTAGAAATAAACAAAAGTGAAAAAAGTAAATAAAGAGAAAGTGATGTATTTTATGTAAATATTGGTAGTTGTTTATGTTTCTTGTGTATATAAGTGGGTGTACTGGTTAGTAGCTGGTGCAGTTTGGTTAAGTTAGTTCATCTTGCTAGGATCATCGATTGGAACCAGTTTGTTTGGAGGAAAAACTCTCTTACAATATTAGGTTGACTTTTTTGAGAATACAAAATTAAATTAATGAGCAGGTACACATTTCCAATATTGGATGTCTCTGAGATAGTTCTCACACTTCAAAAGTGTGATTTTGCCATGGCCAGTGAGTCTAACATCAGAAAACCAACATCAGAGTATATTATTACATTGTATAAGCAGATTATTGAGAGTTACATGGGTCTTTCTGCTGACCATATGCTAAATTTAGGTTTAAATGGTAGCAAAGATTCCAATGGTGATAATTTAGACAGCAGTGGTAGTAATAATAATAACGTCTTACATGTATTGGTTTTGAACAAAATCTGTTTTAAATTCTTTTTAAATATTGGTGTTAATGATTTCAATATATTGGATTTGTATAAACCAGATCCATCAAGAGTACAGAAATTGCTAAGTGCAGTAGTGAATTTTGCAAGATTCAGAGTTGAAAAAATGGAAGACTGTACTGAAATTATTGAGAGATCAGGTATACTATTAGATGAGTTGACCTCGACATTTCACAAATTTAATAGTTTACAAAATATCAAAAATCAATATATTCTTAAATCGCAACCATCAGTTGTCAATAATGATAAATCGCCGTTTATCGATTCAAATAGTAATAATCAAGAAGAACTTGAAAGATTGGATATTGAAAATGAGAAGTTAGAAATTGAATTGAAAAAATTAACCGATATTCAAGAACATTTAAAGATAAATTATGATAATTATAAAAAGACCAAAAATGATTTATTTAAAGATTTAGAATCAGTTAATTTCAAATATATCGAATTAGAATCAGAAAAGAAGAAATTAGAAAAATTTACAAATATCAATTTAAATGATATTAATTCAAAAATAAATGAAATTAATTCACAATTGAAAAATAATATTGAAAATTTAACAAGTTTGAAAGATAAACAAAAAAATATTAAATCGGCTATAACAAATTTACAACATATAATTGAAGAATTATATGATATAATACGATTATTATCAACAGACTTAGAACAAAAAAATAGAGATGAACAAGATTTAATCAATTTTCAAAAACAATTAAAATTAAGAAATGAAAAATTAGAAGTTTTATTGAATTCATCAGTTGATTATAAATTGAAACTATTAAATAATCAATTAGAGTCACAAAATCAAAAATTATTGGAATTAAAAAGACAACATGATAGAGAAACTTTAGAAAATGATTCAACAATAACAAATTTGAAGAAAAAATATAATGATGAAACATTAAAAGAATTTAAAGAAAGTGAAAAAAATATTCAAGAAAATTTAATTAATAAAGAATTAAAATCAATTGAAATTGAAATTGAAAAAATGAAAGAAGTTTATACAAATGAAATTAATGAAATTGAAAATCAATATTCTTTATTAGTAACACATATTAATAGTTATATGGAATCAATGTTAACCAAAATGCAAATTTAAATTTAAATTATAAAATTGATAATTATTTACTTTGTGTTGATTTACTTTAAAATAAAATAATAATGCTACCATCATAATATTAATTTAAAATTCTATTTAAAACCCCTTTTCCAAATCATTTGAAGAAAAATTGAATATAAAAAAAGTTTGAATCAGGATCCCAATGAGTACATCTTCTATTCATTTCCTCTAAAGATGATAATTCATCTTTTGTTGAACTATCAAGTATAATTTCTCTAGAAGGAAGTTTAATCCCTACATTTTCAAATGGTTCATATGCTATAACCAAATATTTTTCTTTTATATTCTCATCTTTTGTAACATTAGAAGCATTCTTATTGTCATTATTATTATCGTTATTATTATTAGTATTATCATTAAATTTTTTAGTTTTATCTGGGTTCTCAGAATCATTAATTAATTCAAACTTATTAACTATTTTAATAAATGGATGCAAATATGAATTATTTTCTTTGCTGACCTTTGAATCAGCATCTTTCTTAAAATTTTCACTGTCTCGATTTTCTATGCTATGATTGTAATTTACTTGAATTGATATACCCAAGAGGCCTGACTCATTATCTTTTATTTTGCTCATTTTACATATTGGTTCAATACCACTCGACTTAATATTTTTTCTTCTTTTCTCAACAGCTTTTTGAAATTCGTGTAATAATATATCTTTTTTGTTTGATTTCAAGTTATTTAAATTACGGTTATGTCTATCTACCAAATTTCCACGTCTAATAACACTTAAACCATGTTTCTTACCTTTTAAATGACGTTCAACGCTACTCCATGACATATGCATTGTATTACAAAGTTTACAAACTAGTTTACCAGAATGGTTTTTATAAATGTAAGGGTCTTTTCTAGCAAGACTGTTATCAATTTCATCAGTATCATTGCTAGTTGCCGATTCAAATGTATATGGGACTTCTACACCTTCTCTCAATAACTCTTCTACTTTCTTCCTCCTTTGTAAATTTAATTGAGCATCAGATGCTATGCCACCACCACCTTTTTTAGAGCCTGCTCGATTTTGATAATCCATATTAAACTCACTGTTGCTTCACTTAATGGAAATTCTTTACTTATATATATATATTATTATTGCCTTAGTGTTTCCTATGTATGATATAAAATATTTCTCATTACTTCTTCTTTTAATAAATTCAATTTGAATTATTTATAAAAATTGCTTCAGTTTAAAAAATTGAAAAGCTTTAAATTCAAAGCATCGCGGACATTTCAAGAGAATTGTATGGTAAATTAAAGATGTCGTTAGAATAGTATTCAATTTATATACATTTATTTACGATTTATTAGACTAGAATCAGTATTTGAAATAATTATTTACTTCTTCAATGGTATTCGTTTTATTTGATTTGTTTTAATTACTTATTAACTTGTATCCTTCGGTGAGATAGCATAAACACCTTTAGCATTTTCTATACAGTTAAATGGTGTGTCTTTCAATACAGGCCATGATTTGTGCGGTATGTCCCATCCACACAATTCCGTAATATGAGCTACAACATCATCACATAAGCCTAAGAATGATATATCAAATTCGGCATGTTTCACTGGATCTTTATTAATTAGAACTTGTGGCACATGGGCTGGCAACATATTGACAATTTCTGAGACAGGTGCGACTTTCAAACTTGTACCAATACAAATTAATAAATCACATTCTAAAATATCCTCACGGATTGTTCTATGAAATTTAGATGGCAATGCTTCCCCAAAGAATGTGATATCAGGTTTTAAAACACCGCAAGATTTTTGAATATTTAAATTATTAAAACGAGCCATATCAGAATCAAAATTGCTTGGTATACTCCTTATTTTATCAGGATTACCATTCTCGGTTACCACCTCGGTTGGGAAATATTCTTTTCTCTTTGGATAACAATATGGGCATAATGGCAATTCCATATTTCTAATATTTTTGAAAATTTTTTCACCTGGTAATTGCCAGTGACATGAAACACAGGATGCTGTTGCAAAAGAACCGTGACACTGTACTAATTTTTCAGGTTTAATACCTGCATAAGATTCCAGATTATCAATGTTTTGAGTATAATTTCTTAATAATTTACCTTTATCTTGTAACATTTTAATAAAACTGTGTAGCGGTGAACAGATATTATCAGGCGGTAAAACCATATGAGCAATGTTATAAAATACAGAAGGATCTTGCATGAATATATCAAAATTGAATACATCTTGTGGGTCATCCAAGCCAAGATATTTTATCTTTGAATAAAAACCTTCAGATGATCTGAAATCTGGGATACCTAATGAAGTGGAAACACCTGCACCGGTTAAAACCAAAATATTTTTGGCTTCTTTTAATCTATGAACAAAATCTAATGGTGTAGTGAAATTTGATAATCTTATTCTTGTACATAATATTTTATTGACAGCTTTTTGAAAATCTTTCACCAAACGAACAGCATGTTTTTTACCTAAAGGATCATAAGATTCAGTTTCTGGCACTAGTTCAATCGATTCATCATTTTTATTTTCATTCTTGTCGTGTTCATAATCGTCGTTATTTATTTTATCTTTATTATCTAAAAAAAACTTATCAATCTTAACAGGATTCGTTTCTATAACTTTATAAATTGATGTTAAAAGATAAGAATCATTAATTTCAAAACCTAGTAATTTAATGATATGATATAAATAAAGTGTATTCAACTGTTCAGGTAAATAAGTATCTAAAAACTTTCGTAGACCATAAAATTTCAAAAACAATCTTGCATTTAATATATCATCTCTACTAATTTTTGGTAAAAAATATTTTTTAGTCCATTTGTCTCTAAAAATTTTACAAACTTGAATTGGTTCCTTTGGTTTTAAAACATCACGAAATTTCTCACAAGTATCAATTGAATCTTCAGTCTTCAATTTCTTCTCCAGTTGAGAAGGATCATGTAATGAGCTCAGCGGAATATCTTCGGTGTCGGTTGGAATAGCTCTCTTATCACCAATACTTGATTTCTCGTCGTCTGTCATCATTCAAAAAATATTTATCTTATTTTTTATCGTAATCTATTTTATTTTAATTTATATTTCTCGTGTAATAGCAGATGTTTGTCGGTCTAGTTCAAACAAAAAGAAAAAGAATATAACTTACACGTATATAGCAACAATCAGTACTATGGACTAATCTCCTTTATGCAATATCATCTACATATATTTTATTATCAAATGCATCTTAAATTATAAACAAAACAAATTCTTTAATTTCATTTGTTTTGTTTTCTTCAAATATGTGATGTCGAATTTCCAAAATTTGATTGCAAAAAAAATTCTGCAAGAAACATTTCTGACGCGTCCGCAGAAAAGTCAGTGGAGACTCTGGTATTTTACCATCAAATATTGAAGTTTGGTGAATTCATTGGTCATTGACTACTGAATTGGTCACAAATTATATGTGACATGATCCATTTATTAGTCGATATATATATATATGTGGGTGTATGTGCTGATTTATATAATTCATTGTTAGTTGCTTCAATCGCCTACCAAAATCAGCCATATGAATGTTTTATTTAATTTGAATATGTATCCTATATCTATGTATCCTATATGTGTATGTGTATCCTAAACTGTTTTATAATATATCATTATATTCTATTTACATTATGCTATTTTGTTCTTCTTCGTCTTTTTTTCTCTATTAGAGTTAGTGATGGGAAAATCAGCTAGTTTAACTACCATTTCCGTATTCTGAATATCCACCATATTCAATATTTTGAGTTTGGTTAATTTGTTTTGTGTCAGTCTCCTCTTGATTACTCAACGGACCTACTCCAATTTTGGATAACATTTCTTCTGCTATTGTATTCTCTAAATTAATATCATTTATTATCACTTTTTTCTGTTTACTTATTTCTTGGATCTTAGTTAACATGTCTATCTCTTCTCTATTATTGGTATCAATCTCGTTTTGTAAATGGATAATATATTCAACTGCTTGTGTTAATATCTGTCCCTTGTTAGGTTTGCCATCTTTTGTACCACTGGCTTTGATTTTGGATGTAACATTATCGACTCCGTTGTATGAACCACCTTTATTCTTTTGGTTCTCTTGAAAAAATTCAGTTGGTATTAATGATAAAATTTCTTGTATCTTTTCATTCATATTATCACGACGTAGACGTTCAACTGTGACGTTTGAAAGTTGAGCATTAGAATTTTGAAAGTCATTTGATTGATCATCTCGATCGGTAAAAGAAGTCATATTTCCGAATAAATTAAGTTAAAAGTTAATTGATCAAACCAATTCTTTGTTATTGCTATTGATCTTTATATTTGTATATATGCTTATTCGATTCATACAAAAACAGTTGTTATGGATTAAATATCTTATTTTAAAATGTGTACAATTTCAATTTTAAATTTTTTTTCATTCACTTTTTCATTTGTAAGGCTGCCTTAAATTTGAAAAAAGTTTGAAAAATGACGTTTGAAAAAATAAATAGTAGTTTTTATTAAAAATTTATTAATATTTATTGTAATTGTATTCATAAATTTATATATTTGTATATTTGTATATTTATATTAACTAAGTTAATATTCATTTTATAATATATAATTCAAAATGTAATCCTTTTTGTATGGTTCCAAAGTATCGGCAACATTCACAATCAATTGTTTAATATCTTCTTCACTTGATGTATTTAAATAATGTCTTAATAATAACAATGAATCTAATTTGTCAACTTTATAATTATCTTTGAAAAAATTAAAGAAACTGAACTCATCATTGTTAATTTCATTCATTGGAACTTTTGGGAAATTATTTTCCAAAGTCTTTGCTGCAACTTTTTTGGCAATTTCTTCATATGGTTGATCATCTCTAGTAGCTAAAGCTAAAATGATAGACATAGCCCCAATGATACTGGCTTCTGGGCCAACTAATTTGGAATATTTGGAGATTGCACCAGCAGATAGAGCTAATTTTCCGATTTTGTATTCTGTTTCGAATGTTAAAACAAAATCTTTTTCATCATCAATAGTTTGACTACTGTATGATGTAAAAAATGTATTTAAGAAATCATTAATTGGTTTTTTGCTATTTAATAATTTTTCACCGAATACATCATCATCCTTGGTTTCAGGATATGCCATAACAACTTTTCTTTCTTCATCTTTACGTTTGTTTAATGATGCATCCTTTTTGTTTTTAGAATTGGATTTCTTTTTGATAACAATATTCTCGTCTTCTGGTACCTTTAATTTTTCATCTAATTCGAAATAAATCTTAGATGCCCCTTTCATTGCACGAACATAGATTGGTTTTGTGTAAATGCTCTTACCCCAATCTAACATTTCTAAATATGCTCTTGGAGTACCCTTTCTCATACAATAAGAATGGAAGTCTAATTGATCGTCCTCAAATTGATCATAAAATTTACTAATTGCTACAAATCTCTTTAAAGATAAACCTTGGAATTTGGTGGTGTTCCACTCTAGCTCTTTTAATTTTTGAGATTCATTTTCTTTCACTTCATCGGATGCTTCTTCTAAAGATTTTCTTAATTCATCCAATTTCTTCTTAGAATCAATATATAATCTATTGTAAGCTTCAGCTTGTTCGATAATAAACCATGAAGCTTCAACCAAATGTAAATCTTTGACACCATTAACTGCATCATCGTTTTTAGTAAATAATGAGGCGATTTCTACAGCTTTTTCAATATTATTAGCCTTTAAATAATATTTTGCAGCCTTACAATTAATAAATCTATCTTGTAAATCTAAATTTCTACCTTCTTCTACAACTTCTGCAGCTTCGGTTAGTTGACCTAAATGTTTCATGATACGACCCTTTAAAATATAAAATTCAACCATTGTTGGAGTATGTTCAATAGCTTTGTTGATATGTTCTTGAGCCTTTGTATAATCCTTGATAAATAAGAAATGTTGTGACAAATAATAATGTGCCCATATAAATGAAACTGGGTCAGCAGAAGCATCTAAAGTGGATAAAAATTCGATAACAATATCTTGGGCTAGATGTGGAATAATATTAGATCTTAATTTATATAGAGGCTTGATGTTTGAAAATGTTGCTGGCACACCACGTTTCAATTGAGAAAGGACATAATCTTTAAATAAATCCTTTAAAGTAGCTTCATCTTCAACAAAAGACAATGGGACATATTTTGGTGGTTCGGCCTTTGGATAAAATTTAGATAACTTTTTGTAAACCTTTAATTTTAATTCTGAATTATTGGCTATTCCTAAAGTAATTTCCAACATTTTATAATACTTCAAGTTATCTGGGTTTCTCTTGATCAATGCTCTATAAACTTTTGAAGCTTCTTTGAAATCACCTGTCTTCATTAAAATATTAGCTTTTCTTTCTAAAACAGCATACTTATCATAAATATCTTTTTCGTTATCATTCAAATGTTTTAAGACTTTACTTAATTTTTCAGTATTAGCATCTGCAGCTTTGTACATGATGTCATTTTTATAAATAATACATTCATTGTTTTCGTACATTTCAGCTTCACCTAATTTACCAGCAGCCAATTTTTCAAATTGAGATAAGGTATTAATTGCTTGTTGTCTTTCATTATTAATATCTTGAGCAACAGCTAAACTAGTCCAATTAGCACGGAAACCCATGTAAGCTTCCCAATACTTCTTTCTGGAAATTAAAACACCTTTAAAATCACCAATTTGCGATTGTAAAGTAGCTAAATCTCTATAAATTTGTTGGTTAGTAGAACCATTGTCTAGCGAAGCTTGAAACCACTTAATTGAATCGACATAGTTTTTGGATGATCTCATATAGATACCTAAAACATGACAACAAATTGGAGATGCTTTAAAACTCTTAATTTTATTAGTCGCATTGTTGATGTACGACTTAGCTTCATCAACTTCGCCAGTTGAGAATAAATTTAAACCTTTTAATGCTAAAGCATCAACATTACCACTATCTTTTTTCAGAATTGATTCTAACAACTTCAAAGATTTCTTATAATTTTTTGATTCATATAACTTCAAAGCTTCTAAAAAACTACTGTTATCTTTAACACTGCTAGAAGCCTTTGCCTTTGGCTTAACAGCACCTCTACGTTTAGACATTATTAAATGTTTCCTTTGACTTTATCGATATAGGAATTCTTAAGTCCAAACACCCTCCAATTGAATAACAAAAATTTATTTACAAGAATTAAATAATTGGTAAAATATTTAAATAAAATTATTAGTGAATTAGTTATCGAATGGCATGAACTAAATTCGATCAAGTGATGCTTCAATTGTTCACATTAGTTGTGACCTTCCACTCGAACTTGAAGCTTAAACTTCAAAGCGAATACTTGAAATTAACGAAGCACAACTCATATCATTACCTACGAATATGTGTTTCATAGAATGGACTATATTTAATGTATATATAGTAAGAATCAAGTTTCGTTCCACAATTTGATCTTCAGTGCTACATTAATTTATTATTATATCTATAAAAATTGTTATCTAAAAATTTACCTTACACATATAAAAAAGTAAAATCTTTTCTATCATGCAATTTACTCAATTTTCGATTATGCATTGTTTTCATGACCATATGTGGCAACTTTGATGGCTTCTTCTTCAAAACCAGGTATTTTCACATATTCGATACCATTATTAAATAGTTTAGTTAAACTTGTATTATTTTTAACAAAAATATCAGGTTCCATTGTACCAACAAATACGGTTCTTATATTACCATTTTGTTTCAATATTTTTTCTAAACATGGTTCATTACCACTTAATCTTAATGAACATGGCTCCATTGTGGTAAAGATTGCAGAACCTTCTGGAACAACATTTGTATGATTTTTCTCAAAGAACTTCTCAAGCGCACATTGTTCAGCATGTGTATTTCCAGGTAATTCTCTTGAATAGCCGGTAGAAAGTACTTTTGTACCATTTACAAGAACAGCACCGACATTAAATGCAGTTGTTGTTGGTCCACATTTCTTTGCTTCCTCAATTGCCATCTTCATGTATTTAACGTTAGGTTCAATAGCCCAATCTGGAAATTCAGTACGGTAACTCCATTTTTTTTTTCCTGATTCATCCATTTCTGTTGATTCATATCTATAAGCATGTAGCCATAAATCTAAATCATTTGGGCCAGGTTCACTATAAAGACTTGTATCACATACTTCACATTTTTTATCTTCAAGTAACTTTTCGCCTTCTGCATCAGAAAAAAACCAACTTTCAGCAACCTTAGTTTTACCGATTTCATCAAGTTTATCAGCAATAATTTTATAATCATCAACACCACCTTTACCTAATAAAGGACCCCAAATTTCTGGATTAGAATATACAGGGTCATTTGCAATAGGATGACCAATATACTGTAAATGTACACGGATCTGATGCGTTCTTCCGGTTAAAGGTTTACATATAACAACACTGGTTTTACCATCGTAACTAATTCTCTTAAATACAGTCTTTGCATGT
Source organism: Tetrapisispora pingtungensis (nom. inval.) (assembly GCA_030573885.1). Taxonomy (NCBI): domain Eukaryota; kingdom Fungi; phylum Ascomycota; class Saccharomycetes; order Saccharomycetales; family Saccharomycetaceae; genus Tetrapisispora; species Tetrapisispora pingtungensis (nom. inval.). The sequence goes on from JAJMDY010000024.1 coordinate 112,111, forward strand.
TTTGCATTTTCATCTTCCATGCGACATACTGCATTCAAAGAAACTCTTGGATCTATTGATCTTAAAGGTAGTTCAACGACTGTTTCTTCAACTGGAAACTCTCCAACCACCCGAGCGATGTACTCTTTGGTTACTTCTCTTGCTTTCAATTGGTCAGCCATTTCGTCTGCACCTTTTGGAGTTTTAGCTAAAAACATTAAACCACTTGTTAATCTATCTAATCTGTTACAAGGATGAACAGAATAGCCTAATTGTTTTTCTAAAATTTTGGTTATGGTATTAAATCTAAATCTACCAGTTGGGTGGACAGCTATACCACTCGGTTTATCAATTGCTAAAATATCATCGTTTTCAAACACAGTTTTAATAGGTCTGCTCGTAACTGGTGGTTCGTGACGATGAATTTGATGAGTTATATAATCGCCATTACGAATAACACTATCAATATTAGCAGGTTCGTTGTTTAAAAAAACCTTACCAGCTTTGATTGTCTTAATATAATAACTCTCTTCTCTATCTCTAAATTCATTAACAAATACATCGATTAATTTTCTATCTCTCCATCTTAATTTACAGAAAGTCTTGTATGTGAAGAAATAAGGTGTAATTTTTCTCAATGGTCCTTCAATTAATACATCAAAATCAGGATCTTCTTGTTTATCTCTCTTTGAATTAGTGTTTGCAACTTTTAATTTAAAACCAGACTTATCACGTAATTCAGTTTGAGTAATCTTTGAATTATCTCTTTTAGCTCTCTTATTTTTGTTGATTTCTTTGAATTTTTGCTCTTGCCTGGCTCTTTCTTTATCATTTAATAAATGTGTATCAAATTCAGATAGTTCTCTGGAACTGCTCGAAGGGGTATTATTTTTAGAATCAGAATTCTCGTTTATTGGCGACGACATTGCATTTATTGTTCTAAAATATATCGGTTTACTATAAGATAATAAAGTCTTCTGAAATCTATTTAGCATCTATATTTATTACATATGAAAATGTTAAACAATATACCTTAAGATGTGTCATAAAAACATCATCAATTGCTACAATCATACGTATAAATTTCATTTATAACCTCAATTTAGATAATCTTTACCAATATTACAATTATTTTTTCTATGTCTACAATTCTTCTATTTCCATTATGAAGGTTCTCATTTTTTAATGCGATCAATAACGTTCAATTTATTTTTTAACTAATAAAAAATAAACGAAAAAAAATTCTATTTGAAAAAAAAAAAGATGTATATTATTAATTAATTATTTAATTTAGAATCACCTTTATATAAAGTTGAATATGCTATTTTTTAAAATTATTTTGATAATTACTTTTTTGAATCTCCTGAGTCTCTTAAAAATTCAATCAAACTTAATTTATTGTCGGCTTTCTTCCCTTGACCATCAACAATTTCATTCTTTTCACTATTGACAACATCTGAAAAATCCATTGTTTTGAATTGAATTTCATTAAAAACAACGTTATAAGATTGTGAACCTTTTGTCTCTGAATTAGCTTCAAGTTCTGCTGTTCTTGTCAAAGTTAAGAAATTTTTGTCATGATTGACTGGTGCCATTTTAGTCATACTTGAGTTTTCTTTAAAAGTTGCATTTATTTGTAATGTATGATCAATTATATCATCAAACCCGTTGATTGATTTTAATTCTTTATTAACTTCGTAAAGATTTATACTGCCTAACATTGGTAGGCAATGGATTATATGCCAGAATATCGAAATCTCTGGTAACGAACTTATAATAGTAGTGTAAGATTCACCATTTGGTAAATTATTTGATGAACTATTTGAACATTTTGTTCCACTTGAAGAACTTTCTAATATGTTGTTTTCGATATCTTGTAATTTTGTTTTAATTTGATTTAGATTAGCTTTTGTATTTTCATTTGAGAAGAGCCTATAAAAAATACCAATATTTTTATGAGGTGGGGTATAATGATACCAACCTTTTTTACCCAGTGGTGAATTACATAATTTAATAATTTCACTATCGTATATTTGACCTCTATATTTGTAATCATCCATGATGGCTCTTGTTTCAGCAAGTTTCCAAGAATGTTCCCAAGGTTTCTCTCTATAGCAAATGACTATTAGATCAACAAAAGAACTTAATGGATAAACTGCGGCACCGATATAAGCTAACCAAACAACTGGACCATATTTAATTTCATAACTGTATTGAGTAATGTCAATAATGATTGGGAATACCCATAAACAGATGTAAGAAAATGGGTAAATAAAAATGGATCTTAAATTTTTTCTCGTATTACTTCTACGACGATACATTGCTAAATAGGTTTCTCTTTTTAAACCTTGTTGTAAATTATCAACTTCTAATCTTGTTGTTTTATTATGTTTTGCAAAAATATTATGCAATATAGTGTTTGGATGTTTTGTATGAGATAGATCACTTGTTGAATCAGTTTCATTATCAGATTCGTGAAAATGCAAGCCAGCTTTAACATTTCCGTCGATGTGATCTTCATTAATATGATTTATGTCGATATTATTCATAGTTAAATAAATATCACTTGAGCTTTGATCAGAATCGAGATCTTCTCTCCCAATGATTGGATGAAAGATATAAATTACTAAATTAAATATTTTTTTCAAAGTTCTTGTGAATTTATTACCAGCAATTAAATTATCTGGGTCATCTTTCTTTGGAGTATAACCTAATTCTTTCATCGCTCTGTTTAGAATAGAAGTTTGTCTTGAAACATTGATGTAAATGCAGATATAAGTGATTAAAATGAATATTACAATAAAATATCTTAGACCCCAACTTAAACCTAATTTATACCAGTAAGGAGAAGGCGGTAAATAACACATTGTAGTCAAGGGCTTATAACCACCAATTTTTGCTTGGAATGCAAAGTTTAAGTCATTATCGTCAATGACCAATTCAGTATATTGCCTTAGGAAACGATAATTTATAACTGAATAATCGATGTAGGCTAATGAAGCAAAAATAAAAGGTAATAATATCACAATTGGCCATACGTAATATCTGACTTTGAATAAACCACCATCTATATTATTTGTCTTTTTGTTTTCCCATTTCATATCAGGTTTAAAAATTAATAATGCAAAATGTATTGCGAATACTAATATCGCTAAATCAGCACCTTCGATTGAAAAAGCTGTTAAAAACCCCAAAGAATTATAAAATTTAGAATTACCCATTTGGTTTCTATCCACTTTCAATACGACGGGATAAATCATCAAAATCAACGTTTTAATGAAATCACAAACTGTCAACAGAGTAATTAGTTCATGCCTAAACACTTTATCTCTCTTGTCATAATTGTATAATAAATAAATTGAAAAACAACCACATAATAACGAAACTGTCGAAAATGTAATAGCAATATTTAATAACTTTTCGGTTGTGTTTAGAGTAAATGCTTGAAACATACCGGGCAAACCCAGTGCAACGTTCAAGGTCGTACTATTCTTTAACCTTGTTTGGATATTTTTCCTCTTCACCAAATTTATTACTTCACCTTGAAGATTTTTCAAATTAATATCGAAAAAACTCATTTCTTAAACTATTATGGTGTAATAATAATTCTGTGTAAATGTATGGTTTGATAAATGAGTAAAGTAGTGAGAGTATGGTTTGTCGTGAGTACGGTTGTGTTGATCGTAATATACAGAAGTGATATATATGAGATATTGTACTTTTATGTATCCAAATATCTTAAATTCTCAAATATCGAAGTATGCCAATTAATTTTTTTTGGATTTCTGTATAAATTTTTCTTATTGTTTTTTTTCACTTTGTATTTTTAAAACTTCTGTTCGGCTCGAAAAATTTATTAACGTTCGATTTTAGACCCATAATATGCAATATGCACAGTCACTCTGATACCAAAGTACGGAATAAGAAATGTCGTTTTTTCCTCCGCCGCCAAATTTCCCTAACCGGCAGAGAAACAGGCGGACCCACAGAAACATTTAGGGCAAAACCTTTGAAAAAATTAATAGTTTTCCGTCAGCCAGTGGTTCTACGTGGATCTCTCACAATTGATTCCAGCTTGATGTAATACAATACACGCACCCCAGAGGCTCTTGCACAACGGATATCCGACAGATCGAACTGTGTGTTGTACGACGTTGCTCAGGCATTAAACCCTGGCGCTATAACCACGCCGCACAGCCAAATGGTTTGTAAATTTATTTTTTTCGGTCGTTTCATCCGCTCTGCGGCGCTCCCCAGTAGATACTTTGGCCTTGCCCTGCTGTATTATATAAGTGCGTTTTGACAGTTTGTTGGCTGCCATTTACCCTGCCATGCATTTGTGTTCTCGTCTGTACTCTGACATATGTCTCAGCCCTGAGAGGTTTGTTAGTCAGGGTAAATTGCGATCATTACTAGTATAAGTTAATTACTATTATAAGTTAATTACTATTATAAGTTACACATATATACATGCTGACTTCTATTCTCTATTCTTTATTTTCTCTTTGGGAAATCACTTCTCTTGAGATGCTAACTATTCTATCATGCAAAGCTTTTGGTCCACTGGAGGCAATGACACCCTTTGTTGATAAAGTTAGTCCATTACCAAAATCTAACGGGACATTTTCGATTGCATCTGTGTGAACACCGCCGGCTTCATGCACAATGACGTTGCCTGCTGCATGATCGTATATTTTTTCTTGAAATGATAATTTAATTGGCAATCTTAAATAAACATCGCCTAAACCGCATGCTAAAAGACAGTATTTAACTTGAGAATCAAGATTAATTGTTTTTGTGATATTTAATTTTTTTTTAATTTCAAATTGTTCTCCATGTGATGAATGTCCTTTTTCAACACCTTCCAATGAAATCATATCTTTTGTATTGTCCAAATGTCTGACTTTACAGCTAACCCATTGATTTTTACTATCATCGTAGTTTAATGGTTCATAGCTATTAGATTGGTAATAACAACCTTCATTCCTAACTGCTCTGAATATATATCCAAATTTGTCAGAATCTTTTAGATCTTTTTTATTAGTATCGTAATTAGAAAATTGTAAATTTGGACAACCTAGAACACCAACTTGTGTGATACCATCAACGATTAATCCAAGACATACTGCAAATTGTTCTCCTCTTAGAAAACCTTTTGTGCCGTCAATCGGATCAATACACCAAAATCTGCCATTTCTACCACCTTTATAATCACCAAAATTGATAATATCTCTAACATCATTGATATTAGTTAATGGATAATCTTTATTTGTAAAATTAAAATCAGATTTATATTCTTGATTAAATATTTCATCATTTTCTTTAATTTCTTTTAAAATTTCATTCAAAAATTCATCTGTTAAACCTTTTGCACTTTCTTCTCCTAAAATTTTATCATCCGGGAAATTGGATTTAATTGCATTGATAATGATAGTTTGAGCAGCATAATCACCAATTGTGACAGGTGAGCTATCACTTTTGATAATTGTTGATGAATCTCTATGAGCAATGACTCTACCTTGAATACGTTTAGTCAATAGTGAAGCTTTACGTACCGCTTGGGTAGCAACTAATAATTCTTTTTCAAAAACCATTTTCTTTTATTTGTATTTTTCTTTGTTTTTTTATTAATTTACTGTCTTCAACCAATAAGTAGACATCAGTTTAAAGGAAACATTATGAAAAAACTTTTAATCTCACTATACCTTTCCTTTTATATACGTACTTTCTCCATACCATTTTTTTCCATCGGTTTTGAATTGTGGACATTTTTTGGTAAAAGCCATAATGCAGCATCACGTGTAATTTCGTTAACATTGAAGAATGGATGTGTCTCTCATTAAACTAAATGAAAAAGAGATGACAGTTATTAATTTAAGAAGACGTTATCAAACAGACGATCAGAAAATAAAATATATATACACTAATTGAGACAAAGAATATCAGTGACATAAATAAACTGACATTACACATTTAATAGAAAATCTATTAATTGTTTATTGATCATACAAGTTGTACTATAAGTTGGTTCTCGTGAAACACTTTTTATTTGTTGGTTTAACCAAGAATGCCCATCATATAATAAGCTATTATTTTATGAAAAACGATTCAAATTAAGGTATATTTAGATTAATACTTTGATAAATATATTGGTTTATTGATTTTTTAGTTCATTGCATAAAGTGACAAGGTCTGGTTTTTGAAAATATTTTAAACAAGAAAACTGATAACAAATGGTAGCGCCCCATGGTAAAAATTTTTATTTGGAAAAAAAAATTATTTTGAGATGAGATGAGATGAGTTACTATAAAAAATAAATATAATAATATAAAATAATAATTAAGTGTATATTTGAATACATTTATTCTGTATAAGCTCGTAAAGCAAACAAATACCAATAATGGCTCCTATTGCAATTAAGAGATCCGTCTCTGACGATAGTGATAACAGTGACTTTGAAGATAACGGTATTGACATTGCTAAGAGTATTGCATTTAATTCAAGTGACAGTGATGATAGTGATAGTAGTGAAGAAAATAGTGCTTTCGAAGTTGATAATGAAGTTCAAGATGTAATTGAATATAGCGATGCTGAAGAAGAAGAAAAAAATGTTAAAAAGAATGGAAATAAAAAAAATCAAAAAGATTTAAATCCTTTTCCAACATTAGAAATGTCTGACGATGAAGATAGTAAAGATGTTAAGACTGGCGGTTTTAACGATGAAGATGATGATGTCAATGATTATTTCTCAACTAATATGCAAGATAAGTCAAAACATAAGAAAGGTAGTTTCCCAAGTTTTGGTTTATCAAAACTTATTTTATCAAACATTACTAAAAAAGGTTTTAGACAACCAACTCCAATTCAACGTAAAACTATCCCATTAATTTTACAAAGAAGAGATATTGTTGGTATGGCTAGGACAGGTTCTGGTAAAACCGCTGCATTTGTACTACCAATGATAGAAAAATTAAAAACACATTCTGGTAAAATTGGTGCTCGTGCTGTTATTTTATCTCCATCAAGAGAATTGGCCATGCAAACTCACAAAGTTTTCAAAGATTTCTCAAAAGGTTCTCAATTAAGAAGTGTTTTATTGACCGGTGGTGATTCTTTAGAAGATCAATTTAGTATGATGATGTCAAACCCAGATGTTATCGTTGCAACTCCTGGTAGATTCTTACATTTAAAGGTTGAAATGAGTTTAGATTTAAAAACTGTTGAATATGTTGTATTCGATGAAGCTGATAGATTGTTTGAAATGGGTTTTCAAGAACAGTTAAATGAATTATTAGCATCTTTACCAATGAATAGACAAACTCTATTATTTTCTGCAACTTTACCAAACTCATTGGTAGATTTTGCAAAAGCCGGTTTAACAAATCCCGTTTTGGTCAGATTAGATGCAGAATCAAAAATATCAGAAAATTTAGAACTCGCATTTTTCAGTACCAAAAATGAAGAGAGAGAAGCTACTTTACTATACCTTTTACAAGATGTTATTAAATTGGAGATTGGTAATGAAGAACAAATTAAAAAGTTAAATGCATCAAATAAAAAAAGTGATGAAGCTGATTCAGATAATGAGAAAGAAGATGATGGAAATAATAAGAAAAAAAGCAAACATAATAAGTTTCCAAGGATTAAAATGCCCTCAGCAAATGAATTACCGTCTGAAAAGGCAACAATTGTTTTTGTACCAACACGTCATCATGTCGAATATATTTCTAACCTATTAAAGGATTGTGGTTATTTAGTCTCATACTTGTATGGTACATTAGATCAACATGCTCGTAAGCATCAATTATTTAACTTTAGAGCAGGTTTAACTTCTATACTGGTTGTCACTGATGTTGCTGCTAGAGGTGTTGATATTCCTATGTTAGCAAATGTAGTCAACTATTCTTTACCAGCATCCTCGAAGATTTTTGTTCACCGTGTAGGTAGAACTGCAAGAGCTGGTAATAAAGGTTGGGCTTATTCTATTGTCTCAGAAACTGAACTACCATATTTACTAGATTTAGAACTATTTTTAGGTAAAAAGGTTTTACTAACACCAATGTACGAAGGCACTTGTGAGTTAACCAAAAATAGATGGATAGCAGCTGGAAATGAGGAATACATGTTCAAACCACCAAAACCATCATATACAGAAAGAATAATTTTAGGATCGTGTCCTCGTCTAGAATTAGAAAATATTGGTGATTTATATAAAAATATGATGACAGCCAGTTTCGATCTACAAATGGCGAAAAAGACTTCCCAAAAAGCCGAAAAGTTATATTTTAGAACACGTACAGCAGCTTCTCCTGAATCAATAAAAAGAGGTAAAGAAATTATTAGCTCCGGCTGGGATGAACAACATATTATGTTTGGAAAAAATGTTGAGAAAGAAAAATTAGATTTCTTATCAAAGTTCCAAAATAGAAACAATAAAGAAACTGTATTTGAGTTTGGTAGAAATCCAACTGATGCAACAGCAATTCTTATGAATAGAAGAAGAAAACAATTGGCTCCTATTCAAAGAAAAGCTAATGAAAGACGGGAATTGTTGGAAAAGGAAAGAATGGCTGGTTTGTCACATGCATTGGAAGATGAAGCACTAAAGGGTGAAGAACACGAAAGTGGTTACACCATTTCAAAGGATGTTTTAGAGGCTTTTGAAGATGCTGATAAGCTTCTTGAAGAGCAAGAAAACTCCAAGAAAAGAAAACCAAAGACATTCAAGGATCCACAATTTTTCTTGAGTCACTACGCTCCAGCTAGCGATATTCAAGACAAGCAGTTAAATTTAACAAGTGGCTTCACCAATGATGCTGCACAAGCTGCTTACGATCTAAATGACGATGACAAAGTACAAGTTCATAAACAAACTGTTAATATCAAATGGGACAAAAGTAGAAAGAAATATGTTAATGCTAATGGTCTAGATAATAAGAAATATATTATTGGTGAAGGTGGTCAAAAGATCCCAGCAAGTTTCAAATCCGGTAAGTTTGATGAATGGTCTAAAGCCAGACACATTAAGCCATTAAAGGCGGGTGCAAGAGAAGATAGCATACCAACTAATCTATTAACCGACGTAACAAGATCTTCTGAGGAAGGTAAAACATTTGGAGGTAAGTTTAAACATAAACAAAATAAAGCTCCAAGATTACCAGATAAACATAGAGATGATTACGAAAAACAAAAGAAGAAAGTTAAAGATGCATTAGAAAGAGGTGTTCATGTTAAAGGTTACAATAATAAGAACACTGTAAGGTCAGAATTGAAGACTGTAGCACAAATAAGAAAAGAAAGAATTAGCAAAGAAAACAGACAAAAGAAAAACGGACGTCCATCGAAGAAGAGAAAGTACTAATTCAAATTACTTTCTTAGTGAGACTTTGTTAATAAGTAAACCTAGATATATAAAATTATACAGTTATGTAAATTAATTGTATTGAATACTTTGAGGTTTCCTAACGTCTTTTGCCTCTTTTGAATGGAGTAAGTAGTACATACATATAGCAAGTAAATATTCTTCTAGATAAGCTTGTATTAAAACAATATTGTAAAAATGCAAAATATTTATTTTACTAAATAAGTATGAATATATTTATATATATAATTAAATGTTACAATCTAAAATCCGCTAAACGGTTTAGAACATCGTCTGCCAGCTCTGTAATCTTTTCTTCGGAAACTTGCCCTTGATCTGAACCATAGTAGACGGCATTTCTTATCAAATCACGAACTATATATGGCGTTACTAAAACTGGGTTTAGAAATGAAGCATCAAGAATATCATCAGCCGTCCATCTTTTTTCAGGGTTTCTAATTAAACATGCTTTCATTGTATCTAGAGCAGATTTTGGGACGCTCTCATTTTTTGAAGTTCTTTCTGAAAAAACAATTTTGACTTCAGGGTTCATTATAGCTAATAATCTATTTTGATTTTGATAAGCCCCATAAGGTGGCCTACCATAAAACATCTGATACATTATACAGCCACATGACCAAATATCAGATGGTTTACCAACTCTCCATCTGTTTTTTTTGTTGGAATCATTTCCTTCATTCAAAGCAACTAAGGCTTCAGGAGCCATGTAATTTGGTGTACCTATTTGTGTGTCACGATAAATATTTACCGTGTGATCAGGAACAGCATTTGCAATACCAAAATCGATAATTTTTAATATGCCTTTAACTAAAACAAAATTAGCAGGTTTAAGGTCGGAGTGAACGATGCCAGCATCGTGAACAACTTTAACACATTTCAACATTTCTCTTGAATAGTAGCGGATAAAATCAACATCTAAAGGCATATTTGCTCGTTGATTAAGAATTTGGGATAAGTCATGATCACCACATTCCATCACCAAATATAATACACCATTATCCATCTGATATTGTATTAATTTCACTACTCTTTTTTCATTTTCTAACTTTTTTAAAAGTTCGATCTCTCCCTTGAATGCATCAACGCTAGTCTCATCAAATTCATCAAATACTACCCTTTTTAATGCATATGATCTATTGTTATTTGTATTTTTTACTTTATAAACTTTTGAAGAACCACCTCTTCCAAGAAGCTCAATTCTCTCGTATTCGATATCATTAACAGCTACAACATTTTTTGAAAACCTTTTTTGTGACGCAGGAATCATTGGTTCAACAATTTCGACTTTCTTTGTTTTCTTTTGATTATCACCATTATTTGATGCATTAAAGTTTTTCTCTAAATTATTTTCTTGTTGTTCACTAATATTGGATATATGAACCTTTGAATTTCCATAAGGATCCTGAAAGTCATGAGGTTTTCTCTTTTGAACGTAATCTCTATTGACATTCCTATTGACATCAATAGATCTCAAAACTTCCCTTTTAAGTTCATTATCTTTATTTTTATTAAGTGATTGATTGTCGGAATTAGTGGTTAAAACCGTGCCTATATTCCCATCTTCATCTCGCCTATATGTAGTTGAGTTCAAATTATTACTTTGTAAGGAACTGTGAGAACCTCTGTCTGATAATCTAGATGAAGTGAGATTAGATGGCGTCATGGATGTCATAAAACCTTCTTTTGACACAGATCTTTTTTTCATAATATTCCTTCTATTCTCTTCTTTTTGTTTTTCGAAGTACAATTTTGATACTGTTGCCAACTCAGTAGATGGTAAATTATATTTTTTTAGTACTTGAAAAGGGTTTAAATCACCAATATCGATTAAATTATAATCTATCAATGTATTTGCTGGGGTTGTTTGTGAATTATTTTGAGTGTTAGAATCTGTAAAAGGGTTTGTAGAGACAGAATGAAAAGTAGACCCAAATGAGGAAGAGGGTGTTGTTATATGGGCTTTAGATATTTTATCTATAGAGTTATCAACTATTTTTGGTTCTTCAATTTTGATTTGATTTGAATTAAAATGTTTTTGTTCATTAAGTTTTCTTGTATTAGTTTCTTGTAAATATTCTTCGTCATTTAATTTATTATTGAGTTCACTAGTTGTTTCTATAACTGAGTTAGTAGTTGTATTTGTATCGTCTAAATGTGTTCTTTTTGCTTTCCCTAAAGAATTTGATTCAAATTTTTTGAAAAGTCTTCTACCTTTTCTTCTTTCATTTCTCTTTAAAGTTAAATCTTGATCAATTATATTTTTAATTCCTTTAAATTTTGGTGAAGAAATTTTTACACCATTTAAATTAGTTATTGTTGATTCCACACCATGTCTGGTTGAATTTGGTAAAGGACTATCGCTCAAATTCATTGAGAATGATTTATTAGTATGCGTTGTTCTTGTATTATTCTCTATTTTTTCTGATATTAATGCAGAGCCAAAATTACTCAATTTTGGCAAAACTGTTAATTTTTCATCAGAATCAGAATCGGTATTATATGATAATGGTTCGTTCTTAGAAACTTTTAATATATTAGAATTTTTACTTTTTATAGCAGGCTCCATATCAAAATATCAAATATAGTTAATAAGCTTTATAAAATTAATAAAAATTAGTGGTAATAAAATCACAACAAACTCGATTCTATTTAGATTTGTAATGCAATGAATATTTTTTATAATTTTGATTTTTGGGTTTGATTTTTAAAAAAGAAAATTTAGGACTTGGAATTTATTCAAACAATAAATTGTAATCAATGAGTTGTATTAATAGATTTATATATTGCTTTTGTTTGTTATGATTACATTGCTAAATGTACAATAATATATTTTATTATACTAATCTTATCTTATTTAATTATTTTCAGTAATATCGAATTTACAAAATAAAAAAAAAATATATAAATAATATTGATTAAATTAGAATTTCGCTTGACACGAAAATACAAAAAAAAAAAAATATTGAGAAAGAAAAAAAAATGGTATTAAGTAGGTCTTAGCCAGTTTGGATATTGTGTTAAATTAGGTTTCTTTTAAAGACCTAATTTAGGTGTGAACACAAAAATACTTTTGAAGAAACATGTTTTGATGTTTTAAAATAATTATACTTCACAACTTTTTACTTATATTATTCAGAAAAAAATAGATTAAATTGAATATATAAATAATTTATAAATTTATATTTAACCTGCTTCATTTTAAAAATTCCTAGATATTCAATTGTTTATTATAGAAAATTCGAAAATTAAGGGATAAAAATAATGAATGCATTTAATCTGTTGAATCTTATTATATAGTTAATAAAAATATTTTACATGTGTATATATTTATTCTTTATTAATTTACTTTAAGTGGCCGTGAACAATTTCATATGATACAAGTAGTCCACGAAAGTGGCACAAAGCTGCAATAACAACAAGTATGTGAAATATCTGATGTGAATGGCCCCAAATATCAAATTTTCCTGGATGGTGCTTTTCTGGAAATCTCATTGCATATAAAAATGCACCAAAAATATAAAAGAAACCTTCAAGGATAATCCATTTTAATTGAATTCGTTTAAATGTCTCGTGTAATCCATAATACCATAGGCCTGTAAAGATTGGAAAAACGGCGGATAACCCAAAACAAACAAACATCGAAGCTCTATAAGGTCTCCATTCTCTTGAACGAAATTTATCAGCAAGTGACATTATTCCACAACCAAAGCCGAATGATATTGTTATAATTGTGAATAAATAAAATAAATATGAATTGTCATAAAATCCATAGTACAGTATGCTAATCATTGATGTTACAATTAATACCACTATACCAAGATAATCTAATTTATTACCAAATGTTGCAATTAGTAAGGAATGAGATTTTAATGTATGGAAAGCACTACTTAAAATTAAACAGCAAAATGCACCTGATAAAAATAAATCAATCATAATATAATCTATCAACGATGTGGTTGGAAATTTTTTGATGACATTTAAATCGATGAATACCATTAATAACGCACAAATTCCAGGAATTAAATGTGAATATATATTAATTGACTCATTATGTAAAAAAAATAGACTATCAATGCAACTTAAGATATTATTCGTCTCCTTGACATAACCATGGTGAATGTGTTCATTATCTTTTTGCCATTCAGGTAAATTATCCCAATGTGTAATTGTAATTATTTTCTTGGTTAATCTTCCAATTATTTTAATTGATTTTTTTTTTGAATTACCGTAATCAGTATCTAATATAGTATAAGTATCGTCTGCCATTGTGGACAAAGTAGAAGATTCTTTTCTTGAACGATGATTTGATTCAGAGCTTGTATTCATCATAAATTGATTATAGATGCAAGTTTAATCATATAATGAAACTTGTCCTAATTTCATATTTTTAAATTATTGAAGAATACTAAATATTTCAATTGAATTCTCATTGGAAACTCATTGAAATCTTTTTATTTCTTTAAACAGCTTTTTCTTATATATTTAATAATATTGAAAAATTAAATGAAAAAAAGAGGAACACCTTAAAAATACGAATTTCACCAACGGATATTTTTGTTGAATATAATTCTATTGAAATCGCTCATTCATCTTTTCATAAAAATTTCATGCTCATCGGAAATTAATCGATCAAAATTAATGTTATAGATAAATAAAATCTGTTTAAATTAATTATAAAACTTTCAGTGGTCAGAATATAAACAAAATTAATGAATAAGTTCTCAGTCAAAAAAATAAATATACAGATGTTTTGTTAGAATTAAATATTGTTAAAATGCTATTTATGTAAAGAATTTTCATATTATTCAAGTATCACTAAAATAAATATGTACAATGTATTCACAGAACTGGAAAAAGAATCATCAGTAGAAGTATGCAAGATAAACTTTGTACAAATCTTATGTCTTAACAAATAATGTCGTTTCGGACCACGCATATTAAATTTTAATTTCGCTTGTTTATTAACTTATGTTTTATAAATTTTATAAAAATTAATTTAAGTTTAATTTTTACTTTAAAATTTTATATTATTATTTTAATTAATAAATAATTAGTAAACTTTAACACGTGAATATATTTTAACAGTTTTTCTATTTTAATATTTGTTATTTATTTATTCAGATTTTAAATTGTGAGTAGCAAATTAGTAATTTTTTACTAAGCGCTATTATAACACCAAATGTTTTTTGTAAACTTTTAGTAATTCTACCTATTGAGATACTGAAAATTCATTTATTTAAAATGATAGTGAACATTTACTAAAAATTACTAATAACTTCATCACAAAATTTTTATTAAAAATAGTTGTATATAAAGTATGGTACTTTTGGTAATTGATTTTATCCTGATTTGAAAATAAATTCGCAAAAAATGAAATCATAATTAAGGTAAACCAAATCAAATAAACTAAAGAATTTAATAAAATAATGTCAAAACAAACTCGTTCAATCTTAAAACATTTCATTGCCAAAGAACAGTCCGAAGGTGTCGGTGCTAGAGTAAGAAGGTCAATAGGTACAGTTCAAATGAAAAGGTTTTCTCCATTTTTAATGCTTGATCATTTTAACGTTGATCCACCTGCTGGTTTCCCAGATCATCCACATCACGGTCAAGAGACCATAACATATGTTCGTAGAGGTATGGTTGCACATGAAGACTTTACAGGGTCCAAGGGTGTGTTAAAGCCAGGTGATTTGCAATTTATGACAGCTGGGAAAGCAGTATGTCATTCTGAAATGCCAGTTCAAATGGAAAATGGGGAAACATTGAATGGATTACAATTATGGGTTGATCTTCCAACAGATTTAAAAAACACAGACCCAAGATATAGGGATTTACGTAAGCATGATATTCCTATAGCTAAACCTACAGATAATTTAGAAATAGAAGTCATTAGCGGAAACTCGTATGGAGTTGAATCTGTTAAAGATTTAGCCTATACACCAGTACACTTTTACGTTTATAAAGGGAGCAAGAAAGGTGACCCATTCATACAACAATTTTCGAGAGATTATAATGTATTTTTGTATGTAGTTAAGGGTTCAGTTGTAATTAATGATGAAAAGTTTCCTGAACATTCCGCTATCTTTTTTAATACAGATGGTGATGAAGTCACTGGTCAAATTGGTTCTGATGATACTGAATTTGCATTAATTGGTGGTAAAATTCTTCATCAAGATACTGTTCAACATGGTCCATTCGTTGAAGAGACAGTCGAAAAATTAATTAAAGTATTTCATAATTATGAGACTTTTACTGGTGGTTTTGAAAGAGCATTGAACTGGAGGTCTTCGATTAGAAATGGTATTGATGAGAAAAGAGCAGCAAGCCACAAGTGATTTTTATTTTTATCTTTTGTGAAATTACAATTTGAGGGTGTATAACAGAACTTTTTTTAAGTAGAAGAATGATAAATTCGTTATAAGATTTATCATTTGATAAATGGTTACAATTATTTTTTATTTAACATTTTTAAAAAATTTACTTTTGTTTAAGGTTATTATAAGTTTTAGCTAACCAACAGTTGCTGTTAGTTATTTATTGATTTTTATTATTTTTTTTCTGAAGATTTGTAGTAGTTAAAAATCTCACTGTTGTGAAAATGAAATGAAATGAAATTTATTCAGACTGGTTGAGGCAACTTTTTATCTTTTCTTAGATAGATAGATTGATAAATATATATATATATTGATAGGTTGATTTAGCTTAATTTAATAGTATAATATTTTGTTTATGTTTTTGCAATTATTGGACTACTTCATAAGTTATATTGAGAATAGTGGAGCTAAATATAAAATGTAGACACAACAAAATATTTAGAAATAGTTTAATAAACTGAAATTTTGTTAATCGATTTTATTTTTAAGTTAATATTTCGAATTCTTAAAATTTTCTTGTTAATTTAAGCTTATGAGAGATTAAATTTAAAATAAAAGTAGGTTTGCGAGGTCAAAACTTGTCTATATAACATAATAATGTTATATTAAGTCATAAAATCTTGTTCCTCGTGGCCCAATGGTCACGGCGTCTGGCTACGAACCAGAAGATTCCAGGTTCGAGTCCTGGCGGGGAAGATTTTTTATGTTTTGCAGTTGAAGATTTATCTTTCTACATTTATTTTTATAATTCAATGTAGTTAATCATGATTAAACACCGGTGGTAATTTCTAGAAATTTCGTTTTTAGTTTTAGTAGGAATTTTTTTTGCACTATTAAGATTGATAGCGAGGCATAAAATAAGTGAAACCAGCAATACTAACATATATAAAAAAGGGTATAAAATGTTTTTAATTTTAAGATAAAAATATCTGAAGTTTAATTTAAGAAAAACAAATTTATTTGAAATTACAAACATTTAAGAATTGTAAGGTCGATAACATCAGTGCCCTAGATCAGCTAGAAAAATAAACTATTTTTAAAAATACTGTTTAATTGAATATTGTATTTTAAAGTTAAAAGTTTGCATACAAGTTTGAAATTTTATTACAGAAGTTAATTATTATCATGAATACCACCGATCAAGAAATTGCATCAATTATTATAGATTATTTTAACAAATGTGTAGCTTCCGGTAAATTGAATCAAGATAATATTGATTCCTTAAATGTTGCTATTGATTGCATATCAGAAGTCTATAATATCGAAAAAGATTTTATTGGTAATATATTGAATACTTCTTATAGAGGTAATGATTTATTAGCGTACTTACCGAATGGTAAGAGATCATCACTAAATTTGGATAAATTCAGTAATATAAGCAATTCTAGCGAGGCAAAGGAGAAAATAGATGCATTTAATAATTTATCTGCAAAAAAAGATAATTCATCAAATGTAATTGAGAAAATAAATGAAAAAGAAGTTTCTGTATCTGAGAAAGATATAGAGAAGTCAGAAACACTTAAAGAAAAAGGTAATGAAGAAATGAAATTAAAACAATATGGTAAAGCTGTAGTTTCTTACTCAGAGGCTTTGAATTTAAATCCAAAAAATTTCAATGCATTAAATAATAGGTCATTGGCTTATATAAAAGAAGATAACTATATTGAAGCCATAAAAGATGCCCAACAAGCTATTGAATTGGATTCGAAAACGAATCCAGTGAATTTTAAGGCTTATTATAGACTTGGTGTATCGAAATATGCTATTGGTGATTATGAAGATTCCTTGACAGCTTTAAAGAAGATGTTTGAAATTGCAAAGGAAAATAAAAAAGAAGATGAAATTACAAAACAAATGGAAGCAGATTATGAAAAGACAAAGGAAAAAGTACAAACACTATTTTTTTCACAATTAACCAAATCCAGTGGGGCAAATACAAATGATAAATCTAATGATGGTCCAAAACGTAAAGTCACATTAAATGATATTCTTGATATGGCTGGTAGTAATTTAAATATGATAATGTCTAATCCACTGTTCAAAGAAGCTGTTGATCAATTGCTTACATCAAACCCACAAGCCAAAGAACAATTCGATAATATTATGAATGATCCAAGAGTAAGACAAATGAAAGAAAACGTGCAAAGTGAATCGTTGCCTAATTTTCCAATATTAAAGGATCTATTTTATTCTCTTTTGAACACCACTGTCTATGAAGAAAATGTAAATAGAAATAATTAATCATTCTCTAAATATTATTTATAATTTGTTATCTGTATTTATATCAAAAATAAAAATACTAACATTTAAATAAATTAATTGGATTGTTTTGGCAAATACTAAATTTGCGCTATCTCGAACCATTCTTATACTTTTCGCAAAAGTGAGAAAAGCGCTATAAAAATGAATCAATTGCTTAGCTAATTTTAGGCTTATAAAAGAAATCAATTTAACTAAATATTATTTTTAATCTGAGTTATGTAATATTTTCTATATTAAATCAACATTTATAAAATTGGTGCTTCCATCGAAATAGACCTAATTTTTTTAGATTATAATAGGTAATAGAAAGTTAATTATAAAGCAAAAATTATGTTGAAATGAATATATTGTAATATTTACAGGCCGGTAAACAATTGAAGATAAAACAGAATTGATTGATACAATGAATCAAGAAACAAATAATTTACCAAACTTGGAGATAAAGGAGCCCTATAATTTTTCTCCTTCACCTGATTTTAGATGGCTTTGTGAGGAACTTTTTGTAAAACTTGATAATATCAGAATCAAACCAAAATCAGTCGAATCTAGACCAAAAAATGTTCAGTATTATATTGTAATAAGCAACTTTATAAGACTATGGAGACAAACTGTTGGAAATGATATATATCCAGCACTAAGATTAATTTTACCTTACAGAGATAGAAGAAACTACCATATTAAAGACCATACATTAATTAAAATGGTGTGCAAATATTTGAAGCTGAAAAAAGATTCTAATACAGAACAGAAACTTAAAAGATGGAAACAAAGAGCTGGTAGAGCTGATAATTTATCCTATTTCTGTGTCCAAGAAATAAAAAAAAGAGTATCGGAACCTATATCAAACAAATTAATTACAATTGACAAGCTTAACGATCTTCTGGATGAGTTATCATTTCATCGAAATGGTATTAAAGTAAAAGATAATTCATCTAGTAAAAAACTATGTAATTTAGATTCATTGAAATATTGTTTTGATAATATGAATTTCACCGAATTGAAATATTTCTTTGATATACTTACAAAGTCAAGGTTAATAGGTGGCCTTGAGCATAAATTTTTAAATACTTGGCATCCTGATGCTCAGGATTACCTTAGTGTAGTAAATGAATTGAAACTAGTTACAGAAAAACTTTTTGATCCGAATATTAGATTATCCACAAAAGATCTTACTATATCGATGAAGCATGCATTTGCTCCTCAACTTGCAAAAAAACTTAATTTACCTTATAATACTTTAGTTAAGAAATTGAATGATAATTTTATAATTGAAGAAAAAATGGATGGTGAGAGAATACAATTACACTACACCAACTATGGAGAAAAAATATATTATTATAGTAGACGTGGTAAAGATTATACTTATTTGTATGGAAAAGACAGAAATACGGCTACTATCTCAAAATATCTAAAAATTCACGAAAATGTTAAAGATTGTATATTGGATGGGGAAATGGTTAGCTTTGATAAGTCCCGAAATTGTGTATTGCCTTTTGGGATGGTTAAAAGTGATGCTGCCAATTCCTTGAAAATTCAAGGAATTGAAAATGAACTTTGTCGTCCTCTATTTATTATTTTTGATATACTATACTTAAATGGATTTGCACTAACAAGTTTACCATTATACCAGCGAAAGGATTACCTCAATAAAATTATAATTCCAAATCAAACGTTTGTTGAGGTAATTAATTTTTCAGTTGGCTCAAACAGTGAACTAATTAAATCAGCTTTACAATCTGCAATAATGGCCGGATCAGAAGGAATTGTTCTAAAAAATTATGATTCGAAGTACACAGTTGGCGATAGAAATAACGACTGGATTAAGGTAAAGCCTGAATATCTCGAGCAATTTGGAGAAAATCTTGATCTGGTAGTAATAGGCCGTGATCCTGGTAAAAAAGATTCACTAATGTGCGGGATTGCTGTTCTAGAAAATGAATATTCCTATGTTAAAATTTTAGAATCAGAAGTTATAAATGTGGATACTGACGAAAGCGATGGAGGTAATGAAAGCAATAGTGATGAAAACAATAATGAGAATATCAACAAAAATATTATTCCCAAAAAAATATTAAAATTTTTATCTTTTTGTGTCATAGCTAACGGAATTTCAAATGATGAGTTCAAGGAAATTGATAGAAAAACTTTTGGTCATTGGAAGAATTATGCAGAGGAAAAACCACTAGATGGTTTTGTTGAATTTGGATCCAAAACGCCAATTGAATGGATTCATCCTAAAAACTCAATTGTTTTAGAAATAAAAGCGAGATCATTAGAAAATAATGAGTCTTTGAGAGACAAATTCAAAACCGGATATACTCTTTATGGTGCATATTGTAGAAGAATACGTGATGATAAAGATTATAGAGACTGCTACACATATTCCGACCTTATTTTAGCTACACATACTAAAAAAACTTTCTCAAAAGAGTTGAACAACAATCCTTATACTAAGAAAAAGCCAGGAAGGACTCAGAAATTTGGCAACTTAAATCAAACTTTAGGTTCTTCAAGAATAAACTCTTACTCAACTTCAAAATTTTTTGATGGGTTAGCTTTTTTTGTCATATCTGATTACGTTGAATCTTATTCTTCCGATAGAATCAGCATAAACGAACTTAACAATCTCATCTCATTAAATGGAGGTAAATTGATATTCAATTTAGTATCTAAACATATTAAAGAAAAATCACTAAGAATCATTTCATGCAAAAAAACGTTGGAATGCAATGAATTGGTTAAAAGAGGTTATGACATCATTCATCCAAATTGGATTCTTGATTGCATCGAAAATAACAGGTTAGTATTGATTGAGCCCAAACATTGCTTTAATGTCTCTAATAGGTTTTCCACAATCTGTGAAGGCAGAGTAGATAAAATTGGAGACAGTTACAAAAGACTTATTTGTGAAGATGAATTAGATTCATTTATTGAGAATAAAAAACGGAATGTAGATTATATTAAGCCATCTTTACAGTACAGTGAAGAGGTTAAAAACATCCCTTTATTTTTATTTTTTGGAAAAAGCTTTTATATTGTCAAAAATAGTTTTAGTGCAAAATTATTAACAGAGACTTATAAATCTATTGAGCTCTATGGTGGAGTAATTGTTAATAGTTTAGATGACTGTAATATAATAATTGTTAGTGATCAAAATGATACATTAAATCTTCAAGAAATTCAACAGATTAGAAAAGTACTATCCAAAAAGGTTGTGTGTGGAGCTGAACTCACTCCAATACCAAGAATTGTATCTAGTAGATGGATTAAAGAATCGATAACTCAAAAAACTCAGGTTATAGAAGAGGATTTTCCTATAATTCTTTAAAGAAAAATAATTTGTTTAATGTTACAATTTGTCCATATATTACTACGTATTCGTATTATATATATATATATATCAATAATGCTATCAATCTAAGGATCTCATTCTAATCTACGAGATTTAATAGGGCTTTTTCCAATATTTAAATCAGAATTAGTTCTTTTTAAATTTGTTAATGTTACACTTGAAGTACTTGAACTATTTTCATCAGTTAAAATACTATTATTATTCATCAGTTTAATTTTCTTAACATCTTCTTTACTATTAGGAGGATTTTTTGGAATATTTTCATTAATATTAGAAACGTTAATATTAGAAAATATCCTTTCTTTTAACATATTCGATTCGTGCATGTTCGATTTACTGTAATTTTCAAAAGTTAATTGTATTGATTTACAAATTTCATCAAATACAATAAGAGAATTTTGAGTAGAATTTAATGAACCTTGAAGAAGTTTTTGCAAATTAGTTCTTTTACTTTCAATTTGTCTATAATTTTCATCAATTTTTTGATTTTTAGCAATCATATTTGGTGATTCATCTAATAATTTTACATTGGATTTAATTTGACCCATGTAATCTTTTATCATTTGGTTAGAAGATTGTAATTTCCCTTTCATTTCCTTTAAATTTTTATCCATATTATTGCGATGTTCAAAATTTCGATGATCACTGTAATTAATATTATCAAATGCTATATCCCATTCTGAACGCTGTTTTTTTAATAAATCCATTTCATTTTTCATTACATTCTTGGTAACAGATTTTAAATTTTCCAAAATCATATTTTTATTTTCCTCTACAAACATTTCCATACTTTGAGTAAATTTATTAAATATTTCAGACGTTTTCAGCTCAATAATATTTTTAGTCGATTCAATACTACTCTTCACTATTTCATTATGATTATTTTGAAAAAAATTATTTTTAAAATAATCATTTAAAGTCAAAAATTGTGCATGTGTCTTTAGTAAACTATCCCTTAACTGTTCATAGTATTGATCATTCAGGAATTTGTTAGTTTCAATGTCTTTACAAAATGATTCAATGATTTTAGGCGTTTCTGCAATAATTTGCTCACTGAAATCAATAAATACTTTTTTAGAATCATTTTGGCTTCCTGTTATTATCGAAATTACATTATCTTTAATATTGTTAATATTCCCTATAACATTTGTATCCCTAACCAATTTTTCCTTATCTATACTACGTAAATTTTGAATCAACAACTCTTTTAATTTTATCAACTCTTCATCAAATATGGATTTCATATTACGTTGTATTCTTTCTTCCTTCTCAGCATACTCTTTTACTATTCTTTTCATTTTTAAAGTTTTGTCTTTAGACGTTGCTAAATCTTCGACTAATATTTGCTCTCTTTTATATTGAGCTTCCAAAGTTGATTGGATATTTTCTAAAGTTTTAGTCATATCAGTTAAGTTCAATGCTTGTAGTTTATTAACTTCATTTGATGCCTTTTTATCTTTCATTAACAATGAGTTTTGCAATTCTAAGCTTTTCATAACTCTTTCATATTCCTGAATTTCTGTTTTGTAACTTTCCAAATCATTAGTTAGATCTTTATAATGATTTTGAGTCATAAAAACACCATCTTTTTGTTTAGTAGATAGTAAGTCCCTTTTAATTTTTGCTAATTCATTATTTAAATCCTTTAATTTAACATCTTTCATTATTATCGAACCTAATTGTGGTTTATTTTTGATACTTTTGGCTTTAGTTGCATACTCTAATGTGCTACACGTTTCTTCAGCATTTAATTTTGCAGGAGAAATAGTAGCTATCAATGCTGTTTTTGTATTACCACCCAAAGAATCCTGAAGCAATCTTGTTAATTTTGATTCACGGAAAGGTATATGAATATTTTTATCAGCTACGGAATTAATAACCCTCCCAAGTGTTAATAAACTCTGATTAATAGAACCAGCTTCTTTAGCCCTTTGATTTTGAGCACCTGATCGACTGATGTTCTCTGAGCCAGCTAAATCAACCAAATTCATTTTCGAAATCTTAATTAATTCGTCTTTATGTTCTCTATAAAGATTAATAGTAAATATCGTATGCGATCTACTAGAAACATCATTCATTTTTGTACTAGCTACTTGTCTATATTTTAACCCTTTTTGTAATAATTCTATACCTTCTCTTGCATTTTTAATTCTGAATTCTTCAAGATTTTGTATATATATGCTTGCATTCCCATTTTGTGTTGTGCCGTTGTTACTGTTATTATTATTAATATTATTATCATTAGAAGCACTTCCTATTGTTACTGAGTTTCTCTTTGTATTTGATACAAAATTTGATAATGATTTTGATGAACCTAATGTTGATGTTTGCCTTTTTAATTGTGGATTTGTTGCTTTTGACAAATTGGAATCAAATATTCTTAGTTTTTTCAATTTATTATTATTAATATTATTATTACTTGGGTTAATTAATAAATCTTTTAATTCTTCATTATAAAGTTCAATAAATGAACACTTTATCAGATAGTTATCACTTTGAAATTCAATGGTATCAAATAATTTAAATAAAACACGAGGTATTATACCAGCAGAATCACTTAGTTCACCTTTATATAATTTTTCATCACCTGTCATGGTATAAGTTTTACCAGTTGAAGTCATACCGTAAACTAAAACCGTACAGTTATAGCCTCTTAAAAAGTCATTAAACAATGGTTCTGCAATCTCTTCAAAGATCAATCTTTGATTCGCACTTGGACCAAATACTTTATCAACAGTATATGTTTTTGAATTTAGTTGTGCAGCAAGACCACTTACTAAATCATCTGAAGTATTTATCGAGATTTCATTTGATCCCATAACATCAGGAACCGATACAATCACTGAACTCTTTGCTTTGATTTCTCTCTTATTACGACCACGACATCTTACCGCAACTGTAATGTTCATTTCATCTGACCCATCATCAATCCTTTGCAAATCAATAGACATTGTTTCAACTACTTGATTCTTTATTTATATATGGCCAAAAAAACAACAAAATTATAAATCAATGATCACAAATTCTAAATGGGAAGTTGCTGATCAATAATAAATATTCGCTAATTTTATATTTCTGTTTGCCAAATGTATCAATTTATATTTCTCTATATATTCAACATATAAACAGTTATTCATATGTGTTGTTTAGCGAAACCAGACAACAGAACTTAATAATTGTTAATTAACATCTTGTAGATTGTTTATTTAAGTAAATTGTTTATTTATTTACAAATATTGTGATGCCGCCAATTAACGCGTAGGGTCACGTGACGCTCTCACTTTAATAAGATTTAGAGAGAAGCCTTTGATATCAAACATGTTTAATTAACTAAAATAGTCATAACAACAATCACAACAGCAATAACAAGAAACGATTATGATAAACAGAGTTTTGTTTTAACTGTAGCCAATTTTCTTTAAGGTGTCTCTAAGATTTGCTTTCTTATACGATAACCGAAAGACTCATTTATATTTATATTAATATTATTGTGTAGTTAAACGTGTATATATTTATGGTATTTAATTAATTAATCATCTAGATAATAAACGGGTGTAAATGAAGTAAGTCTTACTCAAAAGATAAAAAACATAACATTAATTTCGACAAGTGTTTCAGAGTAAGATTATGGATTAAAAAAAATTTTTGCGAATTAGTTTTCAAAAAATGCACATTGAAAAGGGGGAAATGAAAGACTTTGATAAACATCAATATATTATGACAATAACAACATATCTTTCGTTCTGGTAAAATTAATTTAATAAAAGAAAAATGATTTTTTTTCTTATGATTATAAGATATTTAAACCTTCAAAGATGTTGCTCTTACCAAAATTAAACCAGTGATTAGTTGAAGCTTGTAATGGATCAATAACACCGTCTAAGATATGATGAACAAGTTCATTCCCGAATCCATTTGTGTCTTTATTTGTAGCGCCGGTGCTAGCCCAGAAATCAGTGCTGTTGAAACCACCGTTATAAATCAATTTATTTGGAGTGTCAGGTGGTAAATCAGCAAAGACATTGTTTGAAGCGTAATCAGAAATTCTCTTCTTTAGTTGTAATGGTGTTAATTCGCTGTCTGAAACATAAAATTCACTGCTCTTGTCCGGTTGTAAAGATAATAAATAAGTTAATAAACCAGCAACATGAGGTGAAGCCATCGATGTACCAGATAAAGTTGCAGTAGCATCATTTGTACCAATGTAAGTGGAAAGAATATTCAAACCTGGAGCAAAAATATCTACACACTTACCATAGTTTGAGAAATAAGCTCTATCGTCACTTAAAGTGGAAGCCCCAACAGTGATAGCATTTTCAGCAGCGGCTGGGGAACTATTACAAGCATCTTGATTTTCATTACCTGCAGCGACCGCAAAATGAACACCAGCTCTAACAGCAGCATTGACTGCTTGATCTAGGGCTGGAGATCTACCACCACCTAGGGACATGTTTGCGGTAGCACCTTTATAATTACTCTTGTTAGAGTTTGTCTTTGATTCCTTTAAATCTTTTTGGTGTTGTAAAGCAACCCATTCAACACCTTTCAAAACATCCGACATTGAGCCTGAACCGTCGCTTCTTAAGACCTTAACAGCAACAAGATTAGCATTTTTAGCGACACCATAATGTTTTGAACCAATAGTACCTGCACAGTGAGTACCATGACCATTTCCGTCGATATCGTAGTCATTAATTGGGACAGTTTTACCCCATTTAGCCCTGTTACCGAATTCCAAATGATTAACACTAATACCGGTATCAATAACATAAGCAGTGACACCTTCACCAGCATTATTTGAAGCGTATAAGTATTTGTTAAAATTGCCTAAATTCAAACTTTCTCTATGGGAAATTCTTGCTAGACCCCAAGGAGCATTATTTTGAGTTTCAGACAAAGCATGAACTGTTGAATCCTTTTCTATGTATTCTACTAATGGATTTAATCTTAAGAAATCCAAAATTTTGCTGTTTTTGATATCAGCAATATAACCGTTAAAGATACCTTCAATTGAAAAAGTATCTAAAATTCTATCGAAACCTGAACCAGAGGCATCATCGACATCGCTTGTCTTAATGTCTTTACTTAATATCAAGAACAAATCATTCATAAATTCCAAGTGGGAATCCAATTGGAATTTCTTTAAACTTTTCTTGAAAACAATAATATATCTGTCGTGGTCACTAGTACCTTTACCGTTATCATAAAGCTGAGCCAACTGTAAACCATCAGCATCACCGGTATCTTGCACGGAGTTATAAAACTTAACAATATTATCATTAGCGGCTTTCAAGTAGTCCTTCTTGTTGTGTTTATTTAATTTATCGACATAGTGACGACCATGGTCGTCGTCACTATGTTTCTTTAACCTTAATTTATCTTCATTTTTGTTTAAATCAGGGATAATAAGAGCATTAGCCACAGTAGCTGCAGCAACAGCGGCTAAAACAGTAGATTGTAATTTCATTGTATATAGAGTATGCGAGTTGTATACCGTATTACCACAACACAACAAAAATTCTGAAACCAAACTTCAAAATAAACAAGAAACAAAATCGAGATTGTAAAATCCACATCCCCTTTATATACCACTTCTTTCCAATTTTCTAAAAAACCCATTCCAAAAACTTCAAGGGGAAATCCCACCGAGAGGTAAATCATTTCACACTTTCAGTCTTATCAGTTGGAGGGTGATAAGACGGCCACATGATAGCGCCACGCGCTGTGCGGTTAGACGCCACATTTCTGATCACGTGGGGTCAGCGGGCGAAAGGAGAGGGGAACCTCTGGTGAGTGCCACCCTCAATTGTGCTGCGACAGGGTATTGAATTCTGATATACTTATACGTATGCATACACATATATAAACTTAACTAGACACAGTTACATAGACGGCTTTGTTCAGTTTGGTCCCACCATCTTCTCAGGGACTACCCATTCGTCGAACTCCTCGCTGGTCAATACGCCCAGTTGCAATGCGCTCTCTTTTAAAGTCAGATTGTTTTTGTGGGCATTCTTGGCTACTCTTGTTGCTGCATCGTACCCGATCTTAGGGTTCAATGCCGTCACTAGCATCAGACTCTTGTTCATCAGACTCTTGATCCTGTCTTCGTTCGCTTGAATTCCCTCAACACAGTGGACACGGAATGATTTGGAGACATCTGATAATAATCTGATGGAGTTTAGTAGATTCGAAATCATGACAGGTTTGAATACATTCAGTTCAAATTGACCTTGTGTGCCGGAAAATATAATTGTTTGATTGTTACCGATGATTTGTGCACATACTTGGGTCACTGCTTCGTTTTGTGTTGGGTTCACTTTACCTGGCATGATCGATGAACCTGGTTCGTTCTCAGGCAATGATAGTTCGCCGTATCCACATCTTGGACCACTGCCCAAGTATCTAATGTCTTGTGCAATTTTAAATAATGATGTGGCAACAGTGGTGATAGCACCACTAGTTTCTACAATGGCATCGTGTGCTGCTAAAGCTTCAAATTTATTTGGGGCAGTAATGAAATTAATCCCGGTCTCATTGGAAATTTCTTTGGCGATCGCAACATCAAATCCTTTTTTTGTGTTTAGTCCAGTACCAACAGCAGTACCACCTTGTGCCAACATTTTCAAATTGATTAATGAATGTTCAATTCGACCAATACCAAATGTTAATTGTTGGACGTAACCGCTAAACTCTTGTCCTAATGTCAATGGTGTTGCATCTTGTAAATGTGTTCTACCAATCTTGACAATGTGATCAAATTCTTTGGATTTTAATTCAAAAGAGTCTCTTAACCTAATCATTTCAGGAATCAATTTTTTGGAAATTTCTAGTACTGCTGCAACGTGCATAACTGTTGGAAAACTATCGTTTGAAGATTGGGCTTGGTTGACATGATTATTTGGATGCACTTGTTTTGAACCAAGTTCACCTCCTAACAATTCAATCGCTCTATTAGAGATAACTTCATTAGCATTCATATTTGATTGTGTACCTGAACCAGTTTGAAAAACAACCAATGGGAAATGTTCATTCAATTTACCAGAGATAACTTCATCAGCTGCTTGCTGAATAACTTTTGAGATTTTTGGATCTAATGTACCGTAACTTTCATTAACGATGGCTGCTGATTTTTTCAAAATACCAAAAGCTTTAATGATTGGTTCAGGCATTCGTTCACGAGCACCACCAATCTTAAAATTCTCATAGGACCTTTGAGTTTGTGCACCCCAGTACTTATCACTTGGTACATGGATTTCACCAAACCCATCTGTTTCAATTCTAGTTTCTAAATTCGACATTGTAATATTTTACTTAAAATAATCCCAAAAACGGTAGCCCACTTCTTTGAAGATATAATATATCCTTAATAATATATTTGACGAAACGTTACAATTTTTTATATATCTAATACAATCACATATTCTGATAAAGGAATTTTCACTTGAAAATTTTTTTCATGCATCCCATAAAAAGTGACTTCTCTTATATACTTCAATTTGCAGCCAAGCTTGTAAAGGCCCACCCGAAACAATTCGTAAATAAGTTTACGATCAATTGAACGATCGAATTCGAGAATACATACAGATATACACATACGTACATAAAAATATGACATTGAGTTTATTTGAAAAGGATATATCATTTTTTGCTATTTACATTTGTATGAATTATTGTAGTTAGTCTTAAATATGTCATGGTTCAGAGTTTGGATTTGTCTGTATGTTTGTCACTTCAAATCGCTTGCTTCCACAAACTTCGAATAGACGTTTGAATGGTTTACAAATATATTTATCAGATTCAATATCGACAAATTCACATTCGAACTGAACCAACGATTTCAGTTCGCAGTTTCTATTTTGCGATTCCTTGATTTGTTGAACTGTCTCAAAATTCAGCACTGGTGTAGCAGGTGCCATTTTCCTTAATCTTCTCTGTTTTTTTGATCAATGCATCTAGCAACACACAGCCCATCGGGAAGATGGGCCACTAATGCAATATAATCCCAAACAACACACTACATTCAAATAGAAACGTATCCACTTATACTAACAGTAACGTTTACCTTCCCAGCTTCCTCCCAACTCCTTCGAGAAAGCCTCCCTCTGAACTGGGAACCGGGTAAGCGCACGGTTCAACCATTGTAATGAATGCTCATATTGGAATGGTCAACAGTAATATTACTACATACTCTACTATTGGTGAGTACATATTTACAATATCAATAAATGTATAATTGAACTCTTTTGAAAAATATCTTCATGGAAATCGAAGCTTATCTCTGTAACGTGTAAGTGATGATTTTGGAACACTGCCATTTGCAATTAACGAAACTTCCTAATCCGGTAATATGTAAATTTCGAGATTCGAAGTTCCCTCAAAATTAGAAAATGGCAATCTGAGGCTAGTGGAATAACTTTATTCCACTTTTCTTGAGATGACTTGTTCTGAGCATGATAAGTATACATAAGAATTACGATAGGTTTGGTTGGTATTCTGTTGTGTTTAGCTGTATTTGCTGTACTCTTTTCTTAAAAACCCAAATACAGAGAAGGTAGAACAATTCCATACTACGATTGAACTATTGTACAAAAATGAAGTTGGATATTCTTGATGATATATTTGAGAAATATTGCACCACCAAAAACTACAATTATACATACGGTACTGCTGGTTTTAGAGATAAGGCCACGGTTTTAGATACCGTTATGGTTACTACTGGTATTTTGGCAGCCGTGAGATCAATTGCTTTACACGGTAAGGCTGTTGGTGTGATGATTACTGCTTCCCACAATGAACCAGCTGACAATGGTGTCAAGATTGTCGAGCCAGATGGATCCATGCTACTTCAATCATGGGAACCATTGGCCACTGAAATTGCTAATAAAGCAAGTTTTTGTACATCTGTTGAAGATTTTAAAAAATATTTATCGGTTAAATTAAATGAGTACAATGTCACTGATTCAAAAGTGCAACCTGTTTTGGTCGTTGGCCGGGATTCAAGAGATTCAGGTCCACATTTATTAGAATGTTTCAAATCTACTGCCGAAAATTTAATGAATGCTAAAATTATTGATTATGGGTTATTGACTACTCCACAATTACATTTTTTAACAAACGAAATCAATAAAACAAATGACTACACCGTTGATGAAAGTAAATATTATTCATTTTTTATGGAATCATGGTCAGATATAACAAAATTATACAATATTCAACAGTTATATTCACCTGAATTATCTATTGATGCTGCAAACGGTATCGGTGGTCCAAAAGTTTTAAAATTATTTGAAACTTGGCCACAAGCAAACCAAGTTACATTAATCAACAATGAATGGGAAACGCCAGAAGTTTTGAATAATGATTGTGGTGCAGATTACGTTAAAACCAATCAAAGGTTACCAAAAAATATATCAGGTAATAAAAATCCAGATAACCTATACTGTTCATTTGATGGTGATGCTGACAGAATTGTTTTCTACTATCAAGATGAAAAGAACACTTTCCATTTGTTAGACGGTGACAAAATCTCTACATTATTTGCTTTATTCATATCTAAATTATTGATTAAGTCAAACTTAAATGAAAAAATCAAAATGGGTGTCGTACAAACGGCTTACGCTAATGGTAGTTCTACAAATTATTTAAAGAATAATTTGAATATTCCTGTATCTTGTGCAAAGACAGGTGTCAAACATTTACATCACGAAGCTATTACCAATTATGATATCGGTATATATTTTGAGGCTAATGGTCATGGTACTATTATGTTTTCGGAAAAATTCTATTCTACTTCTGAGTCATATTTGAAAGAAAACCCTGAGTCCATTGAAACAAAGACTTTACTATTACTTTCAAATCTAATCAACCAAACAGTCGGTGATGCTATATCAGATATGTTAGGTGTATTGTCTGTATTATCAATATTGAAACTAACACCATCGATGTGGAATAAAGAATATACTGATTTACCAAACTTATTAACAAAAGTTATAGTGCCTGACAGATCTCAATTCACTACTACTGATCAAGAAAGAAAGTTAGTTACCCCTGCAGGTGCACAAGCAAAAATTGATTCAATTGTTTCAAAATACAAAGATGGTAGATCTTTCGTTCGAGCAAGTGGTACTGAAGATGCTGTCAGAGTTTATGCCGAAGCCTCCACCAAACAAGATGCCAACACTTTAAATGAAGAAGTCTCAAAAGCTATTTTAGAATGTGTATAATTTCATAATAAATAATTTTTATTAACAAAATTTAAAATTTATGTAGCAATCAAGAATACAGAAAATTATATTTGAATGTATTATCAAAGTATATCATCTAAGAAACAGTATTTTTAATGAAATCATTGAATACAGCTAACCTTTTGAGAACAGTGATTTATTCTGTTGCTTTCAGTTTTGCAAAACTCGTTAGCCGAAGCATCGTAATCTTTTTTCAAATTCGATGAGATTTGGAAACTTTAAAAGATATATAATGTTATGGAGTGATAAAAAGAATATATGTTAACTTGAGAATATTTGGTAACAATACTAGTATAGTTTTTGATCATTTGTGTATTATTTAAATCATTTTCTAAGTTCATACAAACCATACGACAAAATAATGGCTAAGAAGACTAAGAAAGATAAAGAAGCCAAGAAGGCTAGAGCTGAAGCTAAAGCAAAAAAAAATCAAAGTAAAGCTGAGACAAAGGATAAGAAAAAAGCTAAAAAGGCAACAAATGGTGAAGATGATGACGATATGGATATCGAAGAAGTTTTAGCAAATTTTAAAAAAGAACAAGAACAATTCGAGAAAGTTAATGTTGAATCTGTTGAAAAACCATCTAGAAGAATCAATAACTGTATGATATCAAACCCAAACCATGGTAAGAAAGAATTAATCTTGTTTGGTGGTGAAAACACATCGTCTGAATTAGGTGTCACTCATTTCTATAACGATCTATACACTTACACTCCTGATAATGATCTCTGGAAGAAAATTACCTCTCAAAACTCTCCAATGCCTAGATCATCCGCTGCCATGGCCGCCCATCCAAGTGGTATTGCGCTCTTGCATGGTGGTGAATTTTCTTCTCCTAAGCAAAACACATTTTACCATTATTCAGATACTTGGTTATTAGATTGTACTACAAAAGAATGGACTAAAGTAGAACAAAAAAATGGCCCAACTGCTAGATCAGGTCATAGAATTACTGTTTGGAAAAATTATTTTATATTACACGGTGGTTTTAGAGATTTGGGTACAACCACATCATATTTAAATGACTGTTGGTTATTCGATATCACATCCTATAAATGGAAACAAGTCGAATTCCCACCAAACCACCCGATTCCAGATGCTAGATCAGGTCACTCTTTAATTCCAACACCAGAAGGTGCTGTTCTATGGGGTGGTTACTGTAAAGTAAAAGCAGGTAAAGGTTTGCAAAAAGGTAAAATTTTAGCCGATTGTTGGTATTTAAAGATGAAAGCTGATCCTTCTGCTGTCAGATGGGAAAGAAGAAAGAAACAAGGTTTCCAACCATCCCCAAGAGTTGGTTGTTCCATGGTTCATCACAAGGGTAGAGGTATTTTATTTGGTGGTGTTTATGATTTCGAAGAAACTGAAGAAAGTTTAGATTCCATTTTCTACAATGATTTATTTACCTACCAAATTGAATCAAATAGATGGTATGCATTACAGTTAAGGTCACAAAGAAAGAAGGTTGTTAGAATAAATAACAAAAGTTCAAAGGACAAAGAGAAAGAATTACAAAATTTATTGAATGAAATTTTAGAAAAAGCTAACTTGAAAGATGAAGGTGACGATGATAACAATTTAGATGCTGAATTTGGATCCGAAGATAATTCTGATGATGAATCTGAAAACGCTAAGAAGCTTGACTATAATGTAGTGAACCAATTACCTCATCCAAGATTTAATGCATCAATGGCTGTAGTTGATGATACCTTATTCATTTACGGTGGTGTTTGGGAATATGGTGAAAAAGATTACTCAATTGACTCGTTATACAGTATTGACTTAAATAAGGTTGATGGTGTCACAGTTTACTGGGAGAACTTAACTGACGTTGAAAAAGCTAAAGAACTTGGTGATATCAATTCAGATGAAGAAGATGATTTTGATGATGAAGATGACGAAGGTGACGAAGGTGATGATGAGGAAGAAACTGTTGACCAGAAATTAGTTGCCGAAGAAGAGGAAGAAGAGGAAGAAATTGAAGAAGTCGATGAAATGGAAATTCCTGATCCACGTCCATGGTTACCACATCCAAAAGCTTTTGAATCTTTACGTAATTTCTATGTACGTACTGGTGCAGCATTTTTAGAATGGGCTATTTCAAATAATAAACATGTTAGAGGTAAACATTTGAAAACTAAATCTTTTGAATTGTGTCAAGATCGTTGGTGGGAAAGACGTGACCAAGTCCGTATTGAAGAAGATAAGTTGGAAGAATTAGGTGGTGTTGGTGAAGTAATTGAAAAAGATAACTCTAAAACTACCAAAAGAAGATAATTTATTCTTAAGGATAATTAGACTGATATATAAATTTATTAATAATAGATACAGACTTTATTCAATTAGTACATCATTTGTGTGTAAATATCTAATTATGAAACTCTTACGCGTACCTATCCCAACCAACAATTTAATTATCACACGCGAATAATAAAATCTCAAATGTATAAATTCAAAGTGAAAGTTGAGATAAATAGATCAATTATTGTACAAACAACTTTTTACTAAACGAGTAAGAATACACCGGCCAGTATATATTGGATTTATGTTTCTATACTGTAATAATTGATAAAAAATTATAATACTAAAATGGAAAATAACGAACAACCTGAAGAACCACTTACAATTGAACAAGAATACGATTTATGGAAGAGTAATGTTCCATTGTTATATGATTTTGTCAGTGAAACTAGACTTACTTGGCCTTCATTAACTTTACAATGGTTACCTGGTGATAAATCATCAACAACACAAAATTTGATTTTAGGTACTCATACTTCTGGCCAAGAAAACGACTACCTAAAAATTGCATCTCTTGATTTACCAGACGAAATTATTACAGGTGAAATATCCAATGAAAATATTAGATCAAACATTAGAATTATTAAAAAATTTAAACATGAGGGTGAGATAAATAGAGCTCGTTATATGCCACAAAATTCGAATATCATAGCTACTGTTAATGGTGAAGGTACTGTTTTCATTTATGATCGTTCAAAAGATAAAGAGAATGCTCTAGTTTCAACACTAAAATATCACAAAGACAATGCATACGGTCTTTCGTTCAATCCTACAACAGAAGGTGAACTGATTAGTGGTTCAGATGATAGCACAATTGCTTTATGGAATGCAACTGATTATTCTATTGGTAAACCAATTCAACAGTGGACTACATCGCATACTGATATTGTCAATGATTGTCAATGGAATTACTGCAATCCAAATCTTTTTGGTTCTGTGTCAGAAGATTCAACTCTACAATTATTCGACAAAAGATTTAATGATAAAGCAACTACAAAAATTACTTCAAAAGGTCAATACAATTCAATTGCCTTTAGCCAATTTTCAGAAAATCTCATGGCCGCCGCTGGTACAACTAATAACGTCTATTTATATGATATAAGAAACACGTCCAAAATTCTACATGCTATGTCAGGCCATGAAGAACCAGTTACAAGTTTACAATTTTCAAGTGAAAGTGACGGTGTTCTGATATCAGGAAGTTCTGATAGACGTGTTATTATGTGGGATTTGTTTGAAATTGGGGCTGAACAACAACCAGATGAAGCTGATGATGGTTTACCAGAAGTGATGATGGTTCACGCTGGTCACAGAAGTGCTATAAATGATATATCTATACATCCAACTATTCCTTGGCTAAACGCTTCTGTTGAAGAAAATAACATTGTTCAAGTATGGAAATGTTCCAGTAAACTTCCAAGAATTAGCGGTACTCCGGAGGTATCTATATCAGATTTAGAATAAATATATTATATAGTCCATGTATAAATTGTCATTATAAATATTAAATTACATTATATAATCGTATCTTTAGTATTATTATTTTTATTATTAGTTAATTAATTTTCAATAAAACTCTGGAAGCATTCCACAAAAGATTCCATGTTGTATCCTTCTGGATAATGAATACAAATATTCAAACCACCATGAGAATTATGGGAGTAGAAAAGAGACATGAATTCATTACAAGATAAACTTCTGGTAAAATTTAAATTGTTTACTGATAATGAATATGAATTTTGGTCGTTATTAAAGTTAAAAGGAATTTCAGTCACATCATTAATTTGTATAATTGGCGAACCTGTAGATTTTTCGTCATTACCAAATTTCATTCTTTTAATATCATGATCATTAAAGCCAAATTTTTCCCAAGCTTTCATTCTTTGTATGACTACTTCAGAAACATGTCTTGATATTTTCTCAAATTGAATTTCTAATAAAGTGTTTCCTTGCATGTTTTGTTCGTATTCAAAATCGGTATAGTATTTCTCGTCATCTATCAACTCTAAAGGACATTCAACTCTTATGTTTTTGTAAAATAAACCAAACTCAGAAGAATCTGGAATAAAAGATCTTAAATTCATTGGAATTGAGAAAATAACATTACCTTCAAAATTTTTAACAATTGGTTTTAAACAAACCATTGTTATAGCAGCAATAAAACTTCTAAGACTGATATTTTCACTTTGAACCAGTATTTTTAAATGTTGATATCTTTCATTCGAGATTTCACCTAAGACGGTTCTTCCACATAATGAATTCGTACCTAACAATATGTCAGAGTGACGGGTTTTGTATTCAGATAATTGGTCATTTGGGTTTGAAGTTGTTGAGGTAATCAATTCTATAGGTTTTTTGACTGTATTTTGATAAATTGTTTTAAAGAATGATTGTGTTTGTAAGTTTAATAAATCTGAGGTCAAAGATGGTAAATGTAACTTTGGATTTTCATATATTGATCTTGGATAATTTGTTAAGGATTTTTTAATATCAAACTTAAATAATGTATTCGTTGGTTTGATTATTGTATTGCTGTTGTTAATAATAAAAGTCATTTCTTCCATAAGTAATTTTTGGAAAGTTGCTGCAGAGAATATATCAAATAAAAGGTCATGACCATGGAAAATAATTGTGGAATCATTAATTAAGAAAATTTCCCATAACGGTTTCCCATTGTTTGGCTTAAAATTATTTTTGTTAAATATATTACGTAACAGGTTTGCTGGAATGTTATCTTTTAAACTTGAAGTATCTTTATCATTTTCAAATGATATTGATTTTATAACATCATTTACTTTTATATGTGTGATCGGAGTAAAATATAACTTATCATTGACAGTTGTATATAGTTCAACATGTTTGCATATTAGATTTTGTAAAGCATTGCATATTATTATTTTTAATGGCATTTCATTAAAAGTATGATCTGTGAATAATGTAGCATTATCATCGCCAAATTCATCATTAATCTTATTTAAGTTAATTTGTGAAGAAAAAATAACACCGTTTCTTCTACCTTCAATAGTTTGAGCCAATAACTTCTTTTCGTAACTTCCTAGTGAACGGAATGGCATTTTTATATTGTTGTATTATCTATCAAGCCAATTAAGCCAGTGAGGTCGTGTTAATAAACGTTTGTCTTTTAAAGGTTGTGTTGTAGAACTGATTTGAAGAGTTGATACTAAGGTGAGCAATGTAACTCTTATATATATATATACTTTGGTGATTAAGACTGATGGAACTGAATCGCGTAATTTTTAAAATAGGTTCATATTAATTGATAATAAATCTAATCAAGACATGATAATCATGGCTATGCTACAATATATCTAAATAAGGTAATGATATTCACTTCAGCAATAACTTCGAATGGTTTGATACCACGAAAGTAAAGTGAGATATATAATAGTTTTGATAACATCTGGAAATTTAAACGAAGCAGCGAGTTAAGGTTATCAAGGTGTCTGCTAATTGAAAAAGAGACGTTATAAAAATTCAACCATGCATGTAATTAAAATGCTTCACAATTCCAAGTCACAGTTCTGCTCGAATACATTCAGAATGTTTTTTCAATTGGATCTGACCTCTATCAATAGCAAAGGTTGTGCGGCGAGCTCTTTGTCATTCGGACCTTAAACGAAGAAGGAATCTCAAGATCTAGTGGTTTCTCATCTCGTAAAAGTTCAGACGGGAATTCGAAATTGAAAACTGCAACAAAATGATTGTTAAAAATAGATTCACATGGATAGAAACATATCCTACTGTGGTTCGATTTTGTTTAATATCATTTAAGAAATGGGATCATTCATTTGAGATATCAAGTAAAAAAAATTTCAATCCAATTTGGGTATAAAATGTCTTATCAAATAAACTGAGAACTTTTCGTTAATTTGTTTAATTTAATCTAATTCAATTAATTTAAACAAATTAGTGTTCAAATTTATCTGTTTATGTCCATGGTAGTATTAATTATATAATTTTTAAGGGTAAGCTGAAATATGATAAGCCATGGTATTTCAAGTAAATTTTCTGCTGGTTAATTTTTGATTAATGGTCTTGACATCTTATAAAAAGAAGAGCAGAGGAACTTCCTACCATCTTACTAGATAGATAAAGGTTTTAATATATAGCAGATTCTACAATATTTAATTAGGATACATATCATGAGAAGCAAAGTGAGTATTGCTGAAACCCGCAGCTTTATAAAATCGCACAATATTTATATAATTACAATAAAATATCTTAAGTATCTAAAAGTTTTAGCAGTTCATCGCTACTCATTTAGATAAAACAATGGCATTCAATGCTTAAGTATACCATCATTAACAGTAACTTCTTCAAGAACACAACTTTTGTTACTAAGATATTTCGGCTGCTGTTGTTTTTTCGAAGTGCTTAATGCCTGAAATTTCCAGAGTGAGAATTTAGAAATTGAAAAATAAACAAAGGCCATCGTAATTTCGAGTTTAAAACCTAAACAATATCCAATCTAATAAGGGATCTAACTAAAAAGCCCCGCCAATCTAAATATATCTATAACTGTATTATTTATTTATTTATAGAGCTGTTCTGCTTATAATTTGGTTTACATTTGGAAGGTTGAGACTCCTAAACTTGTTAGATGCAAAAGTAAAAAAATAAAACAGAATGAAGGAACAAGAAGAATTGGAATTACTCGATAGTCGGTTCCCTGTTAATGACTTTAGTGATGTAATTGATATTTTATCGGAACTTCAGACACTTCAGCTACCAGATCTGTTGCCAAATTTGAAAACTTTACATGATTTATTAGCGAGGCTAAAGACAATTATAGATGATCTGTTAACATCTAAAATAAATGATAAAAGCACAGACACTACAACTATCATCAATATCATAATTAAAAATAAAACTTCAATTTTTATAATTTTACAATATACATATAAAGTTGAGGGA
Organism: Tetrapisispora pingtungensis (nom. inval.); assembly: GCA_030573885.1. NCBI lineage: Eukaryota > Fungi > Ascomycota > Saccharomycetes > Saccharomycetales > Saccharomycetaceae > Tetrapisispora > Tetrapisispora pingtungensis (nom. inval.). The sequence continues at coordinate 150,947 of JAJMDY010000024.1, forward strand.
GTATTAGATCATGTTTTAGAACTTTTCGAAAAATCAATTTTAGAAAATAAGATAGCGGATACAGATAATGATACTGTATTCTCTATCATAGAAAAATCAACAAAACTGGAACATGAGCTGAAAAGACAGTTTGATGTTTTAAAGCCAAGCATCGATATAGGTGCTGAATTTTATGAAATATTAAATGACCATATGGGTACATTAAATTCGTTAGTCGAAAAAAAAATTCAAGAAACAGTAAATATTCAAGAAGAAAAATTCTCATCGCCAATACGACACTCACCCAATTTTACATTAAATGAAATTATTGATATTTTAGACAAAAATGCTTTTATAACTGAAACAAAAATTCCAGCTTTCAATTCTTTAGAAGAATCTTTAGTCAGAAAATATCTTCAATTGAAAGAAGATATTAAACCAATTGAGTTAAGTCTAACAGAAGTATTACCAAAAAGAATAGAAGATTTTAAAAATAGAGATCAGTCAGAAATTGATGAGCTACATTCCCTTCTTTTGAAGACTTTTAAAATACTTATGGATAAACATAGATTTTTAGTAGAAGAAATGCGGAATTTAAGGACAGAACTGATTGATAAAAGGTGGAATTTGATTTTTAAAAGTTTGAATAATGAAGTTTCTTTCTTACTTGAAGATGTTAAAGAGTTACAAGAAAAAATTAATTTAACCAGAGATTCTTATATTCTCGATAAAGATACAAAAAATAAACTGATAAATCAATTGAGCATGAAGTCAAATATTATCACCAAAACGTTTAATGTCATTTATAAAGCTTATGAATTTTCGTTAGTAGATGCAGGCATCTCCAAAAGAACTAACTCACTAGCTAAAAAATGGCTTGAACTAAGGCCACTAAACGATGAGTTGATTTTATTGTCAGAAAATAATACGAATAAAGCTCAGGATAAAAAGGAAATTCAAAAATTAACGGACCACCTTAATAAGTTATCATTAAATGAAGTCCCAGTTCAAGAAAGCGTTCTGAATACAGGAACTGATTCTGCTGATATGAAAACCCCTAAGAAAAAAATTGGTGCTGCTCTATTAAAAAAAATGAATATTAAACCTGTGATTATTACTGGTACACCACCTCCATCTATTGAGAAAGATAATCCATTTTTTAAAAAGAATTCCAATAATAGAAACGAAAGTAATTCAAAAAATGAAGAGATTGCTTTGACAAGCAGAGAAAGCGACAAAAAAAAGGATAAAATCTTAATCAATGAAATACCATCTCTAAAATTTGTAACACTAAATGAAGGTATTAATAAATCTAAAATTGAAAATAACACAAAGTTGTCATATGAAGACGTAACTTACAAAGAGACCATAAAAGAATTAGAAAATCAAAAGATAAAATATTTTTCCAAACAAAGATCAAGAATTCCATCGATTATTTTAAAAGAGTATCCCGAATCAATTAGGTCTGTCTCTCTAGGAATATCACAATCAAGACCTGATTCTAGCTCAGTTTGGACACCCTTCTCAAATAATGGCTCGACACATTTGAAACAACCTACTCCAAAATCGCGTTTATTGACTCCAAAGACTAATCCAAGATCAGTAACCAGATAATAATTGTGTTCTAAATAAAATTCTATATGATTTGATTGAAGTAGAATTTACACTTTTAGTCTATTTTATTTTTTATTAAAACTTACGTAATAAGAATGTATCATTAATTATCCACACCAAGGCATATCCTAGGTGTGTATTGTATTATTATAAAAAATCCAAATATTTATTTGAACTTTTTTGAATTACAAGTTTTTTTATATAAGTAAGATATGTATATATTGTTCATTGGATGCTGATAGTGTTGATTTTAAATACGAATGATTACAGTTCTAAACAATATTTTGTATGATGCCTTATTTGCAACTGAAGAGCTGACGCGAAACACGGTACTCAGTATTGAAAAATTTTCGTGTCAGTAAATTTTGGCGATTTTGATAGAATTACATACAAAGGCTACTCATCACAATATTGAAATACTAAAATACTAAAATACTGTAAGACATATATACTGTATTAGGATAATATATGGATAAGATATACATTATATTAAATAACATTTTTTGACTAAGATTTTTGTGTTCCATAGAAACAATTTTTTTATATATGAATAAACAAGATATGTATGGTATATAAGAAAAACAAATTATATTTAAAGCTTTAACATTTAGAATTAATATATACCTTTATTTGAATTGAAAGTATAGTAAAGGATTAAAAATATTTGCAATTAAAAGATATAAGACAATTAAATTTCAAAAATGCATAATTCGACTACAACAAGAACACCTCTTGCAACAAGAAGTTTAAATCAAAGATCAAATAGTATCAAAAAATTAACTAACAATAAAATTAGTAACAGTAGAAAATCTTCTCCTTTAAAAAATACCAATATCGATGTATCAGTAGCGTTAAAGCAAAGTCCAGTTAAAGAAATAAATAATACATATTATTCTAGAAGTTCATCGAGTTCAATTTCGCCAGTGAAGCCAGTAACGTCAAATAAATCTGAACCATTCATCATGTTTGAAGAAACTGAAGAACAAAGGGCGACAATTTTAATGAACCATATGTCTTTAACGAGGAATAAAATGGTTTATCAAGACGAAAATGATTGGACGCTAGTTAAGGAAAATATGTCGCCAACTAAACTACAAAATCAAATGAAAGTTAATAAAACCCTTAATGAAAGAAAGCAAAATCCGCAACGTGGAGTACTTAAAGATTTAAATATCGCCAAATATAGAGGCTATATGGAAGATCCTATTACAGGTGAAGTATCAGAATTAACTATCCATTTGAAAAATGGAATAAAAATCCCATCATTCGTTACTCCTCCAAGAGATGAAAACATTAGAGATTTCTTTAAAATATCTCAAAATAATAATAAAGAAGATATACTCAAGAACTACTCTCGTAGTACTGATAATATACCAAAAGATAAAATTATCAGAAAATTAGATTTCAGTATTTGCTCGGATTGATTAATACCATTCTAATAAAGCTAAAATTATCTCAAATACAATTATTCATATTACTACATATATCATTGCATTACTCTTAAATATTCTCATGTAGAGTTTCTATAGCATTTTAAAATTATAAAATTACAATTTTTAAAGTATAAGATACATCTAAATAATCATACAATCATTTATATTTTTAACAAATTATATTTTTTTTTAATATTACAATTATTAATTATTTATGTGGTATTACAATATTTTTCATTTATGCTAATTTTATAACAATGTTCTAATATATTGGATATAGTATTTTTATCAACTGTCTAATATGCTAAAAACTGGGAAACTTTACTATTTTCCAATTTATCATATTGTTTGGATTTTATCATCTCAGAGATAAACTCTAATCTTTCAGTAGATCTAAAGGAGATTTCTAGACCTTCATTTGCTATGCCACGTATAATGTTAATGAAGTGTTCTGATAAATTATCTAAACTTAATACAATTGATATTAATGCACAGTAGTATATGGCCCAATTACATTTAATAGCTACAGATTGTGAATAAGGTATGCCATACCATAATCTTAATGAATCCTCCAATATTCTAACGATTGGTGTCACATCTTTCTCGTCTGAATTTAGGAAAAAAACCATAAGATAAATTTTTAGAGAATTGATATCTAGTTGGTTGCAATTTTCTAGTGAAAAAAGTAATTTGTAATCATTTGTCGATTCTAATCCTTTTTGTATAATACAATCATTTTTTTTAATATCATTTGATATTTTTTCTAGTTCTTTTAAAACTGACTTACCAAAAGTTTTTATTTCCTTAGCAATATTTTTGTCTTTGTTAGTATATTTAAATTTTATAATATGAGTTCCAGACAAATTGATATTTCTTTGCTTCCAACGTATTAATTCAGATGTAATCTGTCTACAGGTAGGATATATTATATTGACACAACCTACAACAAGATCAAATTGGCTATTAAGTAAATGATAATTTGAAAAAGGTGTTATGTTATAAAACCAATTCAATTCATCCATGTTTGTAAGAACACCACCATTTTCTGAAGCAATATATGCACAAACTTCTGTTCTGCAAAACAATGAATTGGTCATACCATATAATGCAAATGCGCATCTACCCTTCTTAGTTTTCAATAAATCGTGTTGGAAAAACTTTAAAGCTTTCTTAAGCAAAATGTATACACCAGTTAGATGTGATTTCCAATTTGTGTTTGTACCTGTAGCTTGTGGAGAGAATAAAATAGCAGCACCAAATGCTAAAGATGCACATTCAGCGTAATCCTCTGTTTCGTTTATACGAGCATTAATTAAATCAATACATGGTTTCATACTTGGTATAACTACATACGTATCCCATATGGAAGCAAGATCAGCCAAACCTTTTCTATGATATAGGTTTTTCATGAATAAAGCAACAGCATATCTTATGACAATATGGATGATTGGGTAGTCCTCATCTAGACACTTAAGTATATTCATCACTTCACCTAACATTTTATCTGGAAATAGAACATAGTTATTTAAACCGTATGTTCTGTGAAAAATTGACCAAATAAATAAAAGGAAATTTTCATTTTCGATTGGTAGATAAGAAATCTCATCTGTAATATTTCTTGTACTATTTTGTAAATTCAACGTATACCTTTGATAAATTGGATCACTTTTTGAGATCATATCAAAAACTTTATCGAATGAACCTTCTCTTGGTAACAGTTCATTATTATTTGTTGATACGTAATCAAATAATGAGACCGGTTCGTTTTTTGAATCGAAATTCAATAAATTAAATATTTGTATATTTGTTTGTGGGAAGAAAATATCACTATTTAATTTCATTGACTCATTTAGTGATTGTAAATCGAGACCGTTTTGATGTCCTTCAATGAATTCCATTTCTTTATCATTTTTCTTTGGAGATTTCTCTATTAGTGGGAAAGGAGGTTTAGAAGCAGTGATACTTTCCAGAAAGTACGGATTTAATTTTGCATTATCCTTTTGGTTTTGGTCTTGATTTTGATTTATATGTTTATTATCTGAAGCTATTTCATTTCCATCTGTTCCCAAGTTACTATTTGGCAATTCGTTATTGTTGGTTTTAAAATTTCTCTTCTGTACATTAATTCTGTTTGTATCAAATTGGGTTGGTTTCATTTGCAGTCTAAAAATGTCTTTACTGTTTGAAATTGTATTTGTATTCGATTTTGTAACAGTTGAATGGTTTGTGTTGGTTGTATTTATATTGAAAAAACTCATTGAAGCTTGATCTTTTGGATAAGCAGAGGAGATGAAATTCATCTTGTATACACATTCAACTTTTCTCCTCAGACATCTATCACATGACGGTTTCTTTTCATCACATTTTGTATGTGACTTCTTACATTGTGTACAACCTGTTCTTGAATAGTAAGGAGTACTTTTCTTCTTGATCTTTAAGTTCTCATTCGGTGAGCCTATATTCATACCTTAATTTCTTTTGATAGTGATGATATGTTGTTTGTTGTTGGCCTACTCCATAAATACATACTACAATCAGCGAACATAAACACGTAAACACATATATACATATATATATATATATATAACTATTGATTAGTTAATTCAGAATTCTAAACTTCGATACAAGAAGTCGACAACAATATTATGTCAAGAAAATTTCAAAAACTTTCCAGTTCCAATTTGGAAATGTAACGGATTTCTAATCAGTACTCATTAATCTCTGTATAAATATAAGGGACTCTTGTGTTTATCGTAATAATTTAAACACTATTACGATAAATCGAATTAAAAAGCCAAGTCGATGGGAAATACACTGAAAATAAACATGAAGGTCGACAGTAAGAAAAAATTTTACCACAACTGAGACAAAGTCGAGCAACGAAAGCAAAAATGTCTTCATATTTGGTGGGATAGTAAAAACCAGAATTGGCATGAATCTGCAATATGATATATCGCCAGTGCGCTGGTCGAACAACAGGACCAGAAGTTCCAACTTCCAATTTTCAACGTGCTTCACAATACATGGATATATCAGTTTCGATAAGTTTGGAGAATTTTCATGAAAGGGTCTGTACAAAAGGGTAAAAAAATTTCCTTCAAATTGCAATATTAGAATTCTTAACCGTATTGAGGCAAGAACACGAAGCTCCGCGGTATAAATCTTCAAAAATTCAATTCATTTCGAAAATGATTACGAAACCCTTGGGGGAATTCCAGTTTGTGAAAGCCCAAGTCTCACTAATAAGATAGACTTGTGTGTGCACTTATATTTATAATTGTTTTTGCACTTGCTTGCACTTGTGTTTGTAATTCTAGTTGTGCAGCTAAAACGCAACATACACACAAATCGCCATTGTAGCCGGGAAGAAACTAAACCCGAGCTTCTTGCTGGCGTACACCACTCCATCCTGTACCGTGCTGTGTCGCAAAAACCGGTACCCTGCCCTTCTCCGACACCAAAACAACGCTGTTATCAGTAAATGTAAATAAACACATGAGACACCGGCCGTGTCATTGTCGACGACGTCTCCCTGGAAGACCCGGCGGCTGCTCGCGGTGGAAGTACTTGTCCGCCCGGTGTCCTCGTGAAGACACCGGAATTGAAATAGATGGCATCATCATTTCCCGAATCGGAAAGAGGTCATTTAAAATTCATTGCAAATTCGTCCAATCTAATTTAATCTCAGAAACAGAGAATTTTTTCGAAATTTCCAGATGATGGACGTTGACGTCGCCGTCGCCGCTGCTGTTGCCGCTGCTTTCCCGATTTCCCAATTTCCCAATTTTCATACCAGTGAAGGTTCCCAATTAAGCGTCCCCCATTTTCTCGATATGCAGTCCCTTCGGCTGCAGAGGGGTGGGAAATGCGAAAAAAGAAAAAAGAACACTAAATTACAGAAATTCTATGCTCTTGCGCTTCCGATTATTTGTGACCATGCTACTACTACAGTACTGTTTTTTGAGGAGATAGCAGTGAGTTTGTGTAAATTGTTCTTTGTTTAGAAAGCCTTTTTTATATTTGGATAGCATTACTAGTTCCAATTATCAAATTCTATTTTCGGTTTGGGAATTTGCTATTCATGGTTTGCCATTAAGGAAAAAAAATTTTCTGTCGAGAGGTCATGGTTTTTTCTTTTCTCTGGAGCTTTATGTCGAGTGTGTTGCTGGAAGGCCATTATATCAAACCAATTGTTATAGAATTTGTAGCCGTGAATGTAGTTAAATCATTGTACCGTTATCATGCTTTTTTTACGTTTGTTTACTTTTCATATCATCTTACACAATTGATAAAGCTTTGATGAACTTAGTCTCTTTTTTTCTTTTGGCACTCTTTAGTCATGATTGGAAAGTATTATTAATTATCACTTTGAAAATTACCTGCGGAAATAGAATTGCACTTATCTACAATTTATATACTCCACCCCACTTTACTACTCATGATAAAAGTCATTCATGTGTTTGATCGATTGTGTTGTATTTAATCCATCTGCGGTTTTGGCAAGATTATATATAAACTAAATCAAAACTTCAATGTGAAAAAGATAATACATTCAATGTCGTATTCTTTGTTCTTCATCTTGAATTGTTACGTATCACACCAAATAGCTTCGTTGTAAGACTTAAAAACAATTGAATCGAATTAAATTAAGAGCCTCCTTCAATATATAGTTCACCAGTGAGGTTTCTATTTTTTTTAATTTTATCAAATAATTCAATCATATAAGTGAGTTCATACTTCTTTTCTGAATATTTCACATAAAAAATATAAAAGTTTAATTAATAAAAGTTACTGTGCATAATGACTGTAAGAGATGTCATTTCAGAGAACACGAGTTCTTCATCTTTAAACAGCATCCAATATGAAATTGGAGTTAACAAACAATCAAAAGATACAGAGGACTCATACCTGGCAAAAGGTAAAGACACATTTGCATATGATCTTGAAATAAATAATACCACGCGCCAGAATACCCTAGATGACGGCGCAAGTGGTGTTTCTGGTGAATACGAAATAATGGACGGTAAAGAAGATGGTACTCGTCTAAAGAAAGATTTAAAAGCTCGTCATATCTCTATGATCGCCATCGGTGGTTCATTAGGTACTGGTCTTTTGATCGGTACTGGTACTGCATTGAGATCAGCTGGTCCTGCCTCAATTTTGATTGCCTACACATTTGTTGGGTCTCTAGTCTTTTTCACTATGGCTGCTTTGGGTGAAATGGCTGCTTATATTCCTTTAGATGGTTTTACCAGTTATGCTAGTAGATATTGTGACCCTGCTTTGGGTTTTGCTGTAGGTTATTCTTATTTGTTTAAATATTTCATCATTACTCCAAATCAATTGACTGCTGCTGCTTTGGTTATTCAATATTGGGTAGATAGAGATACAGTCAATCCAGGTGTTTGGATTACAATCTTTTTGGTTGTTATTATTGCAATTAATACAATCGGTGTCAAATATTTCGGTGAATTCGAATTTTGGTTATCCAGTTTCAAAGTCATGGTCATGATTGGTGTCATCATCTTTTTATTTGTCATCATGCTTGGTGGTGGTCCAAACCACGATAGATTAGGTTTTAGATACTGGAAAGACCCAGGCGCTTTCAAAGCATATAGTACTAGTTTCGTTACTATTGAAGGTTCTACTGGTAGATTCGTTGCGTTTGTTAATGTCTTCGTTTACGCCTTATTTGCATACTTAGGTATTGAATTAACAGGTATTGTAGCAGCCGAAGCTGAAAATCCAAGAAGAAACATTCCAAGAGCTGTTAAGTTGACTGTCTGGCGTATTCTTTTCTTTTATGTCATCACTATCTTTTTATTAGGTATGTGTGTCGCTTACAATGACCCACTATTACTTGCTGCTGCAAGTGCACAAACCTCTGCTGCCGCATCTCCTTTCGTTGTCGCTATTCAAAATTCTGGTGTTAAGGTATTACCAGATATATTTAATGTATGTGTTCTAATGTTTGTTTTTAGTGCATGTAACTCTGATTTATACGTTGGTACAAGAAGTTTATACAGTTTAGCTGTTGATGGTAAAGCTCCAAAAATCTTTGCTAAGACAAATAGATGGGGTGTTCCATATAACGCAATGGGTGGATGTGTATTATTCTGTTTATTGGCCTATATGAATGTTTCATCGGGATCAGCTGAAGTCTTCAACTATTTTGTTAATGTTGTCTCCATTTTTGGTGTTTTAAGTTGGATTTCTATTTTAATTACCTACATTTACTTTGACAAGGCCGTAAGAGCTCAAGGTATCGATAAATCAACATTTGCTTACGTAGCACCTTTCCAACCTTACGGTTCTTATTTTGCATTATTTTTCTGTGTGCTATTAGCTTTAATTAAAAATTTCACTGTTTTCTTAGGAGACACCTTTGATTATAAGAATTTTATTACAGGTTACATTGGTTTACCAGTTTACGTTATTTCATTTTTAGGTTACAAATTTTACTACAAAACGAAAACTATCAAACCACATGAAGCTGATTTATACAGTTATAAAGCAGAAGTTGACCGTGAAGAAGAAGAAGGTAAAATTAAAGAAGCTGAAAGGCAAGAAAGATTAAAGAACGGTAACAAAGATTTCACCTGGTTCTACGAAAAATATTTTTCAGCAATTTTTTGAATAAATTTTCAACTCATTTTTTTTTCGTTACATTAAATAAATATATAATAATATGCATTGCATGATAGTATGTAATTAGTACTATCAATTTTTAATAAAAATTTAAAAGAATTAAACATTTCTCCTACTACATATATAAAAAAACGTAATATGAATTTTGTTGTTTTTAATATACGTTTTTTGAGTATTAACTTTAAAATAATTCAGGTAAAAATTTGTTGAAACTATTGTAAAGATTATTTTATTAAAATAATATTAAATTTAAAAAGTTATGCTAAGTATTTATATAATGAATGTTATTAGTTTTGATATTAATTTAAATGGTAATTTTATGAAATTAAAATGATTTTTTTTGATTGTGCTAGTCATTTTCTATTCGAAAAGACGTTCATACCATTTCTTTGGAACTTGATCTTCAGAAGCTTCAGAAGAAATGTCAACCTTGGATTTTTCATGTTCATCGATAGAGACTGCATTAATCAATTTATGGTTTCTCAAACATAAAGCAGCCATTAATAAAGTGGTACAGAAACATAGACCGACGATACATAAAATCTTTTGAGTGTAACGGTAGGCCACAACAACAGCTTGTCTTTCTGGTGTTTCCCAAGTGTAATCAATAATGAATGAGTATGGCGAACTGTAGGCAAGAGCAGCAAGAGTTTCATTATTTAATCTTTTGGAAATTTGTTTTGGTAAAATGTTAGTCCAGATAGCACCAGAAACAGAGGCACCAACAGCAGAACCAATGTTGTATGTAGATAAGTATAAAGCAGTTATAACGGCCATCTTGGAATGAGATTTAGCAGAAGCTTGAATAGAAGCTTGAGTAGTGTATGTGAAGAAACCAGCACCAAACCCTAATAAACATAAAGAACCAATAATACCACTATGAGAGTTGTTGTCACCACGGAAATGAACTAATAAACCGAAAGCAATAAACCAACAGACAACACCAAAAACGATGAATGGTTTAGTTCTTCTGATCTTAGTGATGAACAAACCTAAAATGGTACCAGTGATGACAGAGACGAATGAATATAAAGAGGTAATTCTAGTAGCAGATTTAACGGATTCGTGGACACTGACAATTAAAACAGTGTACATGTAATCACCTTGCATATACCAACAGAAATTGATGTGGAAAGCAATAATAATAGCGGAGAATATACCTCTGTCTTTGATTAAATTCCATGGGGCGACAGGATGTCTAGAGTATTTAATTTCCCATAATAAGAATAATGGCAAAGCAACAACCCAACCGATAACTTCTGGAACAATAATATGAGCGGTTTTCCATTCAGATTGTAACCCACCGGCTAAGGTAAATGGTATTAAAATACAACCGAATGTGACGATTAATAATAATAAACCTAAAGCATCTAATCTCCAGAAAAAAATTTCAACAGCAAATTTCTTCCAGCCTAATTCAGTAAATAAAGATCTTTCCTTAACTAATCTGTCACTGGCATTCTTTTCAGCTAAGTATCTCATGTGTAATAGACAACAACCTAATGGAATAGCAGCTAGTGGTAAAATGAAAGCCCACATACCAATACCCCATTTCCAGTTTCCGTTAACAGCAGAGGTAACATTACCAGAAATCCAGGTATTGATAATGAATGGCAAAGCTGGGACGAAAGAAGCTAATAATCTCCAGTTTAAGTTGGAGAAATCAGCAGCGACAACTTCTAATGTTAAAACAATACCAGTGTAACCTAATTGGTAGAAACAACTACCAGCAGCAAATCTAGAAACATTAGTAGCTTGTGATTCAATGATGGTACCCATAGAATAGAATACAACACCAATAACCAAAATAGTCATTCTACCGAAAATATCGGAAGCTCTAGCGTAACAAATTTGACCAGCGGCAGCAATAACAGTAGTGATACAGTTAACAGTGGATAATAAAGAATGTTCAGCGTATGAAGAAGTAGCGTAACTTTGATAAGTGTAACGAACTTGACCATCTAAACCATAAGCATAGGCAACTAAGAAAATGGAAAAGAACAAAGCAACTCTGTAATATGGAGTAGAATATTGTTCAGCATAAATCTCAATGTTATGAACACCGGCATCGGTATCAGATTTGGCATCATCACTGGATGATGATACAGCAGTTAATTTTGGCTCAATAGCCAATTCCTTTTGAATTTCAGAATCCGATTTTCTATCTGGGTCACTGAAAGACATTATTCAAAGCAAATACAATTGATTGATGGTTTACTATTCTCTTTTGCTAAATTTACAACTATGAAAGAACAAGAAATACAACTACAGCAGATAACAAGATCTTAATTTAATTTTTAATTATCTTTTTCTAGAAAGTTGTTAGCTTTATATATTAAATGTTTGCTACTTTTTTCGAGATGAGATGGAACCGTCGACCTTCCTATACCTTCTAATAGGTTTAATTTACCATTTGGCCACAGCCTGTATTTACAAACTTTAATATATACTATTACAGTTCAAAAGAAAAAACTCACTGTTAGATTTTTATCAGAACTACCGCTAACTGTAACATTCGAACCCTTATCGAAGAGCTTTCCAATTAGTAGTCCGAGCTCAAAATCTATAACTTATATACAAATTTCAAAATTGCACCCAAGATTTTCTCAATTGGGATAGATACTCATCGAGACTTCTACTACAGTAACTAGAAGCCATGCTCCGTTACTAATCTGATAGATGAATATCAGCAGAATCACTCATTAGTTCTAGCACTAGTGGCATTTTGGGTTTTCTTCCCTCTCTTACGATGAGAGCCCATCGAAATTTTTCATTTTGAAAAATTTTTTATTTTTTTTTCTATTTTTTCGATAATAGAATTCTTAATTTTTCACGGGAACATCCGCATGACATTAAAATATTTTAGCTTGTTAAAAATAAATGGAAATACACGTTTCTTTTTCCTGTGAAAAGTTTTAGAAAACTTTTCACCCAAGCTTTAGATTAATTTCTATTCGTCGTACAATTGTTTTGATGTGATGAGATGAGATGAGATGAGCTCAGTTGCAAATGGTGCTTTATTCTTATTTGCCAATTAATTTAACCGCTCAAATAATTTTGTAATGAATTTCACCCTCAGGTGATGGGTAGTGGCCTGGATGGTTGTATTACGATTGGTTCTGTTGAGCATTTTGTAATGGTGCCAAATCTTGTCGTATCTTCTTAGCAATAATAGTGTTAAAAATGGCAAATTCATAGTCTGTCCTCTTTATCTATTGAAGCATTTCGTATTGCACAGAGCTTTGCTGTCTTGTTGGGACTAGATATTGCTTTTTGTAATTCGTATAGCAAAATTATTATGTTTCAAATGCCAATGATACGGAGATTACCGTTCATTAATATCCACATCTCAGGATGTTGTCTTGAAGCAAATTGACATCACTATTTTTAATTGAATTTACTCTTTTTGTCCTAGTAATGCTAGTGAGCAAGAAAAAATAATGTAAAGGTTATATGATATTAAGAATAAAAATTATGCTAGTCAATGCTTCGCTTTACTAGGTGATGGAAGTAAGAATTACCCAAAGTAGAAGTTTATTTTATTGAATTTATTATTGGCAAATTTAGGTGTGTGAATATTCAGCTTTGTAGCACAATTTATTTTTTTAACAAAACATTACTAAATTATAAGAACAATTAAAGTCTTGTGAGAAGTTTATAAGACGTTTTTTAAGAGTTAAAAACGGTTGCTCATCATCAAAATATAGAACTGTTAAAACTCCGTGAAATTGGTAACCAACATTCGATATATATGGGTAATTTAATTAAACGATGAGACTTTTCATCCATTATGCTCAATAACTGTGTTTAATTTACTACTGTTTTCCGTTGAATATGCAATATTGATCTGTCATTTATCAAAGTTAGAGATTCAATATATGAATAATGATTGATTCTTCACTTAAAATATTCGGAATATTGGATGTCAAATACCTACTCATCAGTTTACAATACAATATTCTGTCAATATTCGTACTCAATTAAAACATTTCATGGGTGTATTGAAATTTCTTTTTTTTTAACTTAAATGAAAACAGATAAAGAATGTAAACCTTCTTAGTATGTTAGCCTTGTATAATGACGAGATATATAAAATAAATAATTCATAAACTGTTTTCTAATAGTGTATTACAATCAATGTGGCTAATAATTTTCCATTAATCTAACATAAATTACAGGTATATTAAAATCACAGAAATGTAAGTGTGGTTTTAAATATAATTTTTTATAATGCTAATTTAAAACTACACAATTAATTGTTAAAAAAAGGCATAAAATTCAATTAATTTTTATTCAACTTTTCTTGACCATATTTACATAGATAAAGAAGAAAAGTGATGAAGAAATATTGATTTCAACCCAGTTTAATTTGTCTTTGTAGCGGGAAAATTCTAATGATAGAAATTATTATACCAATAATATTGCTGTAAGCTCTTTATTTCAGATTACTGATAATAATTTAGCTAAGATTTGATTCAGGATAAAAAGCTTTTATATCAATTTCTGTTTATATATTTTATGTCGAAATTTCAAATTCTTAATGGTTTCAAGTATTTGAAAATAAAGCCCAAGTACGAATAATTCTTTAATGGGATTTTATTATTAAAGTAGATTGGTAATTTGCTTATGATTATTAAATAGTTGCAAAAATTAGATATAGTGTCGTTATAAATTAATTTGAATTATTATATTACTTGTTTATCTCGTTAGGGTATTTTATATTGTTTCTTGATAAATAATGAGCTACAGTATTAAAATGGTAAAATAAGTGTATTAAAATTAAGGTGCTGATTCTTATGAAACTATGTTTAAATTAAAATAAAAGTATGGTAAAGCTTGAGAAAATAGTTTAAAAGCTGATTATTCTCTAATTAACAATAATATGTTATTCTTCTAATGAGATTTATCTAAAAAAACTGCGGCTGCTGCTTTCACTTATTTCTTGCAATATACAAAATGCTGTCAGAAATCAAACTATACCAATTTCATGATACCGTCCTAGTAATAGTGAATAAATTGACTGAAATGGCATTTTTATTACAACAGACAAGATTTAAGATGTCAAAAATAACTATATGTTAAAATAATAGCCCCATTATTAAGAAATTTACAAAGCAAATCAAAAAAAAAAAATTGCTGCTCCTGGTTTCTTCAAATTAAATATGCATATAATTCCACTCGTAAGAGAATTTCAAAAATTTCTCTATGCAAGACTGATCTAGGTTATAACCCAAACTTAAGATTACTTTCAAATAAAATCACAATGAAACATCGGTAAAGGGCTGGTTTTTGTCTTTCAAAATACTTCTGTAATGGTGTTTCTCAATTGTCTTTATCGCAAATGAACAGTTGTATTAGCTAAGAAATCTCTGAGCAAGCTGGGATAAACTTTCTGCAATTGCTTACCATTATTAGGAATATTTGAACTAGTTTGATAATTTTCGGAATTAGAAAATTGTGAAGAGCTGTACATTTGTCTACTAATGGTGTAATCTTTTAGTTTGAAGCACTTCAAAACCTTCTCTAAAAATTACCAATGTTTAGAAATTTCTTAAACTCATTTGTTTTATATGTATTTGAACAATAAAAAAACTTAAGGTTTAATGAAATTTTAATACCATATATAAAAATAATGTCTAATTAAAGCTATCAGTATGAATGTAATCTGAAAATTTAAAATATAACATTATTATCAATTTTATTAAACTTGTCAAAGTTAACTATAATGTGTCTCAAAACAAGAACATTGTTCAACATTAAGCACTCTCAAATCCGCGTGATTATATAAGTAATTCCGAGTTTGTATATCCTTTTCGCATAATAACCCTAAATTTCTTTATTCCATGTTAGGGTATGCCGGTACTATTAAATGCTTTTCCTAGGTGTATCGTTAATATAAGTGCCTGTTGTAACTTACATTATATCTTAGTTTATAAATACTTCGTATAATTTATACGGTGATCTGTATTTTATTAAAAACTTGATTATTTCTGTTTAGAATACAAATAAACCTTAGAATTTTATAAAGAAGATAATTCTATCAACTTGAAATACTGTCCCTAGTTATCTATTTTAATTAACCTTAATTATTATCGATGTCTGGAATACTCAGTCTTCAGATGCTACAATAATTTCTTATTTTGTTATTTTTTTGTATTTCTTGTTCAAGTTTTGTAAATTTTTTTGTTTCATGTTAGTATCCTACCAATTTCTACACTTCATTTCCCAAAGCCAGTAACAGCCCTAGATTCCTAAAATATGAGATTCTGTTTTACAGTTTTGTCAAGAAAAACATTGGAGGGTTGGCCGAGTGGTCTAAGGCGGCAGACTTAAGATCTGTTGGACGGTGTCCGCGCGAGTTCGAACCTCGCATCCTTCAAATTTTTTTATTTTGCCAATATATTTATTGTTGTCACTCATTTGAGAGCTAACTAGCATCTTTGTTGAAAATAGTTAATCATTTCTTAGAAGACAGAAGTGAGTGGCTTAAATAAAGTTTTTTATTTAAATGAGAATTTGCATTAGCGAAAGTTTTCTTTTTTATTGATATTATTTAATATTAAAAATTATTGATCAATGGTCATACAATTAAATTGTTAGTTAATAAAAAAGCATATATATGAAGAAAGATTATTCTTATTATGATCAATAATATGATTTACTAATATTTTGATTGAAAAAATTAAGTTATTCTTTTTTGTATTACTCAGTAGATTTATTATTTATGTTGAGATTAATCTTTATACTTTTCAGTTCATCCAAATTTTATCGACTAAACATTAAAAATTCAATTACCAAAAAAAATATAAAATATAGGATTTATTTTCTTATTCTACTATCCATATTATAAAACCTATTTATATCTGGGATAAGATATAAACATCAATTCTTTGATATTAATTTTAATTTTTTTAAAAATAGGAATAACTTCCATTCCATAGACACTATTATTACACTATTATAATGAAATTAATGGCCAGCTTAGTGAATTTACTTCAAAAGCAAGCAGTTTTGTGAAACTGTATTATGAATATATTAACTTCAAGTATGTTATATTTCTCATATTTATTACTTAAATTTAGAAGAATAAGATGCAGAAATTGATTTTTTAGGTACATCCATTTTGTTAAAAGTATCAAATAGTAAGGAGAAAGATATATTTTAAAACTTGATTTAAATCAATCCATGAATTTTTACAACAAATAAAACAATATTTTTGTAGTATTATATCATTAGTCAAAATATCCAAGAAATTTAAATAATTATTTCGATATGATTATGTTGTTAAATAATGTATCCGAATAATGGATACAAAGCGTTCGCCTATGTTCATAATAATACCTGATTTTTCTAATAAGCTAAAATTTAAAATATGAAACGCTTTTCAGAAAAATTATAAAACTTTCGTAACTTTTAAAGTTTAAATGAAATATTAAATGTAAGTACTATAAAGTCAATTCAGTATCAAGAAATATAAAAATTAACATTGTTCATAATGAAATAGATATGCTGAATATAAAGTATTTTCAGTTCCCCTAAATCCAACTAACCACTAAAATTGTTTCGTAAAAATTATAGTTTGATAAGAAAATGTTTATGTTGTATCCAGAAGAGAAAAAAAAAAAGAAATAGAAGATAGTTAGAAGCTGTATGTAAACGACTATACTCTATGTTCCATACACTATTCTAATTCATCAACACCCATACTCGATTAAAAACTACATGAAATAATTAGTTATAAAATTTGCAATCCAATTCAAATTTTTTTTAATTTAGTACCATGAAAGTTTACTTCAATAAGCTGTTACCTGTTACATCTGCACTCCAATTTGCGACATCAATTCAATTGAAATTTCCAACCTTTGAATTTTTTCAAAATTTCAGATTTCATATCTCGCGGCCTTAGTAGGATACTGGAAGGGATCGAAGAGAAGCAGAGTGATTTAGAAGGAAAATTTCGAAGAGTGTTGTCTCTGTGTTTAAAGATTGAGGAGCATAAAGTTGATGCTATGCTTGATGGA
>JAJMDY010000025.1:0-168631 GCA_030573885.1 Tetrapisispora pingtungensis (nom. inval.)
TCTGTGGAAGTGTATGTTTCGGTGGTTAAGGAAGGTTCGGAGGTGGTTTCGACTGGGTAGGTGGTAGTGCCGGTGGTGACGTTACCCTCGGAGTCTGTGGAAGTGTATGTTTCGGTGGTTAAGGAAGGTTCGGAGGTGGTTTCGACTGGGTAGGTGGTAGTGCCGGTGGTGACGTTACCCTCGGAGTCTGTGGAAGTGTATGTTTCGGTGGTTAGAGAACCCTCAGTTGAATGTTCTGATGTTTGTATTGTGTAGTTAGTATTTTGTGAATTTGTCGGTTCTGTTAAGGTGTTTGTTATTTCATCATTTGTGGAGTTTTGTGATGAGGTATTACATGTTGTGCTTTCTTTTGTTGTTGAATACTCTGAGTTACTAATTTTGGTTTCTTCATTGGATTTTGGTGTGTAAACAAAGTATAATGTTTCGGTATATTCGTCACCTTTTTTGTCTGTTGAGGTTCTGGTTAACGTTGAAAATATTGATATGTCTATTCCGGTCCAATCTATGAAAGTAGTTGAAGTTAAGTTGCGGATTGGCGTATAAACAAAATATATTGTTTCTGTGATTTCGTAACCAGCTTCGTCAGTAATTGTAGTTATAAATGTTGAAAATAATAAACTTTCACTGCTTTCCCAATATTGAAACGATGTTGATGTGGAGCCTCTATATGGGGTATAAATGTAGTAAACAGTCAGAGTAGTAGCTTCACCATTTATATCAGTTGTTGTCGTTATGATAGTAAAATATGTTGATTCGAAAGTTTGTTGCCAAATTGTTAAGCTGCTGACAGTACTTACTCTTTGAGGAGTATCGACATAATAAATTGTATATGTCCATTGTCCGAAGAATGTTTCAGAATAACCAACACTAGTAATAATATCTGTATATACGGTACTAGTATAGTCGTAACCCCAAACATCATAAATAGTTTCTGCATCGATAATAGGAGTCCTAATATAAACTATTGTTTTTGTGTTAGTACCTGCAGCAACCTCGTCTGTAGAGTAAACATCAATGAATGTTCCGGTCCAACCAGTGAATATTGTTTCAAGCAATATATCAGTTGTTGTAGCTACATAGTAAATGGTTTCTGTTGTAAATAAGCCATCATCTCCGATATATGTTATGGTACTAGTATCGAAGGTAGAAATAAATGTAGATGACCATAATCCATAACTCGTTGTTGTTGTTTCATAGTAAGGATGATGCACATAGTACACTGTAACAGTTGTTTCTTCCCCATAATAATCTGTTGTTGTAAAAATTTCAGTAGAGTAAGTAGTTAATATACCACTAGACCATTGGTCAATTTTAGTAGAGGAGGAATTTCTTATTGGCGTTTGGACAACATACACTGAATAAGTCCAGTACGCTAAATAATCATACACGTAGTCTAGGGTAGTGTATGTACTACTTGAGATTGTGGAAGTGTATACCTCTGTCCATGGTATATATGAAATTACAGGATCAAGAGTAGGTCTGTAAACATAATAAATTGTTTCTGTTGTTGTACTTCCATATATGTCAACAAATGTTGTCGTCCTTGTGCTATAAGTAGATACCACAGTATTTAACCATTCAGTGAATGTAGTGCTGTAGTTACCATCAAAAGGTATGACAACATAATAAACAATTTGGTAGTAATAGTATTGATCGTAACCAATGGAGACTGTTCTTGTTGACACAGTTGAAATATTTGTACCAGTGAATGAACCTTGTGAATAGATAGTTGTAGTCGATGTTGATACAGGCGTCCAAAGAAAATATATCGTTTCAGTTGTAGACTCTTTATCTGCACCTACTATTGTATTGTAGCTAATAGAAGTACTGGTAAATGTAGATTCCCATGCCTTGATATCAGATGTAATTTCTAATCTACGAATAGGAGTTCTGATAAAATAATATGTTGTAAACCACAAACCTAATAAGATACCATTGAAACCAAATCTCAGCGTTGAAGATGTGGAGTATACAGTCGTATAACTACCTGTCCAGTATGTAGTGATATAAAAACCACTATTTCTTGGTGTCTCAACATAATAAATAGATTTGGTGGTTACGAACCCATCATTGCCTGTAATAGTGGTAGTTCCTTGTGAAAATGTCAAGGTGTAAGAGCCACTCCATTCTTGTGTGGTGGTTGTAACATAAAAATTTGATGGAATTGCAATGTAGTATGTGGTTATAGTAGTTTCGTTTCCTTCTTCATCAGTGACAGTTTTTAGAAAGGTACTATATGTTATAGTTCGTGTTGTAGTTGTTGCAGTTCTTGTAGTAGAAGTATAGACGATAGAGCGCTTTGGAGTGTACACGTAATATATCGTTGTTGTTGTGACGTTACCCTCAGCATCTGTAGTTGAAGATATAGAAGTCGAAAAAGTATATGTCGTACTTTCACCTTCGACAGTGTTATAACTGGTTGTAGTTGTAGTATATCCATGGTAAGGAATGTAAACATAATAGTAAGTTGTTGTTCTTTTGGCACCCAGAATTGGGTTAGTGACGAAAACTGATGTACTATAGAAACTTGTGTAACTATTAGTCCAAATAGATGTGATAGTAACACCAGATCTTCTGTAAGTGTAAACTAAATAAACGGTACCAGTTGTCAATTCTCCATCAGCACCTGTAGTAGTTGTAGTATATACTTGTGTTGTATCATAACTTAAAGACCACGGGGTTGTAGTTGTATAATATACTAAATTTTCAGGAATCGCAACATAGTAAACTGTGGTAACTGTAGTTGAAAAGTCCTCACCTACAGCAGTTACATAAGAAGTACCATATGTATATCTTTCTGTATCAGTACCACTTACAGTAGTAACAGTAGAATATTTATCGTAGAAAGGAAGTTGGATGTAATAAGTAATATCAAAAGTTGCAATGTAATCTGTTCCAATAGTAACTCCACCAGATGTAGACCAAGTGATGGTTGATTTACCTGTACCATAAACTGTACCTTGAACCTCGACTGTAGAAACTGTACCAACGGATGGTACATAAATAGAAATTAGTGTATATGTTACAGCACTTTCACCACTACCTTTTACAGAATAAGAAGTACCGAACCAAGTAGTATAAGTATTGATCCAGGGAATAAAAGTAGCAGAAACGTTAGGAACAGTACCTGAAACATAATAAATTGTTTTTATAGTTTCTTCTTCGTTATCACCGATGTAATTTGTTAAGCTTGTATCGAAAGTTTCTTGATTTATTTTATTGAAATCAGTAGCATAAGTTGTAGTGTAAAATAAATTTGATGGAAGTTGAACAATGTAAGTACTCACTGTAGTTCCAATACCATCTTCACCAGTAATGGTTTTAACTTCAACATTTGTAATCCTCTCAGTACCAATGATATCTGTTGTGTAGGAAGTAGTAGTTGATGATGTGACAAAGGGAGTGTAAATAATATAATAGGTAATTGTTGTACCCCAATTAACAGTGGTAGTCGAGGAAAGATACATGGATGTTGTAACAGAATCTACTTCAGTACCAATAGTTGAGTAAATGGTTGTACCAACACTTGGTGTAATAATCCAGTAGTACGTTGTGCTAGTTCTGAAACCGATCAAACCATTGGTAGTAACGGAAGTAGAAATAGTAAGCTCACCTGCATAATCATTGTAGGTCGTCGTTATATAATTGTATACGGTTGTTGCAGCTGCGTTTGAAAGACCAGTATAAAAAAAAACCAAAAAGAGATATAATCTCCAAAATAAATTTGAAATTTCTGCCATATTGGTTAAAATACAATATTTTTTTGAACTTTTGAATTTTTTTGCAGTGTTTTTTAAAATTTTATCTTAAAAATCAAATTAAAAATACAGTTTAAAATAAATAACAACTATGTAAACTTTAAGAAAATTAGAAACAGAATTGAATCGAAAAGTACGAAATTTATTATTCTTAAATATATTTTGAAAAGTAAATGATTTTGTATTTCTTCAACAAAAACAAACAAATTAAAAATTTACACAATTCTAAAAGCATAAATCCATTTTTAATAATATTTATGGAGGGATAAGAATAGAATGTTTTGGAAACAAAAAAATTACTTTTTTTGAAATTACTGAAAACAGTAAAATAATGTTGGTGTAATTTTATATTAAGAGTTAATACAAATGAAAAGGGAAAAACTTATCATAGCCTTGTTTAATTATTAGTATTATTAAGTAATTATTATCTAATGAAATAAAACAAATAAAATTGGTGTGAAGTGTTCAAAACTAAAAAGTTCTTATTACCTTTTTTGTACTTAGTTCTCTTTATAGGTAATCTTAGTTGACTAGAAAGTTTTCAAGTATTGGAAAAATTGGAAATATTGGGAATATTTTTTGGGCCGAAAATAAATCATAAGAAATCTGTGTACCTATAACTTATATTAGTCTACTAATTTTTATTTCCTTTAAATTGATTTCTTTTCCATCCATCGAAATCTTAAAATATTAATTTTTTATATAAAACTATAAATAATCGGTAGCTAACACTCAGAATAAATAATACGTACTATCAAAGAAATATTATATAATATATATAATATTTCTTTGTTAAAATTAGAATTAGACTAACTTTAATTAATATAATTCTCTAGAGAAAGCACGTAGTGATGTCACCGAATACGTATCTGTTTTAGGAAATTATTAATTTTTGAATTATTTATCCCTAAACTTCTGCGAATGTTCTGCGAAGTATTATTACGTATAATATTGCTTGATTGTCATTTTTTGATTGTATCTCACCCCTCAAAAACCATTGATATAAAAAGGAAGCAAGCTCACCTTTCTTTTAATTCTTTTTTAGAATTCTTTGTTTCTGCATTGTAATGCTGCGGGGGTTTACAGTATTGATTTGAGACTTTCATTAAATTTCTTATTTTTATTCGAAAATTAATTTAATAAGTTAAAAACACGAAAGTTTTTCGTTTGCGATAAAATTCCGCGCCATTACATAATATTGCGGTTGTTAATTTTTATTATTTCTCTTTATGTCATCGAATTTAGTTGAGTTAATTATTTATTTTTTGAGAAATTGCTTTTTTTTTTTTTATTTTCGTAAGTTTTTGTTGCAATGGAAGATGAGATATTGGATAAATGAGATCTTTCCGGTGTTCTTTTCTCATTATTAATCGAAACTATTAAATGATATTTCTTTATTTGCTTTTTTTAATTAAGTTTTGATTTCACTGGATATTGTTAGAATCTGGTAAAATACCGTGCTTAAAACTGTTGTTCTTGAATTGAGATTTCATCTAGGCTGCCTCGGAAGAAAACGGTAATCTTCGGAACTAAATCCGAATAACATGTTGTTATGTTTTTGTTGTTTTTTGCTTGAAGAGACCAATTACATTAAACCATCTTTGATGTGTTGTCATTTTGTTAAAATGATTTAATTTCAAATTAACTAAGTTCAGAATGCCATGAAAGGTAATTATCATATTTTAGTTGATACTAACATGTTAAGTTGAGCAGTATTGATATACAAAAAATACTATAATACAATGCAATGCAATAACCTTTATAATATTAAAATTTTTACTGTGGATCTCATGTATTCGATGAAGCTAGTTTCAAAAAATATTCAAGAAATGACAAGAATTAAAACTTTTTGAAGGTAAAAAATCCAGTACTTGTTTTGTTGAAAATCAACAAATTTAATAGAAAAATCTAATTAATATTATTTTTTAATTTTCTCCATTTTGTAACCCCCCAGTTCAAAAACAAATTAAATAACTAATCTAATTAATTACTATAAGCAATTGTGTTACAAACTTTTTATTGAATAATAAAGAATTGTCGGATGTTTATTTTTTTTAAGTAATACTCTTCCGAATCCTTCATTTAACGAAAAAGTAGTAGGCAAAGCTGGAAATATATATTATATCATGGAATTAAATTTTTAAAACTGAAACGTCTTTACACCCATCAATCCCGATATGTGTAGTAGATGCCCAACTTGAGTTAAATTAATATTAACTTAATGAATTTATTATAATTTAATAATATTTTTACTCTATTCTTTTTGCCTTTTCTTTATAATTGTTATTGGCAATTGCCTTCAGAATCTTACGGTAAATATCAATTAATATTTCTAATTTCTTATGAAAAAAAGCATAATTTTGTGATTTGAAAATATTTAGTTGAATTAAGCACTTTTAATAAATGAAATTGTGTAGTCGGTAAATTACTGAATAAATAATGTGGTAAATCCGACTGTTCGTTTTTTGCTAAACCCACCATTTCATTTAGTTTTTCAGATTTTTTAAAAATTTGAAAGCATGTTACCTTAAAAAAATATCGATTTATAATTCAAGATAGTAATATTGAGTTATCATTTTCATTCAATTCTTTTCAGATCAATATTTTTAAAAATTGCATTTTTTAGCAAATGATTCAGATATATTATATTTTATTGTGCCAATAAAAACTGTCTATTATATCATTTCAATTGTTTTGAATAAATTTGAAAATTTATGAGTATTATTATTAAAATAATAAATTACTAGAATCTAAACCAGATACATGATTTTGGAAGAGCAAAAATATGAGAATACTATTTCATTAAACTTGAGCAATATCACCTTCTGTTCTAATTTATTTTTCTAAAAAAACAACTAAAAATTATCGATTACATCCTAAAAATGTTTTTTGATATGGTAACGTCAAAAAAGTTTTCTATTAATATAAATTAGTATGCGGGTTTTATTAGTTATTATATCGTCTATTTTTGATAGAAACCAATAAAACAATTCAGAAGTTATTTTTAACAACTCAGATACCAACTACCGAACAATAGTGCTATTCCAATACATGTCAGTCAAAAGCCATTTTTCGATTTTAAATTGTTTTAAATTCAAAGTTAGTCAAATTTAGTCGAATTTAAAAACATAATGCATTTTACTTAAATCATAAAAAATTAAATTTATCTGAAATAAATGTACTACAAATTATTGTTTAATTTTGGACCAAGGCATTTTACCTTTAATGTATTTTTCAAAAAATATTGTATCATTGATGTCTTTATTAAAACAAATTAATTGAAGAGTTTCATATGCTGCTTTTCTTTTATGATAATTACGTTGCATTCTCTTATCGGCTAATTTACCACGTACGCCATACCAATCATTTTCAAATAATTTCAAAGCATTTTTTATTTCAGCTTTTTTTAACGATTCAAAATAGTTCACATATTTAGGATCATTTTTAATATCATCTAAATTGCAATCTTTTTTTAAATATTCTAAATACAAAGGGTTAGGTTCAAATGATATGTAGTCAACACTTTCAATATCAAAATCAATAGCTTTCAAATGATAATTTAAAAACCTTTCTTTTTTAAATTCAAAACCAACGATGGAGAGAAAATATGGATAATTATCTGTATATTCTTTGAATCTGCAAATCGAATATAAAACATTATGGAATGAGTCTAATGAAAATTCTTCTGTTGTGATGAAAAATTGTTTCATAATATCTGATATATTTAATTTTAATAATTTTGCCGAGTCTGATATTTCTTTTAGTAATATTTCCATTTCTTTGTCATTTTTAAATGCTTCCAACAAAATTTTTGGGTTTGTTTCATAATTTAAAAAAATTATATCTAATACTCTGCAATAGCTTTGGGCTTCCGAATCTCTATTATTTTTACAAGTTTGAGACCCACTGAATATTAAAATTGGGTTAGTCTTTAGAGTTTCATCTTTTAATTTTGAATTTTCAATAATACAATCAAATAAAAGTTTAACTGATCCTAAACCATGTTTAATAAAACTAATATGGTCATGACCTTCTTTTTGAAAACTAGCAAGATCCCATGAATCGCTTTCTTGACCAAAATTTTCTTTTGAATCTATTGATTTGTAATTAGGATTCCAGATAGAATGACATGGAACCAATATTAAGTGTTTTGCAAAAGATAAATACTCTCCTTCGTTCATCATATTGAAAGATTAATCACGTATATCAATTGTAATTATTTAAATTTGATTTAGCAATACTGACATTCTTATTTATATTCTTGATTAAACAATACAATTTTTGTTTTTCATCTTTTTTTATTGTTTATTTTTTTTGCCGGAAGTCGAATTGTTTCGAGCTTCTTTTTTTTTTCAAATCTTTTAAGCATCCAGTTGGTAAGCATCGCAAAAAAAATCCAATTCATCAAATAAATCATTAACATTCTCTTACGTTCTTAAAAAAAATTTAAAGTTGATCAAAACCATGTTGATTTTTTTTGAAATTTTAGAAACTAGGGTACAAAGCAACAAACATCTTTTAAAAAATCTTAAATTCACTCACTATATGGTTTAGTTGATATAATGTTGATTTTACCAAATGTATAAAATGAATATAAAAAAAATATGTGAATTTTATATAATAATACTGATATATCAAAAAATAACATATATAACAGCTTCTCAATTTGATAGTTCAAATAAAAATTCAAAATTGAATTTCTCTTGGTATAATTAGTGCAATGCACAAAATCAATTTCAATGAATTGAATTTTGAACGAGATTGAGTAAATAATTACAAACTTTTTATTTATATGCATTTTTGTTTATTGAATAAAAATTTTGTATTCTAGTTGACACATACTGAAATAAAGTATCAATTTAGATACAATATTTTTCTACAATTTTTTACGTAAATATAATAATATGTACTCAATATTTATATTTTGATACTAGATATCCCTATTCACATTTTTTATATAAATTGAGTTAACTAATAGTAAACGTGAAATAACGAAATACAAAATATAAGATTATAACAACATGTGAGAAATAACTATACGATTTTTCAAAACAGATACAAGATTTGATGAAATAGTTTCTATTTGAGCAGCACATTCCAGATTCTGCTTTTACATGAATGAACTTTTTCATATTCAAATAGCCCTATGTTATTAAGAATTAATCGGCTTGAAATATACTGATGATCAAATGTTTCTCAAAATTGAAGATAATTGTGGTTGTGAAATTTTCTTGAATTCTTAAATACTTCAAATGTATCAGAGAAAGATTTTTAATCTTTAGTAAAATTTTCCTTTTTTATCTGTATTTTCGGTATTTGTATTTCAAAACTAAATCTCCACGGATAAATAAGTGCACGGTTAAAAAAAATCTTGGGAACATACACCAATCCAGAGTTTCAGTAGTTTTTACATCAACACTATTATTCCACAAATTTAGTTGTCCATGTTTAGAACATTTGTAATAAAATGTAGTTATACCATGGACTCATATCTGCCATAATACCACTAACGAAAATTGGCTGCTTTGTGACCAATACTACATTAAACATACGTCACTGTCTGTATACGAACACAAATCTAAAATACAGCAAACAAGGCCGATGTTTAGCCAAACGTCACAATAGCAATGGAAATGGGATTTTTCCAAGAACAAAATATAGATTTTGTGAAATGGAATATATTCAGCAAATTTCTGAAATACACCAAAAAGTGACCACTAAAAGCTGCGGTACATTCAAAAAGCACATCCACAACCCCATCAATTTGAAACAGTCTTTGTCTCCTTGCCTCCTTGCGTGCATACCTGTATCAAATATTTCGTAAGGCTAGCTACAATGACACCATTTCTATCTACTCTCACACACCAAATGTTGTTTCCATTAACTTAGCTGCCATTCCTGTCGCTTGCCCATTGTGATGACAGCAATACGAGAGAGGAACTCCGGGATTGGTGGCGAGACACCGCCCACAAGCGCCCACAATCCCGCGGGAACACCAGAACATCGGCACATCACCACATACGACACAAGTGCACTTACACCTCCACCGAACCCAGCTGCGCGTGAGCGCACCGGGCCACGGACATCTGTCTGCGGAGAGGCAGAAACGAGTCAAAAAAAAGAAAAAAAGACCTCTTTTAGGAGAGAACTGATAAGAGAAAAAGAAACAAGATAACGGCAACCATGGATAACCTGTGTTCTGCGAGGATGTCGAGAGCCCAGTGCAGGACGTCTCGAGACTGAGGGAAGACGCCCATATCTAAATTGCCGCCGTTGCGTTCTTTGATTTGATTGGCTGGCGCTATCTTTCGAGACGTTTTTGCTCACAAAAACCAAAAAATAAGAAATAAAAAATGAGAATTTGGATGAACTGGGAGCTGCACCCCTTTTTCTCTCGTGGGTTGCGTTAGTGCACAACGAAAACCAAAATCAAAGAATTCGGGACAGCAGATTTTTGTACCAGAAGTGCACAATAAGAGAGATAGTTGGAACAACTGATATCTCTGAAAGGTTTTCCATTTTTTTTATTTTCAGCGTTCAAGAGCAGATTCATTACGTATCTATGTTTGATTGTGATTAATAGGAAAGGCAATTTTTCAGTTTCTTTTATCATCTGTTTCTGGATTTTGATTGTTCTGAAATATGAGCTGATAAGACCATGAGTCGGAGTCTCTTATCAGTACATTCGGTAGAAGATTAGGTTAATTAACTCTTTTTAATAAGTCAACCCAACTGTTATCGCTGTTCCTCTGTTTTAGCAAAGTCTTGAAATACTGATATATATAAACTCATCGATTCATTCTTGTGCTTTCAATTAACTTTTTTATTTCACCTTACTGTTCTTACAAATTAAGTATCGAAGTCTTATATTTTTGTTTGCATTCTCCAATTTACGGAAAAAATAATAAAACAATAAAACATTATAACAAAAATCAATTGAATATTAATAATTAATTTTTTATAAATTACAAAAATGTCCTCTCAACCTTTCGAACCAGAATTCCAACAAGCTTACGACGAAATCGTATCTTCATTAAACGATTCCACTTTGTTTGAAAAAGAACCAAAGTACAAGAAGGTTTTACCAGTTGTAAGTGTTCCAGAAAGAATTATTCAATTCAGAGTCACTTGGGAAAACGATAAAGGTGAACAAGAAGTTGCTCCAGGTTTCAGAGTTCAATACAATTCCGCCAAAGGTCCATACAAAGGTGGTTTACGTTTCCATCCATCTGTCAATTTATCTATCTTGAAATTCTTAGGTTTTGAACAAATTTTCAAAAATGCTTTGACTGGTTTAGATATGGGTGGTGCTAAAGGTGGTTTGGCCGTCGATTTGAAAGGTAGATCCGACAATGAAATTAGAAGAATTTGTAACTCTTTCATGAGAGAATTATCAAGACATATCGGCCAAGATACTGATGTTCCAGCTGGTGACATTGGTGTTGGTGGTCGTGAAATCGGTTACTTATTCGGTGCTTACAGAGCTTACAGAAACTCTTGGGAAGGTGTCTTAACCGGTAAAGGTTTGAATTGGGGTGGTTCTTTAATCAGACCAGAAGCTACTGGTTTTGGTTTAGTTTACTACACTCAAGCAATGATCGACTACGCAACAAAGGGTAAAGAATCGTTCGCTGGTAAGCGTGTTGCTATCTCTGGTAGTGGTAACGTCGCTCAATATGCTGCTTTAAAGGTCATTGAATTAGGTGGTATCGTCGTTTCTTTATCTGACTCCAAGGGTGCTATTATCTCAGAAACTGGTATTTCTGCTGAACAAGTAGCTGCAATTGCTGAAGCTAAAATTAAATTCAAGTCATTAGAACAAATTGTTGATGAATATTCTGTTTTTACTGAAGAAAAGATTAAATATATTGCTGGTGCCCGTCCTTGGGTTCATGTTGGTAAGGTGGATATTGCTTTACCATGTGCTACTCAAAACGAAGTTTCTGGTGATGAAGCTAAAGCTTTAGTTGCTGCTGGTGTCAATTTTGTTGCCGAAGGTTCCAATATGGGTTCCACTCCAGAAGCTATTAGAGTTTTTGAAACTGCTCGTTCCACTTCTACTTCTGTTCAAGAAGCTGTTTGGTACGTTGGTGGTAAGGCTTCTAATTTAGGTGGTGTTTTAGTTTCTGGTTTAGAAATGGCTCAAAACTCTCAAAGAGTTTCTTGGACCAGAGAAACTGTCGACAAAGAATTGAAGAAGCGTATGGTCAATTGTTTCAATGACTGTATTGATGCTGCTGAAACATACAACAAAGAAACCAATAACTCTACCTTACCATCTTTAGTTAAAGGTGCCAACTTAGCCTCTTTCATTAAGGTCGCTGACGCTATGTTCGACCAAGGTGACGTCTACTAAGCCCTTCCATCTATAATTTAGGCATAATTTGCACATCATCATTGTAATATTTTAAGGTAAAGTAAGATAATTTATACCAACCCATTTTATAAAATCAATTCCAGTACATAATTTATATAAAAATTATATTAAAAATATAGTTTGCTAAGAAACATTTAATAAAGCATTCGTGTCAACATATAATCAATTTGGTCTTTTATTTGTAAGATCAGTGATATCAAAAATATTCGGAAGGTTTAAAAAACAAAAAATTACATACTTAAAAAAGTGATTTAGATTCTTAACATAAAATAATGATACTTTGTGTAGCAAAAAATACTCAATAAATATACAATATTATATTATAAAAATAGACTTAAATAGCTGCTAATGTCAATATGTTCATTCAGAAAGTTTTGCAAATTATAGAGATTTCAATAATCATATACGCAGGCTTTACTTATGCTGCTAGATCCAAATATTTGTTTGATCATCCAAAACTACCAAAATACGAACTGGATATTAATAATAATTCCTTTTGGGAAACATTTGAAAACTATGACAACGTAAATAATTTATTTAATGAAACGTGGATAAGTTCTCAATATAAGAATAGGAAAACCCATAAAATTCAATTTCCTAGTGAATGGATGATATCAAATGCCAAAAAAATACCTGGTTATATTGATGATAAATCGTTAGTTTTGAAAGATAAAGATGAATATGCAATGATTGGTAGAATATTAGATCATCCAATCAAATTAAATGGAACGAACACATTGGTTATTCAATATGAAGTTAAATTACAAGATCCATTACATTGCGGAGGAGCTTTCATGAAACTTTATCCAAAAATGACAAGAGAAGAGTTACTAAACTATAATTTATCAGGAAAAGGACTGAAAACCAATCAAATCATTTTTGGCCCTGATAAATGTATTCCAACATTTAATGGGATTAGGTTTGGATTAAACAGAAAAAATCCATTTACCGGAGAGTATGATTTAAAACAATTAAAATATCCTCCAATTTCTAAATTGGATAATGAATTTAAATCCCATTTATACACGTTAATACTTAATAGCAAAGAACAAACTTTTCAAATTAGAATTGATGGAAAAGTATTTTCTGCTGGAAATTTAATTGATAAAGATTTATTTTCACCAAATTTTGGAAACCCAAAATATATTAAAGATTATGAAGCAGAGAAACCTGAAGATTGGGATGATAGATTAGAAGTACCTGATCCAAATATCGAAAAACCAGAAGATTGGGATGAAGATCAACCATTTAGAATTCCGGAACCAGAATCACATAAACCCAGTGATTGGGATGAATCTATTCCTGAATTCATAACACAAGAAAACAGAATTGAACCAGAATGGTGGAAGGAAGAAATTGATGGTGAATGGATTGCGCCAATCATTAAAAATCCTTCATGTTATACAAAATTTGGTTGTGGGGAATGGAAACCAAAAATGATTTTGAATAAAAATTATAAAGGTAAATGGGAAGCACCACTGATTAAAAATGAAAATTATATGGGAGAATGGGAACCTGAAGTAATTGAAAATCCAGAATATTTTGTTGATGATAAACCAAGTATATTTGAAGAAGAAATTGGTACAATTGTATTTGAATTTTTCAGTGGTTCTTGGAACATGATGATTGATAACATCTATATTGGTGAATCTATTAGTGAGGCTGAATTATTAGGTAATTCTACTTTTTTACCAAAATTAAAATTAGAGGATAAAGAAATCAAATTAATGAATGAGAAAACAATAAATAAGGCAAGAAAGCCAAGTAATCCAAATGACCTAAGTAATGACTCTGAACAATCTGATAATTTATTTGATATCTTTTTTGATTACATTTTTAGTATGATCGAAAAGAGTGAACTAGACTTGTTTAAGTTATTCACTATTGTCTTTACGGTTTTAATCATATTCATTGCATCTCAATTTTTCAGTTCAAGCAAAATTACAGAAGAGAAGGAAAAAGAAAATCAAGAAAATAACAATGAGATAAATAAAAATGACAAAGAAAATAAAGAGGAAAAGAAGAAAGATGAAACAGAAGAAGAATTAATTAAGTAATATCTCCAAACTTAATAAAATAATTGAAAATATAACTAATTACTTAATCAATATGCTATCAAAAGCATCGGCAGCGGATTTATGAAAACCTTATAGAATTATATGAATATGTATATTTTTATTATATAATTTTAAAAGACAAATTTTACTATTTGTAAATATTAATATAATAATAAAAAATTATTTCATTTATTTAAAAACATCAAATAATTATTTATATATATAAAAAATAATCAAATTCATTTATGATTTTATATGTATGCATTTTTTTAAAATCCCCCTTGCAGTATTATATATATATATATATATATATTTATATATATATGTCGATGAAAATTTCTTATGAATCCTTTTTTTTTAAGTTTTTATCTTATTTTTCTCTCTTGATGAATATTTTTTTATTTAAAATTTTGTTATTTTTAATAAATTATTCTTCAATTTTACAACGAACACCTTTAGATTGTAAATAGTTATCTAAAGCATCCATTGACATTTCACGACCAATACCAGAAGCGTTGAAACCACCAAATGGAACACATGGATGGAAATCATTGTAAGTATTAATCCAAACGGTACCAGCCTTTAATCTATCGGCAACTTTAATAGCAGTATTAATATTTGTTGTATGAATACCAGCAGCTAAACCATATTCTGAATCGTTACCTAACTTAATGACTTCATCAATTGTGCTGAATTTAGAGATTGTAACAAATGGACCAAAAATTTCCTCTTTAACAATTCTCATATCTTCTTTGACATCAGCAAAAATAGTTGGTTTAATAAAATAACCTTTATTACCAACTCTTTCACCACCGGTGACTAAAGTAGCACCTTCTTTTTTACCGATTTCAACATAATCTAGAATTTTTGATAATTGCATTTGAGAAGTTTGAGCACCTTGGAAAGTAGCTTCATTGAATGGATCACCAACTTTAATACTTTCAGCAGCAATTCTAATTTCTTCAATTAATTGATCATAAACAGTATCTTGAACGTAAACTCTTGAACCAGCACAACAAACTTCACCAGAATTGAAATAAATACCAGTCATAATATTTTGAACAGCATTTTTCAAGTTAGCATCAGCAAAAACAATATTTGGAGACTTACCACCTAATTCAAGAGTAACTTTCTTTAAAGAAGAAGCAGCAGATTGATAAATATGTTTACCTGTAGCAGTTGAACCAGTGAAAGCGACTTTTTTAATTTTTGGGTGAGTAGTAATAGCTTCACCAACAATTTTACCGAAACCAGAGACAATATTGAAAACACCTGGTGGAATACCAGCTTTTGGAATATATTGAGAAACGTATAATGCAGATAATGGAGTAGCTTCAGCTGTTTTCATAACAACTGTATTACCAGTAATCAAAGCAGGAGCGATTTTCCAAGCCCACATTAACAATGGGAAATTCCATGGAATAATTTGACCACAAACACCTAAAGGTTCTCTTTTAGTATAATTAAAATAATCTGAACCTGAATTAATCAATTTACCATCAATTTTATCAGCAATACCAGCAGCCGATTTCAAATAGTTGATAACCAATTGAACATCACCTCTTGCATTTTGTAAAGATTTACCGTTGTCTAATGATTCAATGGAAGCTACTAATTCTTTATCTTGTTCAATAAATCTTGCTAATTTGTGTAAGGCTTCTCCCCTCTTAAAAGGATCAATGGTAGCCCAAGAACCATTTTCAAAAGCCTTAGAAGCAGCATCCACAGCAATGTCTACATCATCTTCTCTACCTTCGTAAACATGACAAATTTCTTCTTCAGTTGAAGGATTGATGACTTCAAAAGTTTTGTGTTGGACCGATGGAACAAACTTGTTATTAATAAATAAACCAGTTGGTTGCTCATATTCCATACCATTTGGCAATTTAATTGGAACGGAGAGAGGCAAATGAGAAAAGAGTCTAAATTGTAACCCGTTATTGGTTACCAATAATTTTTTACCGGCATTAACTGTAGCGGCAGAAACAGATCTTGAATACATGACACTATGCGATTAAAATCTGATATTAATTTATGAATAAGGTATATTTTTCTCTCTATCTTTTTTTGTGTATTAAGAAAAATTAAGCGTATAGTTATATTAAATTTTTTTATCTTACTGTATTATAAAACAGCAATACTGAAAAACTGTATAGAAAGAAACAAGATGAACAAAACAAATTTAACTAAGCCTTAAAGAAACTTTTTAATTTCCAATAAGTTAGCAGATTATCCCTTATTTATATACAAAAAAAATATTTCTTGCTAATCTTCAAAATACTCAGTTTAAAATTAGTTCAGCAAAATAAATGCCACAAAAACGAAAAAACAATTGCGAAAGCTCCGAAATAATCCTTGTGCTTGTGAACTTGTTTCTGCAGCAAGAGGCAAGATGGAATGAGACAAGATAAAACAAGATTGGGGGAGGGGGCCAGTGGAGATACAAGGACGGGTGGAGTTTTCCTTTTTCCACCAATTCCAATGTCTTGGGACAGCATAGCAGGAGCAAAACCGTCGGCAATTAAAAAATTCAAATTCAAAAAAAGCAATAAAAGCAAAAAACAAGAAATTTTAACAGCCGCCCATCGTCATCGGCGGCCACTGTTTGCCAATGACTGTTATTTCCGTGGGTTCACGCCCATCTGCAAGCTCAGAACGACTAAATTCACATCTCCGCTCAATCCCCCGCCCACCCCTCTTTCTCTCAGTCTCACCGTCTCAGTCTCTCTGCCCTCCTCCGCTCTAATGTTTCATCTGGCTGGGACAGCCAGATGCTGCCCGTTCCAACCGGAAAAAGCGTGCACGCACATTTTTGGATTGCTGAAGAAAAGAGGGGATCTTTTCTTCTCTGGTCGGTCGGTGTGGTTCGGATACCCGTCGTGCAACTGTTATAACTTTGTACGTCATGGTTAACGAACACACACACATCAATGTCCGACGTGTGGGAAACACCAGTCGTAAGTTGCGTGTAGGTGTATGGTTCTCGGCTGTTAGTTTTTTTGTATTTTGTTGGTGCAATTTAAGAACCGATACAGTGCACTTTTTTCTCGCTCGAGCACGCTGCTCCAGAATTGGTGTAAACAACTGCAATTATAAAATACTCACCCTCTCGATTTTTTTTATGACGACAGCGGAAGAATAGAAGATGAGAAATTGCACGGCTGAAAAATTTGCTGTTTGGTTCTCGGTGTATCCAAGTATATGCAATACGTCATTGTGAAGATTTTATTAATTTTGTGAATGGAATGTTTTCAATTGAAGTAATCGGTGTTATATGTTAATGTATACAATAATGATTATTAATTAGTTAAACTGTTATACTCTTATACTACGATATTATTACATTATTACATTGTTACATTGTTACATTGTTATTTCAAAATTATAATTCTAAAAATTTTAAACTTGGTGAAATTTCATTTACAATTCTTTCAATTTCAATTCTTTCAAGTTCATTGCAATTTTTAACGATTGGATTTGCTTTTAAATTTAATTTAATTAATTTTAAATTAATTAAACTTACCATTAATTTATAAATACTTTTGATATTATTATTCTGTAAATTTAGATTTTGTAGAATTGGAAACTTTTTGTTGAAGTCTTTTGGTAGCTCAATCAATTCATTATTAAAATTATTAATTGTTAATTCTCGAATTGTATTTGGTAAATAATTAAAAATTTTATTAATTAAGTTCAAATCGTTTTCATTTCCATCTCCATTCTCTTTCTCATTCTCGTAAATTCTTATCACTTCAAAAATTTCCAATGTATTTGAAAAAAATCCATAATTATATTTAGCATCATTTTTTTCTTCAAAAAACTGTAAATAAGTTTTTAATAAATTTGAATCTATTTTTAATACTCGTAATGTGTTAAACGATGAAAAAAATCTATTATTGTTAAAATTAATTTTACTATCCTTGGAATAAAATATTTTCATACTTAGATATTTCAAATTATCCATAAATTCATCGTGATGATGAACATTGTTATTATTATCATCATACTTATCCTCACATATATTAAATTCTTCTGATTCATTATTATCAATTATCAATACTCTTAAACTGATCAAACTTTTAAGATTTTTAATCTTATTAATTTTATTACCTTCAAGATTTAATTCTTCAATAGATGACCAACAATTGTTGATTTTATAATTCAACTCATTCTCTTTTAAGTCCATTCTACAAAAATCAACACAACCTGTAAGATTATTAAACGATAAATTCAAATTAATTATTTTTGATCCGCTAATTTCTTCAATTGAATTTATTTGATTCATAGAAAGATTTATTTTTCTTAAATGATAATTATCTTTGAAAACATTGGATAACGATGTTAACTTATTGTTTGAAAGATCTAATTCTTCTAAATTCGGCAAATGAGAAATATCAAATAAACTTTGTTTAATATTATTATTAGAAACATTCAATCTAATCAATGAATTTGGTAAACCCTTTAATGAATTTATTTCATTATCTTGTAAATTTAATTCAATTAAATTCGGTAAAAAACTATCCATGCCATAGACACTTTGAATACCTAGTTTATTCAATTCAATTTTAGTTACATTATTCCAATTAATTTTATTATTAAAATTATTATTTTTTCTGATAGGCGCCATCGCATTTGTAATTGTTGAGACCAGGTCACTTCTTGTTTGATGAAATGATGTCTCATAAATTTGAGACACTCCTGTAACATTACCAACAGTTGTATTGCCTTTTGAAAATATATGAGATGATTCTTGTATAGGTAAACGCGAATATTCATCAGTATTCACATCTTTGAAGCTAACCGACTCACCAATTTTTTTGTTTTTATATTCACTTCTATCCATGGAATCATTAACAATAGATTTATTCATCACAAATAATGGATTTAATTTTGGAGTTTCAATTGATGTATCATCTGCTTCTGTTAATATTGAAACATTTCTGACACTGTTTTTTTCTTTTATATTATTATTATTATTATTATTAATTTTATTACTATTCTTTTTATTCTTATTATTATGCGTATAATTAGGTACTGATGTGGATGTCCTAGGTTTTTCATTTTTGAAAATAGCATCACTATTTTCATCAACCAAATCACTATTATTTGAACTTAATGTTATATTTTCAACAGTCCTGCTATTTGTATAATCTTGAGAAAAGTTTTCTTTTGGTTGTTCCCATGCACCTGTTATATGATTAAATACATACCCAATATCTTCTGGCTTTATTAGAGGTATGTGTGAATTTTTATTTCCTTGTTTATTATTTATTTCTTTCAATGGCAAATTTTCAGTTTCAAATGAAGAATCATCATATTCATCCTTTTCCTCTATAGTACCATTAAAATAATTCTTAAATTGATCTTTATTATTTCTTGTATTTTCAATTTTTTTTTTTGATTGAATATTATTATTATTTGTTATGCTGATACGTCTTTTTACATTCATATTATTAATACTCCCAAGCCTTGCATTTTCTGATTTTAACAATCCGTTGAATACATTATGTGCAGATATTCTTGGATCACTATTACTAATATCATGATTAATTTCATCACCATCCGTTTTACTAAAATCACTTAATTCGTTTGAATTTTCTGAATC
Source organism: Tetrapisispora pingtungensis (nom. inval.) (assembly GCA_030573885.1). Lineage (NCBI taxonomy): Eukaryota > Fungi > Ascomycota > Saccharomycetes > Saccharomycetales > Saccharomycetaceae > Tetrapisispora > Tetrapisispora pingtungensis (nom. inval.). The sequence goes on from JAJMDY010000025.1 coordinate 19,798, forward strand.
TGTATTTGTCAATTGATTATTCATATTCAGCTGTGGTATTTGATGCATTTTATTCTCTCTTTTCATCATATTTTTAAATACAAAATTTGCGTCTTCCACAGGATCTTGAATGAAATCAAGAGTTGTATTCTCTTTATTTTCTTCATCATCACCAAAACTTTGGTATCTCAGAAAGTTATCACTATCTTGTTCATTTGATTTTGATTTTAATTGAAACTTATTACCTGAATGGTTTTTGAATGTATTTGTTGGTATTCCAGATATATCATTTAGTGATGTACTTATTATTAATTCTGATTGAGATTGTCTTGACGAGTTTGTATTTACTTGTAATAGATTTTTTTGTTTCGGTGTAAAATTGTTATTATTATTGTTATTATTATTATTCAATAACATATGCTGTTTCCATTGAGGTGGACTCAAATTTTCTTGATCCAAGTGATCATTAGATCCTTGTTTTCTATTAACTGTTCCACCAATATAAGTACTATAATCCAAATTTCTCTCTTTAACAATATTATTAGTTGTGTCAGGTAAAAAATTTACGCTTGAATTTGACCAATCTTGTAATTTACGTAAATAATCATTATCATTACCATTAACATTAACATTTTTATTTTCAATTTCATCGTCATCTTCAAATTCATTTTGAGTGGTGGTCTTCGTTATATCTTCATCATTTGAATTTATGTCATTTGTATTATTTTCATCATCTTCTAAATGAGTAATAAATTTCGAATCTGAAAAGTCGTTATTTTGTTTATACTCTTTAAATTGTTTTTTAGGGTTCAATAATTGGCTTGTCTTCATTGTTGTGTTCTTATTTAAATTTGATTTTTCTAAAGGTGATGAGATGTGGAAATTGGAAAGATCTTTAACCAAACTTTTGGATGGAGAGCTATTAAAAGATACCGAATGATCAATGGTGTATTCGTTATGATCGACAGACATTACCGATCCAGGATAGAAATATAGATTGTTGTAAGTAACTGTATATGAAAAAATAAAATAACAGAAACAATTAAACGGAAATAACCACAAATGTATGGATGATTGCACCTTATTTATCCTATATATTTATTTCAATCAGCAACAAAGAGGTATTGAGCACTGGATAAAATACGTCTTCTTTTAATGGGAAACAAAGACAAGTTTATAAATAGGTAAGATACGAAAAGATAACAAGTTATAATGATGCCAAATGTCCCTAAGTGTAGTTTACGTTGTGTTCGATGAGTAGGTTAGTTCATTAAAATAGTAGCATTCTTTCTCATCAGTTCTTACTATTTTGATTTTTGTGATCTTGGATGTTGATACATCCGGGTAACCAACTCATTTCAAGCAGTGATACCCATCATCCACAGTCAGCAAAGGTGCAGCGGGTTAGTATTAGTATTCCAAGGAAGCCTACATTATCGCTTGCACTTGCATGCACACTCTTCGTTGGCTATAATACCATCTACTGTTCACTCATTTGGAAAAAGACAACCTGGTAGCGTCGTGGCACACCACGGAAAACACTTTACCCTGCCGACCACAAAGTCACGAAAAACCACAGAAAGAAAAAAATGTTTGTGTTTTTCTTTCGGTGAGAAAACTATTTGTTCAAGCGCGAAAAACAGAGAATGACCGGGTAAACACTCAGGGTTTTGTTTATTTTTAGCTTTTTCACTGGGAAAAAACATTAAAATATCTAAATAAACTGATGTGTTTTTTAACTCAAGGAGATAGATCTGGTTTATTTTGATTTATTTTGATTTATGCTGATGTTTTTGACTTTTTGTAGTGGGTTTATTCTGGGATACAGTACTTACCATCCCATGATAATAATAATTTTGAGATTTAAAGTGTTTTTATCCTACAAAATTTTTATTTTTTTGTTAACAGTAAATCTACGATTAAAATATATTTGATGTTTCAGGATTTTTTGACGAAAGACTGCTATTCAATTATTTATTTATTACTGATTTATATATAAAAACAAGAATAAGCATCACCACACTCATATATAAACAGGATACCACTATACTAAAGTGATCGAAGCCAAGGTATCAAGTTTGTTAGAGATAGATATAATATATAAGAGATAGGAAAAAGAAATTCGGATTAATGGGGGTTAACAATTTAAATGATGATTCATTTAATGAAACTAGATTAATACAACAGGACAATGAACAAGAACAATTGAATGGTACAAATTTTTTGAAGCATGCTTTTAACAGTCCTGTTCCAACAACTACACAGTTCCCAACACCTTATTCAACAAATCAAATTAATAATATGATTTCAAGTCAAAAGAATATCAATTTCAGTAATATTAATAATAATAAAAAAAATAATATGGACTCTTCAGTAATTGAAAATAGTATGTTACCAGACCTGAATAATAATAATGCTATTTTAAACGATATGAATTTACAACCGTCATTGGCGCTAAATTTAACGAATTATAATAATAATCAAAATAACCATAATAGACAAAATAATAACAGTCAAAATAAGAGTAATCAAAATAATAACAAGTATAATGGGAATAATAAGGGGAGTGATAATGGAATTGGAAACGCAAATATCAACACAAATTTAAATAATAATGTTCCAAATGAGTTTTTATTAACATCTCCTGAACAATTTAAAGATTTTTTATTAGAATCTCCTTATTTAAATTTGAATTTATTTAACAAAACGCCAGCAAAGACTCCATTAAGATTTTTTGCGGAATCAGTTACATCGAATAAGAATTTAAACTTGAATTTAAATCTAAATGTTAATAACAATTCAAATGGCAATGAAAATAATTTATTTGGTAATATCGTTAGTGGAACAAATTCAAACACTCCGTTGAAAAATGTGGATTTGAATTTAATGTTTAATACAAATCAAATGGCAATAACTTCATCTCCATTTGATAAACGAATGTTTAACGAAATTGGAACTCCATACGCAAAAAATACAATTTCATCAAATAGTGCTTTTGTTGATTTTCAAAAAGCAAGGAAAGATCCAATGAAATCACAACAAAAGACTCCAATTCAAAAAATGAGAACTCCAAATACCAAACAGTCAAATCAACTTCTATTTAATGAATTGAGTAAACAATTTAATGAAGATAAAGAAAACGCAGACATTTATGGATCATCACCAACAACTGTTCAGTTGAATTCATCAGTAACAAAATCATCAAACAAATTGAATGCCAGAAACATACCAAAGTTGATGGTTAATGATAATAATATACGAAGCGCATCATTTAAAAATGTTCAATTCGATAATGGTATGGGAAATATCGACGAAAGATTATTTGATATAGATATGAATGTTAATATGCTTCCAGTTTCTCCAACTCCAAAAAAAAATGAAGCAAGAAGAAGTATTAGCGAAAGCATTAGAATGCCAGAATTACCAAAGATGGGTTCATTTGCTAGTGAACAGTCATTATCTTTGACATCTAGTTTTTCAGATAAGCAAGGCAAATCTCTTGATAATAATATTAAATTACAACTATCAAACATTAATATAGTAAATAATAAGAGTCAACAAACTAATAATGCACAAAAGATTACAAAAAAAGCTAAAAAACAGCCAAAATTCCAAATTATTGTTTCAAATGCTCACAGGTTTAACACATCTTCAGGTTATGTACCGAACTCCAATGCAAAGGGAAACAAAAAACCTAAACTAAAAAGAGCTAGATCTCTAGTCGTTGGACCATCCAAATCGAAAATCATATCTTCCAAAACACAGGATGACATGATAAACAACAATATTAATCAGTTTAAAAATAAAAATAATCTTAATACGCAAAATTATATTAACGAAGATTCAATGCAGTTTCCAAACTCTCAATAGTTCAAGTATTAATACTTTTTTAAAATACAATGATACGAAAATTATGACGAATTAACTCATAAAGCAATTAATGTTTATATTTGATTCAAAGGTAAAAGAAATGGAAACATCAATGCTGTGCATTTTTCAACTTTTATCTTTAATATTACAAGATCAGTTTATTATATAGATATTCATTTAACTATATATGTACCAATATATATATATATATATATATCAATATAATGTTAAAAAAGGACGATATACAACCTTAGACAATTTTATTTAGATATTGCAAGAAATTCTTAAAATTGATCCTCGTGTTTTAGGTATGAATGTTATATTACATTAATAAACACATAAAAATGACAATTTAAATTTATTATAATATAAGTGATAAGATACTGTTTTATTTCATAATAATTGATAAAATTACTTCAATTTTTTAATTTCAATGGAACAAGATTGAACTTCAATGAAACAAAATAATTATGTTATCAAATATAAAAGTGATAACTGTGTTATTAATAAAAATACTGAGAATAACTATTCATTAATATTCAATAAATGATTTTTATTATTAATTAACATTAATATAAATTATACTCTTTGATGTGATTTTTCACACATTTTAAAGAAAGGGTAGCTCAAAAAAAGGTAATACATAGGTTGTAATGAAATATGCTTGAAAAATTCTCCACAAGGACTTCCAATTTGAAGACGGTTTGAGTTAAAGTAATTTCATATATACCAATAAATATATAAATTCACATTATTTTAGAACTACTGTTGAGACCTATAACTTAAAATTTCAACGTTACTTAGAGGAGGTCTTCAATTTAATCGAAAAATAACATTATTGGAAAGCAAAAAAATATTTCCATTTAGGTTTATTTATAAAACTTCGAGTTAATATTTGAGTAGGATCTTTGTAGAAACAGCAGAGAGAAAACCCAAACACACATGGTCTCTTTTGTTAAAAAAATACTTTAAATAAATAATATTAATTTCCATTTTCAATCAAACTTAAATATTATAATTTATTTTAACAAGCTTCTTGTCAATCAAACGAAAACCGTATAATAGGATCCGCTGTCTGGGTCAACAACTCTTAGAAGGTTTATCTCATATTAAAATCCAAATTTGGTATTTTCGTTAAAACATTTATTAATTTTTTTTTTGTTATGCTAGTTTTTGTTAGTAATCAAGGAAAAAAATTGACAACAAAACGACATTAAGATAAACGTTGATTATGCTAGAAAAGTCCAAATAACTTGCTATATTCTTTTTCTTGTTTTATCTTAACATAAGGCAGATCACTTAAATTTATTAATGTTATGTTTTGTTAAATTTAAGAAAAAGTTGTTCTAACTAATGCTTATAACAACAACGACAGCAAGACAAAGTAACGCTCCATCCCTGACCATAACGTTAAGTATTCAAATAAAATTTAAAGTTTCAACTGCGATTATAGTTACAATTTCAATTACTAACATTTTAAAATAATAACATAAAAACCTATAAGTGTTTATTTCAAAATACCAAACGATGGAGCTGTTGCATTACAGAGATTTTAGTCAAAATAACATTTCTTTTTTTCCCTCTTTTTTTAAATTACAAAGTATAATTTCTTTTTTTCAATTTTGTTTTTTTATTTTTTCGAAAAATTATTGAAAAATTATTGAAAAATCAAGAAAAAAAAGAAATTTATTTTGTGCTTGTGCGCCGATTAACTAAAAAAGCTTACATTTTTAATTTTAATTTTGAAATTTTGTTTTTTGAAAAAAAGTCATTGATTCAAGACAAAAAAACATGTGAAATATGCATGAAAAAAAAATATTTCTTCATAATATGATGCAATGAAATCGATATATAATAATTTGAATAATTTCGAGAGGGATATTTTTTAATGATAGTTAACATTCATAACAAAAAAAAATTTTTTTGTTATCCACTACGAAATTAAACTAATAAAAATCCAAGCTCTAGAGACTATTTATAATGGCTATTTAGGTCGTACAAAGCTTTCTTTACCAAAACATTTCTTCGATTAGTATCCAACCAATACAAGTATTTTAAAGTTGAAATCTTGTTTAATTTCTCACTAGAGTTCCGTAACACTTTATAACTCAATTTTGTATTTCAAAGCAAAATAAGCAAGAAAATGCAAATACGTATTTTTACCGCTTGCTCGAATTTGAAAAACAATGCTAACTTCTAATCACTAGTTTTATCCGCAGCACAATTAAAATAACAAAAAAAAGGTGACAAAGGTTGCCGCTGTCCAGTATTGATGGCTTCGTTAGTTATTAGAAGAAATTAATATTAATACTTCCTAATACTAGAAACAATTTATGATAAATATTTATTTCCAAATTTCAATTTAATTTCATCATTTCGGAATACATTTTGTGAAATTAATTTTACGGAATATCTTCTTTTTTTTCTTTTTTTCTTTTTCTATTGAATTTGCCTTGAGAGAAACAGAGTACGTTTATAACATTTTGAGTATGCTCGAAATTCAAATATTTTGAACTTGTACTGTAAAATACTGACTATTTCTTAAATTTAGTTGTTAGAAATTTCGACAATTCCACTTTCTAAGGTTTTTAACAATTAAAAATTCCACTTTTTATTTCATTTTACATTTGATTTCGAATAACTCAATTTAAATTTCAACCTTTCCATTAAATAATATATATTAAACTCATAAGCCATTTCAAGTTATAATAACATATCAATAATCTATCTCTTTTTAAATAACACAAAATACATTCATATATTAATTATATTTTTCTTGATTAGCTTTGGAAAACTACAAATGAAAGTAAATTTTCAAAGAATACAACCAAAAATAAATATATAATAACGAAGAAAAAAATACATTGAAAATTATTAGGGCACTTTCTTTTAATATAGCTGTGTTTAAGACGACATAAAAGATTAAGATAAGTATCACAATTAAAGAATTTCTTTCTAATTATATCATATTTGCATTATACATATCCCAATAAATCAACTACGTTTACACTTGGTGATCGAACCATTTTTCAGAGTATTCCTCATTTCATTATATTTCAGTTTCATATTAAAGTAACATGGGGGAAGAAAATCGAAAACTATCACTATCAACAAGTCCTAGAAGTTCGACAATCCATCCAAAACTTATGTCAAATATTATTACAAATGGAGAAAAATTAAATGAAATCGAAGAGACATCCCATTTTATAGAGAAAAATAAAATATACAAAGCTTTACCCTATTTATACAACTATCTCCCACTTAAATACGGAGAAGAAGATTATTTCCCATTAAGAACATATGAAAAAGAAAATGAGTACTTGTTGAAAAGATATTATTCACTAAAAAGGATAAGTGTGTCAAATAGTACTGCAAATATAAATTCAAGACCGGGTTCAAATGATAGCTCAGCAAGGCAAAATAGTGTAACGTCAATTTCGGAAGTATCAGATGGGATGAAAAATGATAAACGCATAATACTAGATATTACTGATGGATTCTTATCAACAAATATCACCAATTTTTTACAAAGCCATGAAGATGGAGCAAAATCATATTTAAGAGACGAAATGAAGTATTATGATACTCCATTGAAAAAAGTAAGGGATTCTATTTATAAATCTAATTGCATTTCTCCATATAATCATTATATTAAAAAATTCCACGCAGTAAAAGGTAATCTCGGTAACGATTTAGTTTCCAGACATACAATTTGGGTTCCATTTGTAAGAGATTGTGTTAAACAATTTTTACTACATCCGCCAATGGATAATAATATATATCCTACTAAGACAACTCCTTTATTTATCCAAGGTTTAAATGTATTCAATGAAACTATAGATCCATTTAGAGGGTTAACTACAATAACATCAATATTCGGTGGACAAAAATTACCTGCATTAGTTTATCACACCTCAGCTGCTAGTGGTGACAACATTTTTATATTTGGTGGTTTAATGGCCTGCAACATGTATGATCAAAATGCCCCAAACTTAGATGATTTTAGAGTTAATGGTATTGAAAATCTGCCTCCTCCAATTGTCGCTGATATAGTTAATAACCCAGCCATGATTAACAACCCTTACCTTTATACCCTCTCAAATATTTCTAAATGTTTAAAAAAGCCGAAAGTTACTGGTCAAATTCCTCCGCCTTTATGTTGTGCCAAAATGTCTAATATAACTGAACGTCATCTATTCATCTATGGTGGTTTTGAAATTAAGTCGGAAACAGTTTTGGATAACAATGGTATATATACAATCACCAAGAAATTATTTGTAAATGAGTTTGGTTACATCCTTGATGTAGAAACATTTAAGTTTACTAAGATTGAAATAATAGCACAGCAATATGACGAAGTATTATACCCTAACATGCCTGGTAGATTTGGCCAAATACAAATGATTGCAAATTATCAAAACATAGAAAATACAGGAAGCAACACCCCTTCAATTTCAAGAAAAGGTACATCTGATTTGAATTCTGATTTGTCTAAGAGTAGTGAAGCATTAAATGTTGATGACAAGTCATCTTCAAAAACAGGATCCCATCAAACAATAGTTTCCTCTGTTTATGTTTTTGGAGGTTATAAAGATATGCCAGATGGTACTTTTAAAGCTCTAGGAGATTTTTGGAGAATTGAATTGTCTGTTGAAGCAAGAGGTAAACGAGGGTTTTTAAAATTTAATGAAAATGCTCAAGCAACAAGAATATGTAAGACTAACAATTCCGAATGGCCATCAGCAAGAGCTTTTTCTGCAAGTTCACAAATGGATTTAGATCCAAATCAAGTTTCAAATTCCAAAATCATGGAAGAAGATTTATGCGAATCCCTAAACTTTAGTTTGGATTTAATATCTAAAAATGAAAATACTTCATTGCCATCAAGACCTATACTAAGAGCTAGAGGATCGTCTAGTAGAAGTTACAATAAAGCCAATAGTTCGTCTAACAATGGCTCTATAGTAGATCATTCTTCCAAGTTAGAAAATATAGAATCTGATGTTACATTATTCAATCAATATTATAAAATGCACAAAGACAAAAACCAAAATGATAATGTCTATTTTATTATCCAGGGTGGCTCTGACAATTACAAAGTTCATGGTGATCTTTGGTTTTTCAATACAGTTACTGAAAAATGGAGCTCCAAGCAATTGATGGCACAAAAAGCCGATGATAAAACATACATTCCATTAGATATTCCTTTAGTAGGGCATACTTTAATTTCAGAAGGTGATATTGGAATGAGTATAGGTGGTTTATCACAAGCTGCTGTTGATTATATATACAATAGAGAAAATATATCAAACAGCGATAACAAAAGAAGAAATTCAAATCTATCTAGAGCATTAGGTAGTAGCATCATTAACTCATACAATCTTAAAACAGGTAAATTGCAATTCCAGAAAGTGGAAAAAGCTGAATATGAAGAATATGGAGAGTACCAAGTCATTAAGAACAATGGTACTGAAATATCTAATTTAACATTACATTTAGGTTGTAGCATTGTAAAAATAGGTGGTACTATATACATTATTGGTGGTGTCGTATCTCATAACACTGACTACATTAAATTTCATGTCAAAGGTGCAATTGAAGCTGTAATTTCACCATCAGTCAACCTTTTCCCTTAGGAATATATTATTATAAAAATATACCAAAATTTAAATTTACCCTTAAAATGCAACTTTAATTTTTAAAATATTAATAACTTTAAAAAATTTCAGATTCAGTTTGCATCAAATCTGCATTAAATATAACCTTTTGTAAAAAATTAATAAAACGGTTTATTTCACATTTCGATCATTTACTAATAATATAAAGTAAAATAGTTTGTAAATAAATATTTATGTTATTACTTTAATTAAACATTTTAAAACTTCTAGTTAATGATATTAATCGTATTTATTATTTATTAATTAATGTAAATAGATAAATAAATAAATTATTGAATAAATAAATTATTAAATAAATAAATTGCAGAATATAAGTACGAAGTAAAAAGAAAGAGTACAGAATTTTATTTTTAATTATAGTTTAACAGAATCAATTAAATGTTTAACGACACCTGGGTTTGATAACGTGGAGACATCACCCAATTGATCTGCTTCACCAGAAAGAATTTTTCTTAAAATTCTTCTCATGATCTTACCAGATCTTGTTTTAGGTAAGTCATCAACTAAAACAATTAGTTTTGGAGCAGCAAAAGGACCAATATCTTTTCTTACCGTTAATATTAAGTGCTTTTTTATTTCAAGTAATTCTTCTTCTGATGCAGTTGACCAACTGGACTTATTCTTTAAAACAACAAATGCAGCGACGGCTTGACCAGTCAAGTCATCATTAAATCCAACAACAGCACACTCTGCTACAATAGCATCTTCGATGATAGCGGCTTCAATTTCAGCTGTAGATAATCTATGACCAGATACATTAACTACATCGTCAACACGACCTAAAATCCAAATGTAACCATCACGATCTCTAGCGGCACCATCACCTGTAAAATAATAACCTGGGTATGGGTTCAAATAAGTATCCAAGTATCTATCATGGTTTTTCCAAATAGTTCTTGCAAAAGATGGCCAAGGTCTTTTTATTGCCAAAACACCTTCGACGTGTTCACCTACAACTTCCTTACCGGTAGTTGGGTCTAATATAACAGGTTCAATACCAAAGAATGGGAATGATGCCGAACCTGGTTTCATTGGTGTGATACCACCAGCTAATGGCGTGACTAAATGAGAACCGGATTCTGTTTGCCAATAGGTGTCACAAATTGGGATTTCATTCTTACCTATTTGTTCACTGTACCATTCCCATACTTCAGCAGCGATTGGTTCACCGACAGAACCTAAAGCCCTCAAAGATTTCAAAGAATAACCATCAATAAAAGAATTGCCTGCTCTTTTCAACAATCTCAAAGCTGTTGGAGCAACATAAAACTGTGTAACTTTGTATTTGTCAACAATATCCCAGTATCTCGAATAATTTGGATAGGCTGGAGTACCTTCAAAAACTAATGTAGTACAACCGTTTAATAAGGGACCATAAACTACGTAAGTATGGCCTGTAATCCAACCAATGTCACCTGCTGTAAAAAAGATGTCATCTGGATTAACATCGAATACATATCTTGTAGTCAACAATGCACCAAGTAAATAACCTGCTGTGGAATGTTGAACACCTTTTGGTGTACCTGTTGACCCAGAAGTATACAATAAAAATAATGGATCTTCACTGTCGACTGGAACACAAGGGAAATATGATTTATATTTTTTCATTTCTTGATCCCAATCTAAATCTCTATTTTCGTTATAGTTAATATTTGGATTACCAGTTCTCTTATAAACTAGAACATTTTCGACGATTTTAGCTTCTTTAACTGCTTCATCCACGATTCTCTTTGTTTCAATAACTTTACCACCTCTTAGTGATTCATCTGTGGTAATGACACATTTTGAATTTGCGTCAATAATTCTATCTTTTAAAGAATTTGAAGAGAAACCTGCAAAAATAACAGAATGAATTGCACCAATTCTAGTGATGGCTAGTAAAGTAATTAAAGCTTGCGGAATCATTGGCATATAAACAGCAACAGTGTCACCTTTTTTAACATTCATTGAATAGGTTAAGACTTGAGCTAATTTTGAAACTTCTGCTAATAATTCTTTATAAGTTAAAGTATAAGAATCTTTACCTGGTTCATCACTTTCGTAAATGATAGCTGTTTTGTTTGGAGTCAATAATGCATGTCTATCAACACAGTTGTAACAAGCATTTAATTGACCATTTAAAAACCAAGCGTTATTTTCGAAAGAAGGTTTTGAGGAATCATTTTCATCTTCGATGAAAACTTGATCATATGGTTTGAACCAATCGATATAATTTGAAGCAAAATCATTAAAAAATTTTTTTGGATTATTAATTGATTGATCGTATAACTCTTTGTATTGTTCGAAATTTTTTAAATTTGGTTTATAATTCTTGGAAAATTGTAATCTATCCTCAATAGATTTTTGATTCACAATTCCAACATTAGTCAAATGTTCATATTCAAATTTAGTATCAGACGTTTGAGTTTGATTCATTTCTTTAATCGAGACAGGATCTGGGTTTGTAATTTCTAATTGTTCCACATTTTCAACAATACTGTTATCAGTGTCACTAACAGAGATCATTTTCGATGAAAAATATGTATATAGTTGTGTTTTTATATATTTAATATTTAATGTTAGTATCGCTAGAGTTAAAATTTAAAGAAGTATGAAACATTACATAGGAAAAGTGAAAAAATAAAAACGTAAAAGCTCGGCGGGTATTTATATTAAATTAATTTTTTTGCTTTTCCCTTTTTTATTTATTTGTTATTTATTGCCTTTGAACTAAAAAAAGACAATCTTTTTGAAGATATGCCAATCTCTATACAATTTGCCGCCCAACAAATTTCATCTTGTTTTAGGAACACCAAAATACTTTTAATCGAATAAATGACAGTGTCATTTACTATTTCCCAGTTGAGCAATCTACGCATTCGGATCAAATAAGCAAAAACGTCAATAACAGCAACAAAAGCTAAACAATGCATTGCAATTCATTCGCCATTGACAATGGAAAGAGGCTTTGACACAGACGCACCAGACCTCTCGTATCGATTTCCACAAACGGCAAAAACGCAAAGGCAAGCAATGCAGCGTAGACAATAACAACCGAAAAACATCCAATTTCTTTAAAGTTTAAGAGACACAAAAACAAATTAGATATACTAAAACATTTTTGTTGAGAAAACAAATTGGGGTTGCGTCAATAGGTAAGGCATGCTTTAAGAAAAACTGTTGGGTAGACAGTAAACGAGAAATTGGAGTAACTTCTCTTTCCTTTTTTTCAGCAAAAGCGATGACTTTCCGGTTTAAATTAATTGAAATGAAAAAAAAAGTGGAGTAAAAAAAAGATTCAACAATTACTGTCAATGTTGTTTGTGTGGCATTCTGAAAAGTGGAGTATCAGGATGTGTTTATATATAATAGCTGGGATGGCAGTTTGTGTCATTTACATATTATAGTTGGTTAACGCTATCATGAACTAGTGAAAAAGCGAAAATACAAAGCAAAACTAATACGCAGATCTTTTCAGTGTCTGTGGCAGTTGCTTTCTGTTTCGGGGCTGTTCAATTGCTTCAACAGCAGATCTGGTTGTTGCCCTTGAATGAGGAGAACGATTAGTAGAAAAAGTGCTGTTTTCGGTATATTCAATCACAGCTATTTTTGGTTACAAGTGTTTTCCACACAGTTTAATATGATTGTATGATCTCAGCCTCTGCTGTATACGTGCAATTGGCGGACCTTCGGATGAAATGGGATTGAATCCTTTCTAGCGTCCAACTGCGATAGGGCGCATTATTTTTCAGCTGCAAATTGCTTTTCCGCCCGCGTTTCTTTTCTCCCATCTAGCACTATAATTTTATTCTTCCAGAAATAAATTTAAAGGAAAAATTCCCGTTAAGGCATGTGAATAAAGTGAAAATTGACAGAACACACACACACACACTTTAAAAATGAAGCGCGGATAATTTCGACACTCATAGAAAATTCGAAAATTATTAATTATTAATTATTAAATTTAATTTTCTGCGAGAACGGGGATAATCACTTTTTCCAATTGTTATTATTCAATTACATGGTTTGAACAACAGAATTTTAAGTTATTGTTCTCTGGAATAAAAAAGGTTGAATTGAAAAATCAGTAATTTTTGGTTTACTTTAAATTTACCTTAAGCTTCAGATTTAATATTTATTTCTTCTCTGTTCAGAAAGAAAACAAAGCAAGGCAAAGCAAAAGGCAGAATCCAAAGCAACATTCTACAATTATTGGTAATCAAGGTAGTTTATTTATTCTGTAGATAGCATTGCCAACAAAATTGACTTCATCGCTGTGATTTGTTTCATATTTCTGTGCTGTACAATTTGTTCATTTTTCAATTTTGTTTTCTCTTTCTTTCTTTTGTTAATATTGTTGGCGGTTAATTTATTATACATTTCCCAAAAATTTAATTGAGCTATGTCTGTCCGATTTCAAACTAGTGTTGATGAAAATTCAATGGAGAACGTAGATAAAAACAAAATGATTCAAATAGACCAATCGACCGATTTGAAAATTAATAAAAAATCAAATAACTTAGATAATTTACCTAAAAAGAGAAACAGAATCTCTTTTGTTTGTCAAAATTGTCGAAAATCAAAAACAAAATGTGACAAGGAACAACCTAGTTGTAAAAGATGTGTACACCTAGGTATTGAATGTATTTATGATATAGATTTGCAACCAAAACCAAAAACTCCATCAAAAAATGCAATGATCAAAAGATTACAAAATGATTTAGAAATTTATAAAACGAAATATTTGGAATTACTATCAAAAGTTGAAAAAAATTCATTATCTTCAACCAATATTAGCATAGTTAAACCATCATCAGATACAAATTCAAATAATTTACCAATAAGGAAACAACTTTCGTCGACAACTACACCATCATCTAAAGAAAATAATGAAAATGAAAACGAAAATGATAGTTACAGTGATTCCAATGATTCATTGATATATGAGGCTACTCATATTAATTTTTATAATAAATTTCCAAGTCTAATAATAAATGGTATAATGAAGAGAGAAGTTAAACCACTAGCAGAAAATTATATTATTTTACAAGATAAATTTTTATCATCAGCTGTTTCATCAATTTTTTTGGATCCTTCAAAAAATTCTATTATTACTGTATTATCAGATAATTCCGCTTCACTTTCATCAAAACCCTCAGTTAGCAAAAATATTTTAAAATTAAAAGAAGTACTTTTAAAACAAAAATATTCAATACAACAAAAGAAAAGAATCTCTAATTTTTTTAGTAGAATCTTACAAAAAAATTCAATCAATGCATTACCACAAAGTATATATCAAAATTTAGATACAACTAATGTTGAAGATGACACTAATAACACTAGTAATAACAATAATAATTGTAATTCTTCAATAAATAATGGTTCAGAAGCTTCAAATATGGATTCTAACTCAATAAATGGTGAACAAAATGATTCATTCCGAAAACCAAATAAAACTTTATTAAATTTTGGTGTAAGTCAATTATCTACTTCAATGTTTAACAATTTTGAACATCAAAATTTAGAAGATTCTTGCACAATCAATCAAGATGGTCAAGTTGAATATTCACAATTAATGAAAAGTTTCATATTAGATTTTGAAAGAATTTTACCTCCTTATGACGTTATAGTCATTTATAAGGCTTATTTTTATGAATCAATTTATCCAAATTTACCATTTGTAGATAAAGAAACTTTTGAAGAGACATTGTCATTGATATTATTTCCATTAGAAGATGAATCTAATGCTACAGAGAGTAACGATAAGATACCAGACACTAAAAAAAGAAATGTTAGAATTAATTTAGGAAAATCTAGATTGAGAACTAAATTAGAGAATCTAGGTATATTATTAATGATATTAAAATTATCATTTATTTCATTAAGATTTAATGAGTCTGACTCAGTGCATTTCTCATTTTCGTCATTATATATAAGCAATGAAATGCTTGATAATCACCCTATTAGTAACGAAGCTGTTTTACTGATCGAAAGACTTTTAGTTGCTGAAAATTACTGTGCTTGCGTCAATGAAAATATAATTTGTTGCTTATTATACATATGGTCTTATTTTGTTTTTTCTCCTGAGGAAGGTGATTTTTTTCTGGAACATCCCACTGACATTTTATCAGGCACTATAACTATGCTAGGGAACGCGATAGGGTTACATAGAGATCCTTTAGAGTTTCCTCAATTGTATTTGCCCTCAGTTGAAAGAAGAATTCATAATTATAGAAGGATTCTTTGGTTAGCTATCGTAACTACCTCATGTCTAGAATCTTCTTTAAAAGGTAGGAACCCTGTTTTTGTCAAATTTTTGACTATGAATTTTATACCAGATATTGAAAATCCAAATGCATTAGAAATTTATATGAGTAGGGTTAAAGATGAAATGGGTTCTCAAATAAATGAAAAAACTTTACAAACTCATGAACTTTCTTTTAAAAGAATGCAGTTGTCTATTTTGATATCTAAATTAGATTCGCTAACGTTAACTTACAACAAATCATTTAGATTATCAGAGTTTGAAAAGATCAGAAAAGATATTAAAGATTTTTTGGACAATCAATTTCCAATTTTGGATTTTAAGGGTTCAAACAATACCAATGATTGGATTAACCAATTAACAAAAGTCACTACTACAGAGTATTCTATCACTCTACACTCTAGAATGATGGCATCACTAGTATTGCTGAGATTCTCCATTGCTTTATTTTTATATTACGAAAATCTAGCTAGCCAAAACAGTTCTAAAAGTATTTTATCTTATTATAAAGATTACTTCTATAGAAGTTGTTTGGATTGTCTAACTTTAGCATCACATTTTGAGAAATTCTTCAACGGTGGCTATGGAACAAAATATTCTAACTTAACAAGTTATAACGTTACTAAGACTGCTCAATTAGCTTTACCATCTGTTATATTCAGTATTTTATCGATTGTAATTAGATTGGAATTAGGAGGAGTAACATTATTAAAAGAATATAGAAACTTATCTCAGCAATATAACACAATCGAAGATAATGAATCTCTAGAAGCCAAGAATATCTCAAGCTCTATGAACGATTTGATTGGTAAAATTACTGTAATAAACTCACTTAAACTAGAGTTTGAAAAATTATTGACATCTATGCATCGCATAGCTTCCGAACATTTGAGATTCACATATTTTTCAGTCTTTAAAATGTTGGCATTATTTGATGTCATTATGCATAAAGTTAAAAATGGAGAGTTATTAAACACTATAAATAGGATGTGCGAGTCCCAAATAATGAATCCTAAATTCATGGAAACATTTTCAATGACATTGAATATCGATTTATCCAAACGAGATACATTATTAGAAGATTTAAAAAATAACAATCATATCACCAAAATTGATGTTAAAGATTTAAATGATATTTATAAAAATATTACTTCTCTAACCCGTAGTAACAATTCAAACAATCATATATTGAAGTCTCAAAATAATCGAAACGAAAGCACAAGCTCTGTAGCCACTCCCAATGTTAATAATAAAGCTTCTGATAATTCTGGAATGCAATTCGTTAACATTACTTCCAATTCAGCTGGACAAAAAGAAACTTTAGCAGATGATCCTAATTCGTCTAAAAATTCTGTTCCTGTAAGTAATAACGGGCTCAATAGTTTGAATGATAAGGTAGTCCCATCCTCAAATGTTAGTACTGAGTCAAATACTACTATTTCACAAAATGCTGATAATGTGGAAACTATTCCAAATCAAGGAATGTATGACAATTATTCCCACTCTATGAGTAAATTGCCACCTTTGAATATTTCTCAAATTACTTCAAAAAATCCAAATAATGCCTGGAAAAATGTTGAGAACAATTCAAATTCTGGCCCATACTTTGCAAATGGAGCTAATAGTTTTAACAATGAGAATAATTACAATAATATCAGTATTAATAACGGTAGTGCCAATTCAATTCCGAACTCACAATCATTTGATTTTATGCAAAATAAGCATTTCATGAATGCTGGAGAAGATATTAGCAAGATTAATAGCAATTTACCAGAGCCGTTATCTAGCGAGCAGACCCCTGGTAGTGCTAATTTAGACGGTGATCAAGAGGTTAATGAAGGACTTGACTTTAGAGGTATATTCGGTGGCCTAGATTTATTTGACTACGATTTTTTATTTGGTGGTGAGAAATAGAAGAATGTTCGTTAGACACCTCACTTAGTTAACATGTAAAATTATATATTATTATCTAATTTTAATATATTTTGTAATATTATGAACTGTACATGACAAACGTTACTTTTGGGCCATTGTACATATACATTTCGTTAATTAAATGTATGCTTTGCATCATCACTTGTTCAATGACAACTTAAAGGGACCTGCCTATGCCATTGGGTCATTACTCAAAGTTAACACCAGACTCACACCCATCAAACAACTTAACATCATACGCTCTCAGAGAATCAATGCTCTACATTTCACTTACTGTCTTAACAGAACTTGTCATACCATTGAATGTTATTTCTTTTACGCTTGATAATTTCCAAATCCTTGACAACCGGGTAATCTCGTTACCTTATTTCAAAAATTTGAAAAGTAACTGCATGCACGACAATTAAACGGGTGGCAAACACATATAATATAAATTATAAAAGTAAGAAAGTGAACTCGAATAAGGATGCAATCGGAGATTCACAATTAACTTATTACTCATTAGTTATATAAGTACACTATTGGTTTACCAGAGTAACTTTAATCTGTAATTAGACACCACTGCTTAAAGTTTGTTTCATTCATTCACTCTTTTTTGATCAGATTTGAATTAATTATACAATCACACATAATAATATATTAAAATGACATCAATAGGTACTGGATACGATTTATCTAATAGTGTTTTTTCCCCAGATGGTAGAAATTTCCAAGTCGAATATGCTAATAAAGCTGAAGAAAATGGTGCTACTTCAATTGGTATTAAATGTAAAGATGGTGTTGTATTTGCTGTAGAGAAGATCATTACTTCAAAATTACTTGTACCAAAGAAGAACGTAAAGATTCAAGTTATTGATAGACATATTGGTTGTGTATACTCTGGTTTGATACCAGACGGTAGACATTTAGTTAATAGAGGCCGTGAAGAAGCCTCAAATTTTAAAAAAGTTTATGGCCAACCAATTAGTGTTCCAGCTTTTGCTGATAGAATTGGACAATATGTTCAAGCATACACTCTTTATAACAGTGTCAGACCATTTGGTGTATCTGCCATTTTTGGTGGTATTGACTCTCAAGGTCCACATTTATACATGATTGAGCCAAGTGGTTCCTTCTGGGGATACAAAGGTGCTGCGGCCGGTAAAGGTAGACAATCAGCAAAGGCAGAGTTAGAAAAATTATTTGACAAACATCCAGAAGGTTTGACTACAAGAGAAGCTTTGAAAGAAGCTGCCAGAATCATTTATATTGCACATGAAGATAACAAAGAAAAAGGTTTTGAATTAGAATTGAGTTGGTGTTCATCAACAGAGACTAATGGCTTACATAAACTTGTTACTGGTGATCTATTAGAGTCTGCTATCCAGCATGCGAAGAACGAAATGAATGAAGGTGATGATAGTGATGATGAAGATGTTTCAAGTGACGAAGATGGCAATGCTAATAACGAACAAGACCATGATGGAGACATCCAATTAGAATAGATCTAAAAATTAAAACACCAGAAATATAACACACCATAAGAATATAAATATATATATATATATATATATATAATAAACATAATATATTGAGTTAGACTACTTATTTTCAAAAATGAATAGCTTGTAATTAAAATACATCGTATCCGTTGTTACATTTGAGGTTGACAAATTCAATTGGATGAATTGATAGAGGACTATGTATAACTACAGACTATTATAGAGCAACAGTCTTATTCCATCATACTTGCAAGGTGATCGTAATTAAAATCAATAAAAGAATTATGTTCGCAATCATCTTTTATCCTCAATTCTTGGCTTAAAATATCTTATTAATTACCCGGCTCACAAAGAGACACGCGATTTTTCATTGAATGATTATTTTGTTCAATTTTGAGAGAGAGATGAAAAATTTTTGTTTCAGAACTACTGATGAACATTGAATTAAAGTATGATTGAAGTCAACAATTTTTAGTAATATGTGGTTTATATCTATTATTTAATGAAGTATTTTAATTCTACTTTTGTTAATCTGTATTATGTGTTCGTTTTTGTGTTATTTTACACAATTCTAGATAAACTAAAGCCTCATTGCAAAATACATCATGTCTATTGCTGTTGAAGATATTAGATTAGAAGACATTCCAGTTGATGACATCGACTTTTCTGATTTAGAAAAGGAATATGATGTTGTTGAAGAATTTTCTTTCAACCAATATGCAGTTGTTACTGGTACTCCAGTTATCCCAGAATCCAAGGTTGCTGTTTTGAAAAAAGCTTTAACTGGTCTTTTCTCAAAAGCTGGTAAAGTTGTTGATATGGAATTCCCAGTTCAAGATGGTAAGACCAAAGGTTTCCTATTCGTCGAATGTGCTACCCCAGAAGACGCTAAGAAGATCATCAAGGCTTACAACGGTAAGAGATTAGATTTAAAACATCGTTTATTCTTATATACCATGAAGGATGTTGAAAAATACAACTCTGAAAGCTTCAACGTCGAAATGGAAGAACCAGAATTACCAGAATTTGTTCCATCTAGTGCTTTGAAGTCCTGGTTAGAAGATCCTTCATGTAGAGATCAATATATTGTTCAAAACAGTGATTTAACTTCTGTTATGTGGAACACTTCTAACGAAGATGATCCAGAGGCTTTAGTTGAAAGAAGAAGCAAGTGGTCCACTAATTATGTCAGATTCTCTCCAAATGGTACTTACTTATTCTCTTACCATCCACAAGGTGTCGTTATGTGGGGTGGTCCAAAGTTTGACCGTTTAAGAAGATTCTACCATCCAAACGTTAGAACTTCTTCCGTTTCTAACACTGAGAAATATTTAGTTACTTACTCATCTGACCCAATAACTGTCAACGATGAAGATCCAGATTGCCCATTTACTAAAAACAATGAAGGCCATCAATTATGTATCTGGGACATTAACACTGGTTTATTATTAGTCACTTTACCAGTTACCACTAGGGTTCAATTACAATGGCCAATTGTCAGATGGTCATACAACGATGAATACTGTGCTAGGTTAAATGGTGATAAATTAGTTGTCCATGATATCAAGAAGAAGTTTGCTCCAATTGAAAGTAAAGCTTTATCTGTTTCTGGTATTAGAGATTTTTCTTTTGCTCCAGCTGGTGTTAAACTAGCTCCATTTAGAGCTAATGATGAACCATCTGTTTTGATTTCCTACTGGACTCCAGAAACCAACAATATCTCTTGTAAAGCTACTATTGTTGAAGTCCCACGTGGTAGAGTATTAAAGACTGTTAACTTAGTCCAAGTATCAAATGTTACTTTACACTGGCAAAACAATGCTGAATTCTTGTGTTTTAACGTTGAACGTCACACTAAATCCAAAAAGACTCAATTCAGTAACTTAGAAATCTGTAAATTAACAGAAAAGGATATTCCTGGTGAAAAAATTGAATTAAAAGACACCGTTATTGACTTCCAATGGGAACCAAATGGAAATAGATTTGTTGCTATTGCTGCTCACGACACTGGTGATGATAATCCAGCTATTCCAAAGAACATCATCATGTTCTACGCTCCAGAAAAGAAAGATCCAAAGGACAAATCTGGTTCCATAAAGAAATGGTTACAAGTTGCCTCCATTCCAGACAGATTTTCTAACACTGTTGCTTGGTCTCCAGCTGGTAGATTTGTTACTGTTGCTACTTTAGTTAAGCCAAATGTTCGTAGATCCGATTTTACTTTCTTCGACATGGATTACACTGGTGAAACTACTATCAACGAAAATGCCAATACCACCGCTAACATCAATGAAATCGGTAAATCTACTTTTGCTTCTGCTACTGATTTGGAATGGGATCCATCTGGTAGATGGCTAGCCGTCTGGTCTAGTGCTATTAAGCACAAGAATGAAAATGGTTTCAAGATCTTCAACATTGCTGGTAACAATATTAGAGATGAACCAATTCCAAACTTTAGACACTTTGCCTGGAGACCAAGACCATCTACTTTACTAACTAATGGTGAAAAGAAGAAGATCAGAAAGAACTTAAAGGAATGGTCTGCTCAATTTGCCGAACAAGATGCTATGGAAGCTGATGTTGCTACAAGAGAATTAATCTTGAGACAACGTGAATTATTAAAAGAATGGTCCACTTACAGAGATTCCACTAACTCTTTATTCGAAAAAGATTTCGGTTACAAGATTTTCGACGTCAAAGACTTACACACTTCTGACAATGAACTAATCACTTTTGAGGAAGTCAAAGAAGAGATTTTGGAAGAAACTGAAGAAAAGGTTAATGTATAATTAGAGTAATTATGAGATTTTAAAATATGTAAAACTTTTTTAGTTTAAATCATGTACTACAATATATAATAAACATTAATATGATATTGACATCATTAGAATATAAAATTATTAACTATGAACGATATGAACAATTATGAATAAATAAGAATCTATATACTATTTTTTTTTATTTCTTTTTTCAAATATAAAATCAATTAAATATACAATACTTACAAGCAATTAATTATTATTTCCGAACAAATAATAACCAATTACTACCGATACAAACCTCTATTTTTATTTATTATTAGACTTACTTGTAAAACTTAGTGTTCATCTTCAGCTAAAGATTTTTCGTATTGTTCTAAGGTCATCAATTCTGGGTTTTCTAAATCTTTAACATCCTTCAACTTGATTTTAGCAATCCAACCAGAACCTAGTGGGTCTTCATTTATCAATTGTGGAGTATTTTCTAAATTTTGATTAGCTTCAGTGATGGTACCAGCTACTGGTTGATAGATTTCAGAAGCAGACTTCACAGATTCGATAGAAGAGATGGTATCACCTTCTTCAACAACAGTGTCGGCTTCCGGTAATTCAACATAAGTGACATCACCTAAGGCATCGGCAGCGTACTTGGTGATACCAATAAAGGCAGTTCCATCTTCATGAGCAGCAATCCATTCATGCTCGTTAGTGTACTTGATCAAAGATGGACCAGCAGCAGTATAAGTAAAAGGTAATTGGGACTTAGTCAAAGCATTGGTAGATTGACATCTTAAGAATAATCTAAGGGAGTTTCTTTGTAAAGTAGTTCTTGCAACAGTAAACATTATGATTTTATATATATTTCTTGACTTTTTTCACTTGTAGTGATCGAGGAGCTAAATTGTCAATTGCAGAGATTAAAAACTTAAAACACTAAATAACAATAACAATTCAATTGTACTGACCTATAAATTTAATTGTCAATTAAAGTATATCTTATAAATATATATATATATACGTTACACCAAAGCTAAAGTTTATGATTATGATTCCAAAGGTAGCCTATCGAACCCATCGTTTACTCTTTCTGTTGGAACAACAAAATTAAGAGGTGCCCTTACAGTTACCCGAATGGAAACGAGTCAGAGCGAAGGCTCCAGTGACTCTGTACACCTGCCAAACTTTGCATACTGCAAGAGATATCGATCGATAGGTATGCTTTACGATAGATTGGATAGATGTCATGCTCTGCAGACTGATGTTCAAATGCATATATGTAGTTTTATCACTCTTTGCAACAAGAACATTTGGAACTGTAATGCTTCGAGTCCAGAATTTCAGAAATTGTAAAAGAATAAATAGTTATACATTCCCTACTAGTGAATGTATATATATGTTTGAGAATTTTTAATGTGTCTTTCCTATGATCATTATGAATATATGTTATTTCAAATGTCTAAAGGTACATAGTTCTATTGGTAATATTTAGTTAAGATAGCATCACACTGTTCAGCCATGGATTCATCATCAGTTTTTATTTGCTCCAAAAAGTTCTTGATGAATGGTTTCACTGGTGGTCTGAACATGATCAGAAATTTTAATGCCTGAAAACCTAATGAACTTCTAGCAGGGTCTAAACAGATCGGTCTGACTTTGTCGATGTGCTCTTGCGAAAAACTCGGTAACTCACTAATTAATCTGATGAATAAACGTCTATGTTTATTTTCTATAAATGGAACCAACCCTTCTAATAATTTTAATGACCATTTTTTATAATTATCTATCTTTTCATCTTCTGAATTTTCATCTTTGATATTCTCAATGTATTCCTTTGCGATGGTCTCTGAGAACCATTCTTCATTTAACCATTCTATGGCTATTGAAATACGCTCATTGATATCTTCAATGAAATAGTCATATAGTGTTTCTCTTATAATATTACTCATTTCAATGTCATGATTTGTACCTCTAGTGGCTAATCTTGTAAGCAAATGCAACCAGGATTCTTTATTATCCCATTGCAAAAGTTTAACTTTTTCTAAAGGATTAATATCTTTAGTTATTGAGCTAGATATACCTACACTTTCTTCAGAATCTTTTAAATTTAAAAGTCTTACAACAATTCTTTTTAAGTGTTTTAATTTTTCTTCCTCAGACAATTCAATATGTTTCATATATTCAATAGTATTTTGATCTGAACCAGAAACTCCGAATTGATCATCTTCTAAATTATATTCGTCATCATTTTCTTCATCATCATCATCTTCGTTTTTAATTCTCTTATTTGAATTATCGTAATTTCCACCATCATCAAATTCTAAACCTCTTTTTTTACCATTTTGAGAATCTTTAGTCATTAAAGCTGTGTATCTTGATGCAATTATAGATAAACCGGATATTAACCTAGAAGTGTCTGTATTGTAAAACGCATTACTACATAATTTTATCATAATATCTTGAGGTAATTTTGACAAATCTTGATTTGAGTTTTTACTATTCATTAAAGAATAAATAGCACCGTATGAATTATCAAATGCAACTGGTGATGAATTAAAGAAATTAGACATGGAATTTTTGCTTAATGTGTAATTTTGTAAGTCCATTAGTTGCTGTGTAATATTATCAACTACAGGGGCATTTTCTTTTGAAGATGATTCACTGGATGAATCTGCAGCGCTGGCAGAAACATCATCATTATTGTTACTAGAAGTTAAATCTGAGT
The DNA here is from genome assembly GCA_030573885.1 of Tetrapisispora pingtungensis (nom. inval.). NCBI lineage: Eukaryota > Fungi > Ascomycota > Saccharomycetes > Saccharomycetales > Saccharomycetaceae > Tetrapisispora > Tetrapisispora pingtungensis (nom. inval.). The sequence continues at coordinate 44,466 of JAJMDY010000025.1, forward strand.
TTAAAGAAGAACTATTCGAAGAATTAGAATTTGAGGAAGATATGCCAGAGGTTTGTTGTCTATGTAATTTCTTTTTTTGTAGTAATTGCATGTATTTCTGTTTTTCTTTCTCAGTAATTGGTTTTCTATATTGGGATTTATCATAATTTAAAACACCTTTACTTTTTGTTTCTTCACCTATAACATGTAAGGTTTGTGAAATTTTTGCTAGCTTTGTATAGATTGTTGACATTTGACCCGAGTTTTTAATTAACTGGGCTTTTAAACAGAATTGAACAAAATTTTTATAAGATCTTTCTACAAATCTCTTTGATAATCTATAGTTCAATGAGGAAGTGTCATTGATTTGAAATTTTGCATCAATATTAAATTTCAATAATGCTGAAGAAATACGGATTGCAGACTGAGGCCTTCTCTTAATAATGAATGATAAACAATCAATGATACCCATAAAAACAGTTGGTACCATTATAGGTTCTTCAATTAAATAATTTAATAAGTAATCTAATAATTTTTTTGCTTCAGCATCTAATTGTGATTTATTCGAAATTATTGGGTGATTACTTGGAACTGATGATAAATTGATATCCTTTTCTTCAGGTTGAGTAGGTTTATTGGAAGTTGATTGATTCGAAGTATGAACAATTACAATTTCTGACATTAATTTTGCAATTGCTAATCTGACACCAACATTTTTATTCGCATCTAATAGTATTGAATCTACAACTGTTAAATTTAAGGTATCTAAGTCATAGTCTGGATTCCACTTTGATAGTATAAAAGACTTCATCCCTTGTAATTGATCCCATAGTTTTTGATTCGATGTTTTAGCCACTAAATCAAACAGCATTGCATAGCATTTTGTAATTGCAAAAGTACAGTTCTTAAAGACTAATTCGTCATCTACATTTTCACAAATTTCCCATAAACCTTCAAAATTATTCGAAGCAATGAAAGGTTTCTCATTGGAAGGAATCTTCCCATGATTCAAAATATCAGTAAACAATTTCGAATAAAACACTGCCAATTGTAGTTTTAATCCAGAGGCAATAGTATTGTTACGATACAACATCAAGGTAGTTTCCAAGACTTTAGGCAGCATATCAAAAGGACTATTCTCCATGGCAAGTTCCTTGGCCTTGGTCAATTGTTCAATTTCCTTATGTAAAGTGGCCATCTTAATAAAATCAAATATCCAGATTGCAAATTTATAAAAATACGATCCACTATCTAAGAACAGGTTTCTGGTTAACTCTTCTCACCCTTTGCACTTTTCGCACTCTTTCTGTTTTTGCAGTTATTGTAAATAGACTACGATTATATTCATTTCTTATATGTTATAAATACACTACTATTTAATCACATCCATCAACATCAAATAAGTGTTGAATACCATTGCTCTTGGCTGAAAGATCCACTTTGCGAGAAGTTCAAATTCTCGAATATAATATTGCAGTCGGGTAACAATTCTGGCTCTTGTCAGTGAGTGACAAGAATGGATTTCTGGAGGCAGGAATTTGACCTTATGAGAGCCAATGACTGCTTACTGGAAGGTTTATTGATGTTATTTTTGATATAAAATTTAAATAGCTTGGGTTTGGCACCACACGAGATTTTAGGACCTGCTACCAGGTCTAATAATTACTAAACACAGTTTCTATAGAATCTACAAACTCAGACACATACAGATGGAGTCAGGTATGCTAACATATGACATATCTATTTGCAGTTAAGGAATATAAAAATAACATACTGATCTATTTACAATTACATATAGAATATTTTGGAATAAACATACAATTCGAAAGCTTGATGTTCGATCAAGCTTCCGGTTGGTTTCTAGGGACCACGTCAATCAGGAAATCAAACATATCGCTCTTCTGCAAAGCTTCTGCAATGTCAGCTTTCTGAAGGGTTCTTCTCTTGTTTGTTTCAGACACGCACCAACTTCTCATTGACAGTTCGGTGATGAATATTTCGCAAGCTTTTGCAAAAAGTATTGGCGCCTCAGAGCTGATCATCCTGACTTCTTCGTCCGTTTTCATTACTTTCTTGATTCTTGCCAGTGGCAGTGAATGGGACTTAAAGTCGTCCTTAAACTCCGAGCCTTCCTCATTTGTCAATTCGATTTCATTGATCAAATCTTGCCAATATTGAATCAACAACTCCCTGTGCTGTCCAGACAAACCTTCCCCTACATTGTGGAACACATCATAATTTTGCTGCTCTTCACCGTTGGCGTGCTCATCCATGTACATCTCTGGATCCGCTGTTTTCTCCAATTCATCCTTTGATTTAACCATCGTCAAAATAGCCAAAATTGTTTCACTAATTAGATTTACACGAGGTGGTTACTCAATAGATTCTAAAGTTAACTCAACCAAAAAAAAACATAGTAATGCGATTTATATCAAGAACGCAACACAGCAACACAAAGAATCACATCTTCACTTGTATACATAGTCATCAACATCCCTCTCACCAACAAAGATCAAGAATCCTTTTTCCTGGGACTTCGAGGATCGAATTTTCAAAATTTGAGATTTCTGAAATTTAAGGTGTGGGAATCTGTGAAGTTGAGCTGTTGACTCGAACAAGTAGTAAAGAAGGAAATGATTATTGCATGAATGCAAGGAAAGTCATAGTTGTATTTGTTGCTTTTATTGTAGGTTTATTATATTTGTTTGTCTTGTTGTCCTTGGAGAAGGAGTCTACATTTACGAATTTGGAGAGACAGACTATAGGAGCTATTAGAAAATGAAAGAATTCAAATCGTTCAGTACATTGGAGAGAGATTCGCTTTCTCAAGCACACAAGGAGCTTAATGTTAATGAAATATACAGTGAACCTGACAACTTTTTGGAGATCGAGGTTGTTAACCCAAAAACTCATATACCGCTGGATGGCAATGATACAAGAGGCATGTTCACCGATTACGAGATTATTTGTAGAACAAACATTCCAAGTTTTAACAAGGGTTTTTCCAGAGTGAGAAGAAGGTATTCTGACTTTGAATTCTTTAAAAAAACATTGATTAACGAATTGTCTATGTTGTCGCATCCGAAGGTTATTATACCGAATTTACCTGGTAAGATTCTGTTAGGTAACCGATTTAGCGACGAAGCTATCGAAGAGAGAAGAAAAGGATTGAGCAAATGGATGAAGTCCATTGCAGGTCATCCAATTTTACAACTAGGATCCAAATCACTAGTCAGATTTATAGAAGATGAAAAATTCATTGGTTAAACTCAATGTGATCGGAAAAGATATCAGTCGCAACAAACCCATCAATTTTTGGGTTGAAAAGAATGAAAAGCATATAATACATATACATATATAGTACTAAATAGATAAACAATGGAATATTACCTTGTACAACCCAACTGATTGTAGTGTCGCACCAGCCACTGCCCTTAATTTGGTGTCGTGGATTATGACCGAAGCTCCGGTTCATAACAAAAGAGCCAACGACTCGAGATTTGGTTCAAACATTTTGCTTCACTGGAGGAAATATGGTTTAAAAGAAGTTGCTTGTCAAGTATTGATGATTGGTTTCTGTATCTCCTATGGAATGCTATTTAAAGGTTAAATCATTCCGTTAGATTAATTTGAATATATTGTTTTACCTTCCCAGCGATTGCATTGACGACGATATGAGTGAGAAGAAGACAAAATTAGCAAAGTTTGATGCCTTTTCTAAGACTGACGAAGAAGTAAGAATTCGTACTAGGTTAGGTGGACTTATTACTTTAGGTTGTATTTTGACAGCCATCTATTTGCTAGGTGGTGAATGGTCTGCTTTTAACGAAATCACAAGTGTACCAAAATTAGTTGTAGATAAAGATCGTAGTGTTGATTTAAATTTAAATCTAGACATTTCATTTCCTTATATCCCATGTGATATCATTAATTTAGATATTATGGATGATGCAGGTGGGTTACAATTAGATATATTAGATTCAGGCTTCAAGAAAACTAGACTAGATCCAAATGGTAAAGAGTTAGAATTCAGAGAATTCGATCTAAAGGAAAATAGTAAAAGAGTTGTGTCTGAAAAGGGTGCTAACTATTGTGGTTCTTGTTATGGTGCACTTGACCAATCTCTTAATGCTGAAGAAGGAAAAGAGAAAGTTTGTTGTAATACTTGTGAAGATGTGCGTTTAGCATATGTAACTGCCGGTTGGGCTTTCTACGATGGTAAAAATATCGAACAATGTGAAGATGAAGGTTATGTAAAGAGAATTAATGAGCATATCAACGAAGGCTGTAGAGTAACGGGTAATGCCAGAATAAATAGAGTTAAAGGTAATATTCATTTTGCTCCAGGTAAACCAATGCAAACTTCAAAAGGCCATTTGCATGACACTTCATTATATGAAAAGACAAGTAATTTGAATTTTAAGCATATTATTCATCATTTCAGTTTTGGTAAGCAAATTGATAAAAAAAGTAAAGCAAAAGGTGCCGATATTTTGACAAATATATTAGATGGCTACGATGTACAACCTGACCGTGATACCCATTTCCACCAATTTTCTTATTATATGAAAGTAGTTCCAACAAGGTATGAATACTTAAACAAAATGGTAGTGGAGACTGCTCAATATAGCGTAACATTCCACGATAGACCGTTAAGAGGTGGTAAAGATGAAGATCATCCAACTACAATCCATGCAAGAAATGGTATACCAGGTGTTTTTTTTTACTTCGATACTTCATCGATCAAAGTCATTAACCAAGAACAAATTACTCAAACTTTTTCTGGATTTTTATTGAATTGTATAATTACAATTGGTGGTGTTTTAGCAGTTGGATCTATGGTTGATAGATTGTCATACAAAGCTCAAAAGACTTATTGGGGTAAAAAATCTACATAAGTTTGTATTTGGGTTTATCAATAGCATAAAGTTACTTGCATTATAATGTATTTTAAAGCCATGGTTGATAATTTAAAATTACAAATTGTAAATCAGGATAATATATAGTTTATTGTATAATAATAAAAACTATATAAAAATAAATAAATGAATAAATAAATAAGTTAGTATGAATAAATGAAAAAATAAATAGCTTTATCAGCAGTCAATAATGTCATCATTAAAGTTTTACATGGTTGTGTATTTTGGACCATCACCTCCTTCTGGAACTTCCCAGTTAATATCTTGTGAGGGTTGTTTAATATCACAGGTTTTGCAGTGGATACAATTCTGCGAATTGATCACAAATTTAACACCAAGTGTAGATTTATCATCTTTGATATATTCATACACACCAGCTGGGCAAAATCTAGATTCAATACCTTTCCATTTTGGATATGATAAATCGGCATGTTTTTGAAGATCTTGATCTGGAACTCTTAAATGACATTTTTCATCTTCATCGTGGTATGTTCCAGTTCTAGAAACAGATGTCATGATATCAAAAGTAATCTTTCCGTCAGGTTGAGGATAATCAATTTGTTTATATTCTTTAGCATCTTTAGTGATTGCAGCATCTGATTTATGGAATCCAAATGTCCATGGTACTCTGCCCTTTAGAACATAAGAATCTACACCAGAATAAGCCATGCCACCATAACCACCTAAAAATGTGTTAAAAGATGGTCTAATGTTTCTGACTTCATTCAATTCTTTAAATGCCCAAGATTCTTTAAATGCTGTTTCATATGATTCCAAATCTATTGGTTCCTTAATTAATGAATCTGTTTCTTCAAGGTTCAATTCTTCTATTGGTGTCAAGTCTTTAATCGATTCAAAAATTTTTTCAGCCGCTAGCATACCTGATTTCATAGCAGTATGAGTACCTTTGATCTTTGGGACATTCATAAAGCCTGCTGCTGCACCAACTAATAAACCACCAGGAAAGTGTAATTTTGGCATCGCTTGAAGGCCACCTTCATTTAATGCTCTAGCACCGTATTCAATGCATTTACCATCTTTCAAGAGCTTAGTGTAAAATGGCATAGATTTCAATTTTTGAAATTCTTTATATGGAGAAACCCACGGATTTTTATAGTCTAATCCAACAACTAAACCAACCGCTACTAAATTTTCACCAAAATGGTATTGAAAACCACCACCATAAACATCATTTGATAAAGGATAACCCATAGTATGTGCTACAAACCCTTTTTTAAAGTTGTTTGATTTAACTTCCCAAACTTCTTTAATACCTAAACCATAAGATTGATTTTGCTTGCCTTCCCTTAAACCAAATTCTTTAATGATTTTTTTGGTTAAGGAACCGTGGCAACCTTCAGCAAAAACAGTTTGTCTAGCATGGAATTCTAAACCTCTTTCAAAAGATGCTTTTGGTTTACCATTCTTTGAAATCCCTAAATCTTTTGTGGCTACACCTTTAACAAACGTTTCATTGGAGTTGTCCTTCTTTCCATAGATGATTTCAGAGACAGAAATATTAGGATAAATTTCTACACCTAATTCTTCAGCCTTTTCAGCTAAATGTGCAGTAACTTGAGATAAAGAAGCAATGAAATTTTTATTTTTATTAACCATTTGAGGAGGCTCTGGAACTGGCAATCCAATTCTTGGAGAAAGAAAATATTTCAAATCTTCTTTAGTTACCTTCGTAACAATATCAGGTGGTAATGGTATACCATTTTCCTTTGTATTAGTACTAGCATTATAAAATTCAGAATCTAAAAATAATTCTCTAAAGGCAATTGGTTCAAGAATAACACCTGAAACTGTGTGTCCACCAATGCTACTTGCTTTTTCCAGAACAACAACTCTTAAATCACCTCTACCGTTTTCATTATCTAACTGTTTTAGTTTGATAGCGGTCGTCAAACCAGCAGGACCACCACCAACAATACAAACATCAACGTTATCTATCGCTCTTTCTTCAGTCAGTATTTTTTTTTCATCTTCAGTTAATTGGTCAAATTTAATCTCTTCAGATCTAACAACCAAACTAGGGGAAATATTGGTTTTCTTTGAGTTCGAAAAAAATCTTTTCTGATTGCTAATTGAGTTAACCTTATTATTTTGTATTCTGTCAATAAGTCTCAGGCTATGTTCAGTGATTAAAATCCCACTTATTAAAGTCTTAGCATTTTCTGGGACCAGTCCAGTTAATTTTTTAACTACAGTAACTCGTAACATAACTACCTTTAGTTTTTTACGATTTAGATAGTAATGATGTATAATGGTAACCAGTTGCTATTGCTTTATTTGATGTGATACATGTAATAATATAGAATAAAACCAACATTTGTACCAAATAAACAACAAAATAAGTCATAAGTCATCGCATGTTTCATCAGACTTCAAGCTTTTTTCTTTGAAAGAAGCTGATTTTGAAATTTTAGAGGCAGTGAAAATTGGAAATAAAACAGTTTTGACTCTAGAAAAGACATTCAATTTTGATGGTTATATCAAAAGGAAATGAGTTCACAGAGTATTCAATAAAACTATTTACTATAAAGGTACAAATTTAAAGTGTATACAATATATTTCAAAAGAAATAAAACAATATATATTTATATGGAATTGTTTATTATGCTAAATATTACTATACACCTACATAGTCAATTTTTAATGTGATGGTCTTGTATTTAAAACTGACAACTATGGGAAACGTTACTTCTATATGATTAGACATCTTGGAACCATCCTATATCTGAATCTTTTTTAGGTTGTTGTAATGTGTTAACACTGGTGTTACTGTTACTATGAGGTACGTTGAAATTAATATTACTGAGACCGATGCTTGGGTTTCGAGGAAAGATTTGATTCTGAATAGTTTCTGCATCTTTTTTTACATTTACTATGTCATCTGTCGATTTATTTACTGGAGTTTGAGATAATAGATCATCAAGATCCAATAGATTTAAATATTCAGACCCAATACTCTCTCTTTTACCAGTGAGGATGTTGTGAACAACGGGTATTTTTGGAGCAGCAGCAGCGGCAGTTATGTAATCAAAATCTTCATTATTATGTTTAATTGAATTCACAGGGTCTTCTTTTATGTTTCTGGGGTTTTGTTGATATTGCTCATCCTCTAATGAACCAGGATCATTATTAATTGATATAGTGGACAAATTCCCTTCTTGCTTTCCTAATGTTGGCAAAATATCTGGATAATACTCAGATGCACGTATTTCCTCTGCTGAAGCCAACCGCTTTCTTGTACCATTTTGTTCTTCTGGAAATCTCCTCTTTTTAGAATTATTGTCCATTCTATAATTAAGGATACTATTCGAGGCAGCTATGTTATTTCTTGATGACATAGATGACTCAGAAGACTCATCGTTTCCCAACATATTGAATGCAGCCAAGGTACCATCTTTTAGTATACTGGTGTCATTTGTATTTGTTGAAGTACCCACCTGTGGTAAATCTCCAGCTTCTATAATAGGTGAGACATAATAAGGAACTTCTAAATCTTCATTCTTTGGAAAATCGAAGTTGTCTCCAACTGAATTCAACTTTACGCCAGCAAGATTTTGGCCATCTATTGTTGGGTTGGGTGGTTTTTTAAGGTCAAGGAATGCTTTGTTCAACTGTTCAAATGTATTCATTATATCATTGCTAATATCTTGATTAGAGCCAACTTTAGATAAATTATGGATTGAGTTTTTCCTGTCAGGCATGGGAACAAAAGTTGGCGTTGACGCCATGTGCACTGGTGTGTGATTATATTCTTCTCTTTGTACTTGTATTAAATTATGTGCACTATGGCTATGTTTGCTTTTAAGTCGCTCCAACTGTCGCATTTGTTGCTGATGAATTATTCTTTTATTGATTGCACTGGATGTATATCTTTGATAATCATCTGCTAATACACCTTTATATGAGTAGAGCATTCTTCTTGGAGAGGAATTTGACCATTGTCTTGAGAGACCATATGTCAGCACCAACTCACCTTTTTCTAGTCTCTTTATATACGCATTTAGTTTGGCTGACACAAGATTCGACAGCTTCGTAGAAATAGTATATAAAGTGGGATCGTCGGTTAGCAGCTTATCACATAATTGTTTTACAGTCATACCTTCTGGATGTTTAAAATTCTCCGGGTGCCTCATATCAATATCTTTGTCGTTGTCATACAGCAGCAAGAAGACTTTATACAGCACATCGTCATGGCTGTTCACTGGTAATTTCTCTTTCAACGGCACAGGTCTGTTGTAAGTCACAGGGATATTAAGTATGTATTGTTTAGTTGTATTATTCGAGTAATCCTTCAATTTCGAGTTCAAAGTTATATACTGGAACATGTCGTCGTTTTCTCTTGCGCCAGTGATGTCATTCTTTGACTTATGATGCTCTGATATTGATGATTGAGATGTTTCTGGCTCATTCATGTACTTGGTAAGATCGAACTCACTCATAATGATTGATTTCCATTAATAAATTACAAGTTATCTCACTGATTAACAAGTTTTTACCCATACGGTTAATGTTTTACGTGAAACCTAACACACCAACTGTAATATGACATACATATATATATATATATATATTTGTGTGTCTATATATGTTTATATATATGTATGCATGTATGAATATAGTCATTGTATATGTATACTATGATTGCGGTTGTAGCACTTATCAAATATCGATTTCATGTTTAATCCAAGTTATTTTAAAGGGTACCTGGTCATGGACCAAATTTAAATACACAATTAGAAGGACAAGTTTTCTTAAAATTCTGAGATTAGAGGAGCCCAACTTGTTACCAACAATAGCCACTAAGTGAGAAAAATATCTATCAACGTTTATATTATTAGAAAGAATTTTCTCACACCTCAAAACCTGACGGTTCTGAATTCATCCTTAAAAAACTTTTCGTCATCAAAACTTTATCCTGAAGGGTTACAACAGTAGGAATTGGATATTTTGTAAAGCCAACATTTAACGTATATCTGTATCAGCCACTTCAATCAATTCAGCAGTATTATTCAAATTTACATTAGTTGATTAATGACCAGTTGTAGTCACTCCAGCAATGTGTCATTAAAAGGTTACATGTACATCACTTGTTACGAATGTGGCAGCTGACCGAATTCTGAAAGAAGAACCCTTTCGGAAAAGGCACCAAGTGGAAGTTCAAAACTACTAGCTAACTCGATGATCCAGCTTGTTTGAACTAGAGTTATAAGAGAGATGAGGTTATCTAAATTTTTATGAGGGAGTTTTTGCATATTGGTTGGTTTAATTTAATTGAAGGTTGACTGTATGTTCTCAGAAAAGAAGATTTATCACTAGGAACTATAAACAAAAATAGGCAAAGAGATACATATATATTTTTCGATGTTATCTGCTTCTTCTAGGATGTGGATGTTGAGGGGCTCCAAACAATTCTCTCGAAACAATTTTGTTGCTGTGAGAAACGTTGTGACAACTGCTGAGAGCAAAGGTAAACTGATTGAGGAGACTAGCAGCCAATTAATTGATGAGACTAAATTTCCAATGTTCAATCTTGCGAAGGATATCGATACAAAATTGAATCAAAATAAAGATGTGTCTGAGGTATTTTCTTATTTGGAAGAAAATATAAATGATCTACGAGACAACCCTGATAGTAATAAAGCAATTACTGGCATCAGACCCTTTAGTAGACCTGGCTATTTAATTGAACCTATCACTAAGTTGTTGGAAAAATCTTTGAAAGATTCTAACAGCACAGTTTCTCCAAATGCTATTTTAGAGTCTTTGATTAATAATCATTTAGAAAAACCACATTATTTTAATATACTAATGAAAAACTATTTATTAAACGGTGAGTATCAAGATGTGATCGCTATATGGGTCAAGTTCTTAGAGACTTCGGTGAACTACACTTGGTATAATGATAGAGTAGCCATCGACAATAATATTGCTTTAGTTTGTATTGCGTATTTGAATTTACCTGAAATTACAATTGATTACAGTACTTTGCTGCAAATTTTACAACAAGGTAAAGAATTTGAATTTCCATTAAGAAAAATCCATGATATGATTCTTCAAATGTATAAAAATGATTCCAAAAAACTAGAATTTGTTGAATCTAAATTTAATGAACTATTCATTGATTATGTGAATAATTCTGAAGATTCTTTTATTGAGTCAATCAAAAATATTAAATATGCTAATCAAATCAGAGTTTTACTTGATAAGTATTCTGTATTCAAAAATGCATTTGCAAGCTCTGACAATATTAGTAAGGTTAATATTGATATTGTAGCCCTTTTCATGCAAAAATATATGGATCTGAAAAAAAATCAAGCCGTTGTTGATATTTATACGGATTTTAAAGATATTAGTGATCCCCGCAAAAAGAATATTTTACTCAAATATTTATTAATTGCTATTTCTAAGAGTAATACCAATAAAAATGTTTTACTTCCAAGAATTCTAGCAGTTTGGAATAGTCTAGTTAAGCCTAATTTTGAGAAACTTTCGAATGAGGACAAAATTAATTCTTATAACTATTTATTTAAAGCTTTGATATATTCAAAAAATTTTACTCATGTTAGGGATATTTATGAAAATGATTTACCAATTGAAATTAAAAATAGCAAAATGATTTTTGAAACATACTTGTGCTCTCTATTTAAATTTAAAGAAAATAGTTATGAGGATATTAAAAACATTATGGCATCAAGGAATGGGTTAGTCACTATTACGTCCATAGAATCTATAGATTTATTGAAAGCGATTCTTTTAAAATTGGCTAAAGATTCTAATATATCTGAGTTTCAAAATATATATAAAAACTACTTCACTAATGAAGGTAACTTGAAAATTGTTGAAAATACAGACATTATTGGGTTACATCTGTATGCTAAATATTTATTCTATAAGTATAAGCATGAAAATCAAACTCTTGGTTTTAACTTTCTAGAAAGTATAAAAGAAAATCCAAAGCATACATCAAGAAATACTTTGATTTTTGAAAAATTTATAGATGTTTGTGAAAATATAGAACCTATTGACGAATTTTTTGATCAGATCCAAGAACCTCATGTCGTTACGATATATTCTTTATACATCAAATCTCAATTCCAAAAAAATGATGGTAGTTACGAAAAAGCTGAAAAGGCTTTTAAATCATATATTCAAAAAGTTGGTATTTCAAAGGGAGATTATCCTAAGATTGGTAATGAATTAGTGGTACCATTAATACAAGGAATAACAAAAACAGCTGTATACAGAGACCGTGCCATTTTTCTAAATACGTTACCAATCTATATTGATTTTGCTAATAAAATTAATTTTAAAATGAATAGATATACTATAGCAAACATTGTATTTGTTTTAGTTGAGTTATCTAAAAATAAAAAATTATCTAAAGAGCAAACTAATAAATTAAAGTCAATTTTTGATAAAATTAATAGTTTAGAGTATTTTGAAATTGATGATGCTCAAAAGAAAATTTTAGAAAAATTATAGACCTATAATTGAATAATTATGATTTGTAAATAGAATTCAAGATAGGTATATATATAAATATTTAAATATCATGTAAATATAATTAATGATATATATATTTTTAATTTATTATTATTACTATAAAATAGTTTATGTATTTCCAGGTACCCAATATTTATATACAAGAGAATGATACTACTAAAGAAATATTCTTTTAATTTAGTTGGAAATTTGTATTTATCTCATTAAATGAGAGAGTTCGATGTTCTGAAAACTGTATCAAACAATTTTAATTATTATCTTGTCCTGGGAAATATTTATTCATAATATCCTTTGTATAGTGTGTAAAACGATCTTTTGAGTTTGAAAAATTATCCAAAGCAGGTCTAATATCAAGGTTGAAAGTGGGTAGGCCTTCTTCGTCATCAGGACCTCCATAGAAATCGATAATATAACGAACCTCCTTTAGACCAGGATGGGATTTATCGGTTGAATTTGGATCAGCTCTTAAGACAACCCAGTCGTGTCTATCAAATGGTGGTTCAGAAGAAAATTTATTTGGAAACATTTTTCCTAAATAACTGTAAAATTTTGCCCTAGGACTCATTTCATTTGGTTTGCCTTGAAATCTCAACAATTTTGGTTCTACTTTTGTCACATCAGTATATGGTTTTTCCCATTCTAAAATTTCTTGCCAGCAACCTTCATTTAAGAAATTATGTACAAATACCATTGACTCAACAGCATCTTCAGGAATCTCTTCTCCAGTATTTGGATCAATTTTCCCTTTTCTAACCATTGCATTATACATTTGTTGTGGGGATGGATATTCCCAAAATTCAGTAGAGTTGGAACCTTTTGGAATGGAAGAAATTGTTCTTTCAACTGGCAAATCTAGCTTTTGACCTTCTTGTTTCCCAATAGGCAGGACTTTTGGAATATGATTCAATGGGTTCATCCCACCTAAATTTCCATCAGCATCCTTCATTACCGGACAAGAAGATACGTCATTCTTTGAACTATGCTTGACTGGACAAGCAGGTATATCATCTTTTAAAGTATGTTTAACTGGACAAGAAGAATTGTTACTTTCTTTTGCTTCTCCAGGTTTAAATGGACATACTTCGCTGGTTTCTAAGCTTTTTTTATTTGCACTGTTATCAGCCCACAAAAACCCCATGATTATATAAAAGATTGTATTATATGAATCCTAGCTTTAAATATACTCTATAATTGACTTCGTTGTTAAATTATGGTAATAATTTATATGTTTATCGCACCATTCTCCTATAACCAACCATTGAATTGTATTCAAATTGATTTGACTTTTATTTAAATTTTTCCTTTCGCAATCCGATTTTTTTCAAACAAGGACCATCGAATTTTAATATATTCAAAAAACATTGAAACAAACACTGATACATCTAATTTAAATAAAGGATATATTGTGTTTTTGGTAATAAAAAAGAACATTTATTACTACAGTGAGAATAAACAAGGTATAATAGATTAAAATTGTTGTTGTTTCCATTAAATATTTTTAATTTCATTACAAAACAAAATATTCAATATTTTGTTAACGCATTTTGATTCGTTTTTATTTAGAAGTACAATAACCTCAAGTTATGGCAGCATCTTCATCGAATAGCCTTGATCCAAGCCTTCAAAGAATATCTGAAAATGAAATATCTGTTCTTATAAAAGAGAAGTCTTCTTTATCTGAAAAAGAATCAGATTTGACTGCATTGATACAACATGAATTAGACAAACAAGATGGTACAAATTCAACTTTAAAATTAATTAATATGGGCATTACAACTATCTCTGATGGAGATGTTGAATTGTTAAATAATGTTAACGTTGAAAGATTATCTTTAAGAAGAAATAGATTAATATCATTGCCATCAAATTTTTCACAATCAAAAAGTTTAAGATATCTAGATTTAAATGGTAATATGTTTAGAGATATACCGCGGGTGTTGATGGAATGTCCCCAATTAGAAATCTTGGACTTATCATCGAATAATATTGAAACTCTACCGCATGAAATATCTAAATTATGGACTAATAATCTAAAGGTTTTATCTTTAAAAAATAATAATTTAACTTCGATTTTTGACTTTGCACCAATTGTAAAGTTAGAGAATTTAAGTATTTTAGAGATTGAAGGAAATTTAATTCCAAAGGACGAAATAGAATCAGTTAAAAAATATACCCCGATGACTTCAAATATATCAAAAGAAGAATATTGGGCTATTGCATTAAGAAGATATTTGAAAGATAATACACTTGAAAATCATATAAGCCATCATCATAGTAATGATACTAATTCTCAACAAAATACTTCTGGAACAAAAATAACTAGGGCTGCAAAGAGAATGGGTTTCATTAATACTTTATCACCAAGTAATTCAACCTTTACAGAAAATTCTGAATCATATTCTACTGCAGCTTCGTCAACGGTTTCAACAAATATTGATGATAGTAATATACTAACGGCATCTACTCCTACGACTGCAACAATTACAAATAAGCTATTAAACGCAAAATTAAATCCAGGCATAAATGTTTCTACCCCAGAAGTGGAATCAACAAAGGAGACAGAAACTCAACCACAATCTGATTTGCATATCCACACTAAATATAATGATTATTTTAAAAGATTATCAGTATTACCGGAAGAAACTCCTGTTAACAACGAAATATCTGTTGGGCATGATGAGATAATCATGATGGGTAGGAAATTACTATTCAGCTTCTCTGAATGTCAGCAAAATATAAGGAAAATAACATCCTTTTGTGAAGAAAAATCAGTAGCTGTTGAAGTAGTTTCATTTTTATACTCTGTTAGATTAGAAATTGACAATTTGGTGGAGATCTTAGAAAAGTCAGAAGATAAGGACTCTGCAAACGACAGTGCATTGTTAAAATTATGTTTAAAGATTAATGATATTTTTAGATTAATATTTGGACTACTATTAAAAAATTTTGATATATTTTTTAAGTCTGACGATTTAAGTTTTATTAGGATGTTTTACATGACAATGATAACATCTTATAGTGAAATATATAATGCATGGTGTTTTATTTCACCAGATAAATTAAAAAAGAACAAAAATATATCATCTCAGCTCTTATTATCTCATAACAATTTCACTAGCATGTCCACAACTAATATCGTCGACCAAACTACTAAACTATTACCAAGAGCAAGAAGCAACACTGTTCAAGGACGTATTCCAACGTTAAAAAACTCAATGTCAACACCAACTATGTTAACTCAAGCAAACACAGCTAACGCTACCGTATCGCCATCACTTCAACTAAACACTCAGACTTCATCTTATTTGTCAACGACAAATGCCATAAATAGTAGTAGAAACCCAACCAACTTGTCATCTACTTCTTCTCAATTGTCTGTATCAGAGAAACAATTAGATAGCAGCAATAAACATCCATCGCCTCATATCAAACCAGTAATTGATGATCAAAAGTTAAATGATAATAAGCATTTAGATTCCGAAGTAGTAGCATCAGGCACTACGGTACCACTTTCTTCCGTCTTTGCCCCTCCTCCTTCTAATAAAACTAAACCTAATGTTTCTCCATTAAATATTTCCACTTCCTTAGTTAATAGCCAACCTAATGCTATGCCACCTATTCCACCTACTCCGACAGCTGCCACTTTAATGGATACAGATATTGATGAACAATTGCATAAAACTTTATTGACTGTTGTAAGGATGGTTTCTGTTGTATATGATCAACTAACTGCTGCTATATCTCAAACAGCTCTTGAGGGATCACAAGGTGAAAAGGATATTACCGAATCTTTAACAAATAAGATTCACGATTTAGCTTCAACATGCCGTCAATCTATGGAGTTGGCAAAAGTTCTAAAAACAAGATTGAACGTTTTGACCTCTCTAGATCCTATCATTTCTCAAAAATATAACAATAACAACGAAAAATACATAACTTGGGAAAACATAAACGCATTTCTAAAATCGATTATTTCAATCTTGGCTAATACCAAGGTAGTAATGGCCGAAATGCCAATTTTAAATGAAATACGTCCGAACTTGGCATCTCTAGCTAAAATTACAAAAGATGTTACTGTGATCTTGGATCTAAGTACTTACAAATCTGTATCTATCATGGGGGCACCTACACCTTCATGATCGTAATATTATCCCAATTATTCGAATTCTTCGAATTCTAAGCAGTATATATATATGTATATATAAAAATTTGTTTGAAATTGTAATCAAGAGAATAAATAAGTTTTTAAGTTTGAAATTTTTATAGTAATTTTAAGGTATCTGAATGCTGAACATTTAGTTATTTTTTTAAATGAACAACAATGATACAGTAGTTATATAAAACCGTTTATCATGATTACTGCAGTTATATATGGAGAATTATGTAGCACATCTTTCTAAACTTTCTAAATATATTTTACTTAATTCAAAATGGTATCCTTGAATATTTTGGCTTTCAAAATATGAAGGCAGTTTCATTCTGGTTCTTTCGGCAATACCACAAAGTCTGACAGCATCAGTACCAGTCATTTTAACTTTACCTGGAACAGTTCCATCGATTAATCTTGAAAATACCTTATCTAGAATAAATAATAATTTGAATAGTTTGGAAACGGTTGAATTTTTATCATCTGCAGATAGTATAGTAAGATCAAATTTTTCGGTGAATTCTAGTAGGTCATCAGCAATTCTCAGTAGGTATGAGGTTTGACCAAAAGATCTAGCTCTATCTACTGGTAGGTCCTTATTTTTTTCTGTAAATTCTTTTTCAAAAAGATATAAATCTTGCTTTAATAAATATTCAGAGTTTGGAATTCCATCTATAGAATACCAAATAAAATCTGTAAAAGATTTCAAATCCTTCAGCAGACTTTCTAAGTTTTCGTAACCTGTCATGTTATAATTCAAGCCTCTCGATTGAACAAATCTACGTTGAATAGTCATTAATTTTTCGTCACAATAAGTTATAAATTTAGATTGTTGAGGTAGTGAAAGTCTTCTTGTTGGCACTCCCGAAGTATTAGGGTTAACCTGTGTTGAAATATTAGTTTGAGAAGAGAAAGGTGAACCGATATCAATTCGAGGTTTAAAATCATCAACATCATCTGAAATATCTTCATCTAAAACTACAGCATTTCTTTTGTTCTTACCATTTGTTAAATTATCATCGTCCATATTATAATCACTTTCATCATTCAGCTCTGGATTCAAATCTAAATCATTGATTTCACTTTCATCAATATCTATCAATCTATCCAGATGTGAATATTCGTCGGGGTTACAATGCAGTGGTGTATCAGGCAATGACATATTTATTTTATTTAAATGTTTTTTTTGCAAAAATATAATTTAAGCTGAAGCTAAGTTTCTATTATTGATTAAATTTCTTGGTAATTTTTGTTTGTTTATTATTGCTATTGGCCAAAAGTAAACAGATACCTTAAAAGAAGAACTTTACAGATTTTATAAGAACCCTTTTAAAATTATGTTGAATTAAGTTGAAAAAATAAATACAATATATAACCATTTTAAGTTATTTATTTGCAAATTTGGCATTTATTCTTCACATTGAGTTTATCCTTAAAATTTGCTTTCTTCTTGCTAAATTTCAACTTCATAACATATGAATAACTTTCCGGGCTTCAGGCATTTTATTGCCCCCGCACTAACAAACGCTTCTAACATGGAAGAGGGTTTACCTCAAAGCAGTATATTAAGTTTGGTAAAATAATCGAAATAAGTGAATCTACTAATCTTTTCGTAATACAAATTCTATATCAATGATAGCAAAGATATTAATAAGGACATTCGAAACTACTTCTCTCCTGTAGCATAGAGCCGCCAAGTTCCCAATGTATGGAAAGTAGCAAACAGCTCTTGCTTCAAAACAGCGAGATAGTCTTAGTAATATGATGAGGGTTAATCTAAATTCTGTCAAACAAATATCTGGTAACTTACTTGTACCAAGTTCTTATGAGGTCTGACTTCTATTTGTCTATGGACATGTACCTTTTAGAAGTCACAGCTACGACAAAAATGTCAAGTTTCTCTCTAGATAGTTATAGGTATAGTTAGTTGTAGATATTTAACTTTTGTCAAAGTGTAAATAATTACGGCGTAGCAATAATATCCTTACTTACTCTCAGAATTGATTTGCCGGTCATTTATATACAAATCGGAAGATCCACAGGTCGCGAATATAAGAAGCTTGGCGGCTAACTTGTTTACATTAGGAAGTTACAATTTGTTATATCCATTGTATAGTCAAAAATAAAGTATGTTTTTTAACTGTTAGTTTAAGATATAATACAGTTATACAAGAAACAGAACTGTAATTTGAAAATATGTCAAAGGTATTATTAGGTTATTTAGAGTTGATGGTTGGTAAAGCTAACAATTTACACGGCTACCCAAAAAGAGTCAACATCTATAAACACTCTGTAATTAAGATTGGTAGAAATGAAGCAGAGTGTGATTTCATTATTGAGGATGCGTCTGTTTCTTCTGTTCATTGCATAATTTGGTCTGTTTTGTTTGATGAACATAGTGTACCAATGTTTTATCTTAAGGATTATTCATTGAATGGGACATTAATTAACGACCAACAAAAATTGGTCAAAAAATTTGCTTATATTTTATACAATAACGATAAAATATTTATCAATGATACAGTCATTGTGTTTAGACAAGTTGTTCAATCAACTCCAACTAGAAGTTTGGAATCCTTGGGTTTTTTGAAAAATATCAGAAATTGGGAGATCACTGATAAGATTATTGGAGTCGGTACGTTTGGTCATGTTATGGTTGCATATAAGTCACAAAATAAAGAAAATATTGATGTTAGTAATTCAAAACTATTGAAATCACCTAGTGGAAAAGAAAATTATGCAGTGAAAATAATTAAATTAAAACCAAATAAATTTGATAAAGAGGCTAAAATCCTTTTAACACTTGATCATCCAAACATTATTAAAGTTCATTATACATATTACGATTCGAAAGATAACTATTACATTTTTCAAGATTTGATTGCTGGTGGGGATTTATTTTCTTATCTTGCTAAAACAGATTGCCTGTCTGCGATTTCTGAAAGTGAGTCGCTAATCATAGTTTATCAGTTACTAAAGGCATTAGATTATTTGCATTCGAAAGGTGTTGTCCATCGAGATCTTAAGTTGGACAATATATTAATATCTTCTCCCGAAACGACATATCCTAAAATTGTTTTAGCAGATTTTGGAATTGCTAAAAGAATTACAACTGCGACGGGTACAAATGGTAACCGTATGTTTACAGTAGTTGGTACCCCAGAATATTGTGCACCGGAAGTTGGATTTAAGAGCAACGGAACAAGACAATCACAAGCCATATCCTTTTCGGCCTCCGAAATAATATCTACACAAAGATTCTGTAAGGGTTATGATAATAAATGCGACATGTGGTCACTTGGGGTAATTGCACACATAATGTTAACAGGGATATCCCCTTTTTATGGAGATGGGAACGAGATGAGCATCGTAAGATTGACAAGGATTGGAAAATTGAATTTTGAATTGAAACAATGGGCCAAGGTCTCGAAGGATGCTCAAGATTTTGTTGCAAAGCTATTAAATGTTAACATAGTGAATAGGATGGATAGTAAAGAAAGTTTTGATCATCGATGGGTCTCTAAGCACTCAACAAAGTTGGAACAAATTTATGAAAAAAAAATTCTTTCTTAAATATCTTTATGGTATCCTATTGTATCCTTTTAGGATATATGAAAGGAAAAAAGAAAAGAAAAAAAGAAAGGTGAAACTTTCATTTAACAAAAAATATTAAATTTCTTATCAGCTAAAAAAATAAAACTAATCAGTATGAATCGTTTAGACAATTAAATTAACTGAAATGAATATGTATGCAACTGGACACCACACCATGTTAAAGAAAATCAAAAATGGTAATTCATTAAAAATAAAGATAAAAGACAAAATTCAAAAATAAAAATAAACATTATTTTTTCTCATCAGCATCTTTCCAAATTACCTACCCCCCATCTGGTAATCAATTATTAAGAGCCTTCTACCTTTTATCCCAGGAAAACAATAATGCGTTAAAAAGTGTTCTAATATACTTCAATGTAGTTAATGTACATTATATGCGTTAACGGGGTATCCCAGCATTGGAAAAGTGTTGCTACTTGTGAAATTTATAATAATTATCAAAGTTGAAGAACAAAGTTGGATCCAAACTTAATCTAAATTCATTTTCAAAAAAACCACATATGAAAAATATCATTTAACTGAATAATTAAAAAGATCGTTTCTTTTTATACATTCCTAATTGGGAAAAAAGTGCTATGTTGTGGCCATTGTTGTGCATTTTTTTCTGTGGCCAACTTTTTAGATTTTTGGGGTGCGTATATATTTGCGCAGCAATTGCCAATTTGGAATTTTCCAAGATAGTTGGTATAACCTTCTGCGCGGTTTCTATGGTTTTTCATTTTTGCTTTTCTTTTTTTTTGTGGTTTGACCCTCTTTTTCCTGCGGTTTTTCCATTGGACATTGCAGAATCTCTGTATTGGTTTGTCGATTTTTTGTTTTCTATGGTATTGTGTTGATTTCAGTAGGTAATAATTATTTTATTTTTATTACTATTTGGTGAATACCCAGAGGACAAATCTTTGCACACGTAAAAATAGGAATATTGTTGCGCAAGATACAGATCTAGATCTTGAGAATTCGAGCGCAATCAAATTACAAGTAGACTGATTTTTGTTTTGAGGTTACAAAGAAACAATTAAGAAACAGCTTAATTATTATTTTCAAATGAAAATTGATATAGATATATATTGTTGTTGTTTTCCCATGAAATTCTAGGACCAAGTTGAAATTTATTGAATATTTTAAGTTTTGAGACATTTAGTTCAGTTGTTAACAAGTTTTTTTCTGGGAATGAGAAACGGATGTCACATTAACTGAAAAAATTTGTACGCTTTTGTTTATTTTTTTCATTTTTGTCTAATAAATCAGTAATTTATTAAAAAGATTTTTCGAAAAAATTGTTTAATATTTAATTTTAACAGCTACCTGCGTACATTGTTTGGCATGTACCAATTTTAGTAGTTTTTCTCCACTAATTAAAAATGAAATTCAATTGATTTTTCTTTGATTAATCTATTTATTGCAAAAAAATGAGCAACACAGCTTCCGAAATTAGTAACTATTAGTTTTTCTATTCCGTTACCAGTAGAATCTATTCAATTCATCAAAGCTAAATAACGGCAAGAAAAGATATTAAAGTTTGTTTGGTTTTTTGATTGTTTATTAATTTTTATTGGTATATAAACACTTCTCGATTCAAGCAAACATCATTACATTTTTTTGCCTTTATTTTATTTTTAATTTTGGCATCACATTATAATTTAAACTATATTTATATATTTATACATTATATATTATTTTTGAAACCTCCTTATACTTATTTCTGGGTTTTTAATTCTTGTTATTTCTTGTGATTGTCTTACAATAATACCAATAATTAATTTTGTTAATCTAAGGCTAAAGTATGATCAATTCTGCTCTCAATATCATGAATTCATGGAATTTTTCTGATGAGAAATCAAGATTACAACAAATAGACTCAATATCAGTTAGTGACTCTGCATTTTCACTTCAATCATCATCACTATGGATGGACCCATTAGAGACGATTTTATCTGATACACTTTCAAATTCTTCATCCGTCTCCCCAGTTAGCTCATCTGAAAATAACCAATTGTTAGTTCATTTAGACGTTCCAATAAAACAAGAAGTATTTGAAAATGTTAAAATTCCAAACATTATTTTGAAATCTACATTGCCTGTTCCAACTACAACTACTAGAACATCTAAGAAAAACTCTGAAGTTGATCATGGGTCAGATATGGACCTAAAAAATAATTCTGAAAAGAAAAGAGCCCCTAGGAAAAGATTAACAAGTCATCAAAAACAAGCACACAATAAGATAGAAAAAAGATATAGAGTTAATATAAATACAAAAATTGCCAAACTACAACAAACAATACCATGGGTGACGAGTGACCAAACGGCTTTTGAAGTTTCTAGTTCCTTACAGAAAAGATCGGTGCCGCATATTCACAATAATAATAGAACAAATGTTGCATTACCAGTACCAAATTCAATGATCATTCCACCGACTGCAAAACTGAACAAAAGTATAATATTGGAGAAAGCTGTTGAATACATTGAATATCTACAAAATAACGAAACTTTATACGAAAATGAAATCGAAAGATTAAGATTAGAGCTGGACTCTGAAAGAAAAAAATCTCAACTATTACAAAACCAAAAATAAATAAAATATTTATAAAAAAATATATCAAGCATGCATCTATCATAACTTGTATATAAATTAGAACTTTTGGTTTTGAGTGATATGAACTATTAATTGGCAATTTTTTTCAGAACGTTCCCTTCGTTATTGATATATTTATTTTTTGTAAGATCCCTTGTCTGTTTTTTAATTTATAAATTTATAAAAGTATAATTAATACTACCATTGCTATTTGATAAAATTAAAGTGATATCGTAAACAATTAGAAACTATTATTATAAGTTATGCATTTCTTTTTTATTTTCACTTATATAAATTACATATACACATGATATATATCACCATGAGATAAATGCATTTCAGCTTTTATTATTTCGGTTATTATTTTAAAATATAACTTTTCAATCATTTTTTTAAAATTGTAACGACATCTTCGTCTTCTAAAACATGACTTAAACCAACGAATTGCGGTTGATGTTTAACACTACTACCGAAGACAAGGGCGTTTCTAAAATCATCAACTAAAGATTTGTGGATTTGATTACAAAAGTCCTTAATGCTACAATGATCAGATCTTAAAACAACTGGATCGGTGAAATCGGGTATTTTACCTTTAGGCTTAGTGTAAACTCTTACTAAATTTAATCTATCCCACATAACTTCTAACAATTCATCTAGGTTCCATTCTTTACCGGAAGAAATTGGAACAGCATTTGGAATTCTGTATAATAAATCTAATTCTTCCACAGATAAGGAATCGATCTTGTTTAATACGTAAATTGCAGGCATATATCTTCTACTAGAGGCTTCTAAAACATCGATCAAATCATCAACAGTGGCATCACATCTAATGGCAACTTCTGCACTATTAATTCTATATTCGTTCATGACAGCTTTAACTTCTTCGTGACTGATGTGAGTTAGAGGTACGGTATTTGTAACTGAAATACCACCTTTTTCTTTTTTTTTAATTAGAATATCAGGAGGCTGTTTGTTTAAACGAATACCAACACCTTCCAATTCATGTTCTATGATTTGTTTATGGTGCAGCGGTTTATTGACATCCAGCACAATAAATAATAGGTTACATGTTCTTGCAACGGCAATAACTTGTTTACCTCTACCACGACCATCTTTAGCACCATCGATGATACCTGGTAAATCTAACATTTGAATCTTAGCACCTTTATAACGGATAACACCTGGAACAGTAACTAATGTTGTGAACTCGTATTCTGCAGCTTCAGATTCTGTACCAGTCAATTTAGACAACAGAGTAGATTTACCAACAGATGGGAAACCAACGAATCCAACACTGGCAACACCAGTTCTTGCAACATCGAAACCTACACCACCACCACCACCACTACCGGCGGAAGCAGCAGTTAGCAGTTCTCTTCTCAATTTGGCCAACTTGGCCTTCAATTGACCCAAATGAAAAGAGGTGGCTTTATTTTTTTGAGTCTTGGCCATCTCATCTTCGATGGCCTTAATTTTTTCAACCGTAGTAGACATGGTTTTGAATAATCACAGATTCTTTCTCTCTCACACTCTGCTTCGCAGCTTGTTCTCTCTGCCTTGTCTCTTCAAATAAAAAAAGCCTGCTAATATATAGCCACAATAAAACAAACTAGACCCATGTGCAAGCACCCAAAAGGCTGCCACCTCATCCAGCAGCAACTCATCTCATTTCGTCAAACTTTGTCGATGAGCTTGTCCATTTCCTCTGAAATTTTTTTTGGTTTGTTTCTTTCTGGCCAGTGGGAAAAGTTTCACTTTATCACTACAAACGAGATAGTTAAGAGCAACGATAGAGTGTAGAATTTATCACAAATGACACAAGTGGCCACAACGGTTTTGCCAATCAGATTTAAAATAGAATTATGTAGATTATTGCTACACCCAAATAAGTTGTATTTGTAGTTGAGAACACTGGCTTTATATTACCGTTAACATCTTGACCTAGCAGCAGCTTTATGGTCACCGTCGCCGTCGAACTGAACTGTGTCTTTACCTTGCTATATCATCTTCGACGATACTTGTTTCGAAAAATTTTTGTAACGGCAATTTCTCGAAGGCAAGAATGCCTGAACTGGTGAGAGATGACATGAATAAGACTGAACCAATTGCTTTTAAGTGAATGTGATTATAAAGTAAAGTGCTATTAGACAATTTGTTATTTCTTTAATAAGGTTTGGCTTTGTTCGAACTCTTAGAAGTTTAGTAATCTAGCAAAAAACAACCCATTGACGATGGCTAAGAAGAGTAAGAAGAACCAACAAAACTATTGGGACGAAGATTTTGAAGAAGATCAACCTCAAGAACAAGGTGAAGAATTTGGTACCCCAGTTCCAGAAGCTAGTGCTGATTTTGCTTCTGGTGGTGAAGAAGCTGCTGGTGAGCAAGTCGCTGTTGAAGAAGCTGGTGCCGAAGCCATCGAGGCTGACTTCATGTCTACTTTGAAGAAATCAAAGAAGAAGCAAGACAAGAAGCAAGAAGAAGAAGTCAAAAACTCTGGTGGTCCAGTCTTGAAGTCCAAGAAGGAAAAGGAAAGAGAAAAGAAGGAAGCTGAAAAGAAAAGGAAGAAGGAAGAAGCTATGAAGAAAAAGCAGCAACAACAAGCAAACAAGCAAAAGAATAAGGAATTGAACAAACAAAATCAAGAAAAGATTCAAGCTGAAAAGAATAGTTCTACCAATAAATCCGAAGCTGATGATGCTGCCTCTGCAGATGCTCCAGCTACCTCTACCTCTGCCGCCAGTGGTAAGAAAGCTAAAAAAGTACCAGCTGGTTTAGCTGCTTTGAGAAAACAATTGGAATTGAAGAAACAATTTGAGGAGGAACAAAGATTGTTGGAAGAAGAAGAAGAAAGATTACAAAAGGAAGAAGAAGAAAAGTTAGCTAAGGAATTAAAGGAAAAAGAAGAAGCACAAGCTGCCAAGAAAGAAAAAGACAGATTGAAACGTGAAAAGTTAAAGGCTGAAGGTAAGTTATTAACAAAGAAGCAAAAGGAAGAAAAGAAATTAATGGAAAGAAGAAGAGCCGCTTTATTGGCTTCTGGTAACGTTAAAGTCGCAGGTTTAGCTAAATTAGAAAACGCTGATGGTTCTGAAGAAGTTAAAAAACCAAAGAAGATTGTTTACGGTAAGAAGAAGAAAAGATCAACTGCCGCTGAAAAATCTGCTGTAGCAGGTTCCGATGAGAAGAATGCTGATTCCAAGAACGCTACCGCTGCTAAGGATGGTGAAGAAGAAGTCTTAATTGATGACTGGGAAAACTTAGCTTTAGACGATGATGAAGAAGCTTCACCAGCTGCTGAAGAAAATGTTGAAGAAAGTGAAGCCGAAGATGAAGAATCTACTGAAACTTCTGAAGACCAACCAAAACAACAAGTCGTTGAAGCTGAAATCTCTTCTCCAGCTGTTACAGAAGCCAAATCATCTGTCTCTGTTTCTGATCCAAATAAAAAGGAATTACGTTCTCCTATCTGTGTTATCATGGGTCATGTTGATACTGGTAAGACTAAATTATTAGATAAGATTAGACAAACTAACGTTCAAGGTGGTGAAGCTGGTGGTATTACCCAACAAATTGGTGCTACTTATTTCCCAATCGATGCTATCAAAGATAAGACTAAGACCATGGCTCAATTCGAGAAGCAAACTTTCGATGTCCCAGGTTTATTAGTTATCGATACCCCAGGTCACGAATCCTTTACGAATTTACGTTCTAGAGGTTCTTCATTATGTAACATTGCTATTTTAGTCATTGATATCATGCATGGTTTAGAACAACAAACTATTGAATCCATTAGATTATTAAGAGACAGAAAGGCTCCTTTTATTGTCGCTTTGAATAAAATCGATAGATTATACGACTGGCAAGCTACTCCAAACAATGCTTTCAGAGATTCTTTTGCTAAACAAAACAGAGCTGTAAAGGAAGAATTTGAAACTAGATTGAATAACATTAAGATTGAATTGGCTGAACAAGGTTTGAACTCCGAATTATATTTCGACAACAAGAACATGTCTAAATATGTTTCTATTGTTCCAACATCTGCTGTTACCGGTGAAGGTGTTCCAGATTTATTATGGTTATTATTGGAATTAACTCAAAAGAGAATGTCTAAACAATTAATGTACTTATCTCATGTTGCAGCTACTGTCTTAGAAGTTAAGGTTGTTGAAGGTTTCGGTACCACTATCGATGTTATCTTATCAAACGGTTACTTACGAGAAGGTGATCGTATAGTACTGTGTGGTATGAATGGTCCGATTGTCACAAATATTAGAGCATTATTAACTCCACAACCATTACGTGAATTAAGATTGAAGTCTGAATATATTCATCACAAAGAAGTTAAAGCTGCTTTAGGTGTGAAGATTGCTGCCAATGATTTGGATAAGGCGGTTGCTGGTTCGAGATTATTAGTTGTTGGCCCAGATGATGATGAAGAAGACATGATGGACGAAGTTATGGATGACTTAACAGGTTTATTAGATTCTGTCGATACATCTGGTAAGGGTGTTACAGTTCAAGCCTCCACATTGGGTTCTTTAGAAGCTTTATTAGATTTCTTAAAGGACATGAAGATTCCAGTTATGTCTATCGGTTTAGGTCCAGTTTTCAAGCGTGATGTCATGAAGGCCGGTACAATGTTAGAAAGGGCTCCGGAATTTGCTGTTATGTTGTGTTTCGATGTTAAGATTGATAAAGAAGCAGAAGAATACGCTGAAAAAGAAGGTATTAAGATTTTTAATGCGGATATTATTTATCATTTATTCGATGCTTTCACTGCCTACCAAGATAAATTATTAGAAGAACGTCGTAAGAATTTCTTAGATTACGCTATCTACCCATGTGTTATGCACACTTTACAAATTATTAACAAGCGTGGTCCAATGATTATTGGTGTTGATGTTGTTGATGGTGTTCTAAAAATTGGTACTCCAATTTGTGCTGTTAGAACTGACCCAGTAACAAAGGAAAAGATGGTTTTGTTATTAGGTAAAGTTGTTTCTTTAGAAATTAACCATCAACCTGTCAATGAAGTTACTAAGACTACTACAGCTGCTGGTGTTGCAGTCCGTTTGGAAGATCCATCAGGTCAACAACCAATCTGGGGTCGTCATGTTGATGAATCCGATACACTATATGCTATGATCTCTAGAAGATCTATTGATACCTTAAAGGACAAAGCCTTTAGAGACCAAGTTTCTAAGGCTGACTGGATGTTAATCAAGAAATTAAAGCCAGTATTCGGCATTGAATGATTTAATTATTCATATAAAAATAAAAAATTGGCTGTACCAGCACATTCATAATCTTCCCATTAGATATACTATAATCATACATATTTGTATATATATTTTTAATTTAAGTTATTAATAAAAGAACAAGAACCTGAAACAACGGTATTTATTTATATATTTATCTAACAGAGGTTAAATTATCTAGATTGAGTTATGAATTTGCTAAAAAGTGTTTAAGATCTTTAAATTTTAAGATTTTTCACTTTGGCGATGACTTCACGTAATTTTGAAAATGAGTTTAAAAGTAAACAACAAACAAAAAATAATATAGAAAACGTACACTAAAAGGTAATCAATAAGTTTACTATAAAGGAATAAACATAATAGTATACATTCTGATAAGATTTTTGATTAGATCACAGTATTCCAAATTTTTTGTTAAAAGGAAAATAATTGAAAATAAACGTAAACGAACATGTCCGAACCAACACTAAGATCGACTACAATACTTACAGAGCATTTACAGTACCCCCCTATATCTTTAGTAGACGATGTCATCAATGCTGTTAATGAGATTATGTATAAATGTACAGCAGCTATGGAAAAGTATCTATTAAGTAAGAGCACTCTTTCTTCCACTGGCATCAATTATACAGAAGAAATTGAAACTGGGATAGGAAAATTAGAAACGCTATTAGAATATTCAGTTGATAAAAATTTCGATAAATTTGAGTTATATGTTTTAAGAAATATTCTTCGAATTCCAAATGAACTAATAACCAAGAATGCGTTTAGATTGGAAAACCAAAGGGAACTAATTCTTGCAAATAATGAAGAAATTGAAAAAACAAAAACAGAATTAATCAATAAGATCAATAGTATTGACAAAGCCTTTAAATTAAATGAAGAGTTGACTGTTAAATATAAACAATTATCAAAATTGTATACCAGAGTGAAGAAATTTAAACTTCTTGTCATTCAATTATTGGAATGTGATGATTCTGAGTTAGGAAAAGAATTATTTAAAACATTACAGCCTTTGGATGATTCGATCAAATTTATCAGCACCAAACTACGTCAAATGTATATCTTTAGTGAGGAATATTCTTCAATGGAAAAGATCAAAAATGTTATATCTGATGATAATGCTGCTGGTAAGAGTTTGAATGGTGATAATTCAGAAGCTTTATCAAGGTCTGATTATATAGATAGTAGAGTGAGGATATTACTTAATAAAGATGAGACATCAGTTGATCTAAAAGATCAAAGTGTTTTGGACATTGTAAGTAATGATTACAAGATAAAGAATCCTGATTTGTCTTTACTTTAATAACGGATTCAAACTGTATTGGTAATGGCTTTCCTTTTAAATTAAAATGAACCATATCAATTAAAAATTCCGTGACTTTTGTAATATTAATAAATGTTTTCTACGGTGAAACATTTGTATCCATTCTGCATATATGCATAGATTGATAATTTAATTGTTATTGTATCTTTAAATAATACCTAAATAAATTAAAGAAAATATTTTTATTTAATATAAATGAACGAAGTATGTAAATATTTTTATAAAAAAAAACCGTTCTTGACATGAATAGTCAAGAGTATTAATTGCTGTTATAGCAATATCCCAATATGAATGAATAAATAAATGAAATATTAGTATAATATTGTAATGAATGAATGAATGAATGAATGAATGAATGAATGAATGAATACTTATGAAATGAAGAAAAGGTATTAAAATATCTCGAACCATTTAATCAAATGTACTTCTTAAAATGTAAATCATCCAACCAACCGATTTTCTCGAATGCTGCAAATAATCTAGATGCTTTATTTACATCAATTTTACAAGCTTTTTGAGCATCAGTTCTTCTAAATGATAAACCTTCTTTGGAACGATAAACTTTCTCCAAGAATAAACGTCTCTTTGAATCTAAGTACAGATCACAAGGTAAACGAAGTGTTTGTGCCAAAATAACTTCAGCTGGATGTAATTTGTCGACTAATGGGTCATTACTTAAATTCATTAATGAGCCCTTCCATTCTATTCTTAGGCAATAATCATTATCTGGTAAGGTTGATAATGGAGGGCAGTAGTCGATAATATTTTTCCATGAGACATTGGGAATATATTGTGTATTATTATTTAATGCTTTTAAAGATGATAAAGGAGAATGCATGGATGAGTTTGAAACAATGCCGGTGGGTTTTCTTCCACGACGTGAAGTAGTGGCAGGTTTCTTAACCTTTGAAATTCCAGACAAAGATGATTCTGATCTATAAGAACGGTCATCTTCTGTCGTAGAATATTTAGAACTAATTTTTCTTGAGCTCCCTCTTGTTCTGTAACCACTACTTTCAACTTCAGTTGAGCTGGAAAAGTTAGCTGGTTTTTTTGGTGAAATAATTTTTCTTGTGGAATATAAAGAATTGGATGCAACAAGTGATTTTTTATTGCCAAAAGAAGTGTATCGTCTTAAAAATAACAACGATGTTTTATGATAATTATGAACCGATTGAGATTGGTCCCATACTGGAGCCAGTGAAATTCCAGTATTTTTCGATTTAAAGGATGTGTTTGTGATTTTATTAGACTTTGAAAGTACCAATGGTAAATTTACTGGAGACATTGGTGGAGATGGGATTAATTTCTCTCCGAATTCATTAATGCTCCGACTTCTTTCAACAGAATGGTTTTCAACTATTGATGGTTTAGCTGCCTCTATTTTACGATTCAATTGCTGTAATAAATTAGCCTGATCGTTATTGTTTATCAGGAACATTGGATTAGCATGTGACAATTCGGCTTTTGGTGACTGGTATATCATGTTTTTTAGTTATTTTTTGATGATTCCAATAGCAAAAATAATTTTATGTCTATATTGTTTTTATAATGGCAATTACTCTATGGTGTTTAATTAGTAATTACTATATGGGTTGTTAGTTATGTGACGTGATTTGACCTTATAATTGATGATTGGCGTTCGTGTTCTATAAATAACAAAATGATAAAAAAAAGTTGGGTTTAATTTTTATAATTGTCTTTATATATTTGATCAAAAATTAAAAAAAAATTATTTCAATCGAAAGAAAAAAAGAAAAAAGCAATTTCGAAATGTTCAGTCATAATGCAAATTACGTGCAATTTATTAAATTCAATATACCGGATATTCCAAGATGATTACAAATCGACACTACAATCTCAAAGAGGCACAATACAAATTTTACGAATTCATTTATTTTTGCTATTAAGTTTTTTAACTATTTCGTACTTCCTATTACAAAGTGTACTAGCTTCACTTTCAATAGCAGTAACGACATCAATGGTATACTATTGATAGTAAGAATTGAATTAAAGTTGACAATAAGGTTATTATCATTAGATAATTCGATGTTTCAGTATTGGAAAATATTGCGATGAGATGAGATGAAATGATTCTGTCAACAAAAAAGAACTCAGGAAAAACCCGCGACAGAGCAAAAAAAGAAAAAAAAGCAATTAAAAAAGAAAAAAAACCGGTAGACTGCGTCTTTTCTCCGCAAAAGCTGCACTTAAAACTAGCAAAAGAACGGTTATCGCCTCCAGAAAACCCGCATAAGTAGTAATATCGTTTCTTTTTTGTTTCTTTTTTGTTTCTTTTTTATTAATATCGTTTCTTTTTACAATTTTGCTACGGCAGTTTCTGAACTGGGCCGATAACTCATGTTTTCTTTTTTGATTGTTGCTAAAAATTTTCAAGAATGTTGATAAAAGGTCTCTGTAAATTTGTAAAGTTTTAGAAATAAACGATGTTATTACCATTCAATTAAGAGCAAATACCATTTTTGGTTACTGGCGATTGTTAAATACCGTTACAGGCTTGGAATCTAAGAGCCTTTTGCTTATATTTTCCGAAAGTTGGTATTAATTGGAGCAAACGACAACGCTGTTGAGCTTGATAAGATAGCCGGTTTACCGATGCTGTTTATGACGTATACTTAATTGATATTTTTAGTAAGTTAATTGGAATATGAGCTAAGTTGGGTATTCAATTGATGCAGCGTAATTGAGAGGAGAATTGAAGAATTTATGTAGTTGATGTATTTACTGTCTATATTATACATATTTCTAACAAATAATTTAGTCCCGTTTAAATATAACTGATTGTCTTATGTTAAATTTGAATTTAAATGGCAGTAAAGTTAATATTTGGATCTCTAAACGCCTCGTTTATGTCAAACAATTCTTTGATGTAATCATCAATTTCATTGCTTAATGAGAAATCGTATGTATAGTTGTTATTATTGATTTGTGTCATTGCTAATTTATCTTGTTCAATTTCAAAATTAGTATCTTCTTCAAGTCTTATTGGTAAGTCGAACGTCTTTGACATTTCATTAAAAAATATATTGTTGAAGTATTCTAACTCATCCTCCAAGTTCAAATTTTGAAATATTGAATGGTCGCCCATTGACTCTTTAATCTTGTTTAATGCTCTGATTGCTAATAGACAAGCATTCAATTGATATAACGTAACTTTGCGGAACGAATTGAACATATTAAAAAAGTTGTTAAATAAGGTCTTTAAATCGTCAATGCTGTCGGCAATAATTGTTTTAGCTGCATCACAGTCTTCAAGAAAAGGCTTGTTGAAATTCAGAACTACAATGTAATAATAGTACCAAAGGTGAGACAACGTAGGATCAGTAGAAAGTTCAATGTCTTTTAATGAATCTTTTGACCATTTTAAGAATTGAGGTAACTTTTGCCTCCAATTTGCCACTTGAGAATTGAAAATATCCAAATATTGAACTTTTTGATCAGTATCTTCTGTTTCAATGAAGATTTTAGAAGTAAAAACCTCAACAATTCTGGACAAAATAATTAAATTCTTTAGGGGAAGAGAAATTTGTAAAACATGTTTACCTTCAAATCTAAATTCTTCGGTACCGATAACTTCTGGCAATTCATCAGACTCTGGAATTGTAGAATTACTGACATTTAATGTAGATGTTCTACCTAGCATTAAACAAATGAAATGATCAGCCACATAGCAACCCCAGTATATTCTTGATCTAATTGCCAATTCACTTTTTGTTAATGGTTGACTGACATCGTCTGTATACCAGATTTCAGGGTCCAATTGAAAACCCATATCATATCCCACTCTAATAGCTAAACCAGAGAAATTCCAAGCTAATTGGTTATTCCCTTTACCAAGTTCATAAAATGATAGACAAAATAAAGCTTGAACTGTTGTAATTTTAGCAACACTTTGTTCATCAAAAACGATTTTTAGTAGAGGTTTTTTGCATTCCTCATAATAGAACTCAGATAAATGTTGCAAATCTTTAGATAGTTGAGAACCTATAGCACACATTGCATAGATCAGTTCCTTCGAGCAATAATAACAATCTTCATAATCATTTTCAGCGTCGTTAAAAAAACCGTAAAGGAAACTTTCTCTGTGTACAAAAATAAAATTGCCTGGATATAGCCACTTATAAAAATTGGACAACGATTTAATTATATTTGGGTCATTATTTATTAAATTTGAATTTGAATGTCTTGCTCTATCGATAATCATAGTAGTTAAATCTGTGATACGATCTTTAGTAAATTTTCCATTGCCTAATTTGATGTCAGTGGTATTGTTTTTGCTATTGTTAACAGAATTTGGTGTGAGATCACCGATATCTTGAGGAGTTATTTCCCTATTAGAAGTGATGCTGGAAGAATTACTATCTGAAACCAAAAATGAAACAGCTAAATTATTAGCTTTAATTTTTGGTTTATAACTTGCAGGACCTTCGGGATAAAGACTACCTTTTACTAAACCTTTTTTTCTTTTAATATTATTATTTGTTGCAGTCAAATTTAATTTTTCTAAAATATCAGTTTCACTTTTTGATCTTAAAATATTATCATTCTCTTCGTTATGACTTCTCTTATTTGAGAGTATGTTTTCAGAACTTGCCCCAGCACTTATACTAGTACTAGTTTTAATATCTAATGTAGAAGTATTGGTTTTTGATTGTAAATTACTTGTAAAAGCTACATTATGTAAGTCCGAATCATTTATTGGGCCAGTAGTAGACAAGAAACTGGATAACCGATCTATATCTCCTTCAAGGACTTTTATACGAGCTTCCAGTTTTTTAACATGAGACGATGAATGTCTCGTTTTTCTTAAATCATTTTCATTTATATTACATTCTAACTTCAATCTCGAACATTCATTACACGGATATTCCAAATTACATTTCTTACGTCTTCTTCTACAATTAGAACAAGCTAATCTTTTCTTATTCGTAAGCTTCAAACATTTTTCCTCATCATAATTAGGTTGTAAATCATTATCTTCATTAAATTGATTACTAATACTTTTATTAGAATCTTCAAGTTTAATATTTTCCACTGACATTAGTGAACTCAATGTTTTTTATGTCAATTATAAAAAAAAGAAGCAACAAATTTTTGTTAAAAAACTAGCGATTATTCCTTTAAAAAGGTGCATAAATTAAATTGATATACAGTTAAATTTAATTGAATAATGTAAATTTTGTTATTGAACTTATAGCAAACATTAATTATAGTTTTAAAATATTTATTTACTTTATTTACTCACTCTATGAATTTAGATTTCCAATTGCTTATTTTTTTTAAAAAAAATTTTTCAGCGATGAGCTAGCCAAATACCAGTTTAAGCTGTAAACAATTCTATAATGTTTGATATATTGAAACTGGAATGTGTAAGTATTTTAGATTATGATATAATTTCTCATGTCATAGTTTGTATTTTGATCTTTGGAAACATTTTAAACTGTTTTTTCCACTGAATTTTAATATTGCCACTAAACTGACATTCATGTCAGTAATTTATTTAATCGAATCAGGAAAAAATTGTAACTTCTTGTTTATCTTAGAGTCAAAGTGTTTGGAATGGCAACTATCTACGATATGTGATCATCAAATAAACTAACTCTATTAACTCTTGAAGTTTATAACCTCAAATAATACACTTTATCGATAAATAGCTTGTTTTGACTTAATTCATAAAATGATCATTAAGAAACAACCGTACCACATCCGGCATTTCACCGAAATCATGAAATTTCCGTTTATGAAAACAAGAGAATTGAACATATTCTAAGAGGTGAATAATTTTGAATTTAAATTCATGTTCAGCGTTAGTTTCTGGTTAGTTTGTAGTCAGTTAAGCTTAATTATAACTTTCTAAAAATTTGGTTGTCAAATTAAAGGGTGAATTCATTAATAGCAAATATAAAAACCCCAAAAAAGCTCATATAAAGGCAACGAAGATTATAAATACACGTATGTTGCTTATTTAAATTTTGTAAAATTGAGACGTTGAAGGGTATATAATATTGAATTCAAAACGATAGAATTAGGAATTAAAAGGATAAAGGTGACAA
Organism: Tetrapisispora pingtungensis (nom. inval.); assembly: GCA_030573885.1. Classification (NCBI taxonomy): domain Eukaryota; kingdom Fungi; phylum Ascomycota; class Saccharomycetes; order Saccharomycetales; family Saccharomycetaceae; genus Tetrapisispora; species Tetrapisispora pingtungensis (nom. inval.). Next base: position 79,878 of record JAJMDY010000025.1, read on the forward strand.
ATTTATTAAAGTCACGAAGTAATTGTTCCATCGCTAGACACATGTCTTCGAAAACTGATTCAAAACAAACCAATTGGCCTGCAAAAACCGTTAGGGATACCTTTTTCAAGTATTTTGAATCATTGGACCACAAATATATTCCATCTTCGTCTGTGATACCTTACAATGACAGGTCACTATTGTTTACTAATGCTGGTATGAATCAATTTAAGCCTATATTTTTGGGTACAATAGATCCAAGCTCAAATTTGTTGGAATTGAAAAGAGCTTATAATTCCCAAAAATGTATTAGGGCTGGAGGAAAGCATAATGATTTAGAGGATGTTGGAAAAGATTCTTATCATCATACTTTTTTTGAGATGCTTGGAAACTGGTCTTTTGGTGATTATTTTAAGGAAGACGCAATAAAATATTCCTGGAAATTGTTAACAGAAGTATATGGAATACCAGCAGATCGTCTCTATGTTACATATTTTGAAGGAGATCCTAACTTAAAATTGGAGCCAGATAATGAAGCAAAAGATTTATGGTTATCTGCAGGAGTTCCAGAATCTCACATAATTCCAGGAAATACAAAAGATAATTTTTGGGAGATGGGAGAGGAGGGCCCTTGTGGGCCTTGCTCTGAAATCCATTACGATAGAATCGGGAATAGAAATGCCTCACATTTAGTAAATAAAGATGATCCAGACGTCTTGGAAGTGTGGAATTTAGTTTTTATGCAATATAACAGAGAAGCAAACTCCGAATTAAGATTGTTACCCTCAAAACATATAGATACTGGAATGGGATTTGAAAGATTGGTATCAATATTACAAAATGTAAGATCAAACTATGATACTGATATATTTGAAGAAATTTTCGTAAAAATAGAAGAGATAACAAAAGTAAGGAAGTATACTGGTAAGTTTGGCGTAAATGATGTATCAGGGATTGATACGGCCTATCGAGTTATTGCAGACCATGCTAGGACGTTAGTTATTGCACTTGCAGATGATGGAATGCCAAATAATGAAGGGGCTGGATATGTCTTGAGGAGAATCCAAAGAAGGGGTATTAGATATGTTCATAAGTATATGAACTATCCTATAGGAAACTTTTTTTCGCTACTAGCACCAACGATAATTAACCAGTTTAAAGATGTTTTCCCTTCAGTAACGAAAGATCCTGAAAGGATTTATGAAATCTTAAATGAAGAAGAAGAAGCATTTGAGAAAACACTAGATCGTGGTGAGAAACTATTTAGCCAATATGCTATACAAGCAAAAACAAATGGCTCTGATACATTAAATGGTTCTGATGTTTGGAGATTATACGATACATTTGGCTTCCCAATGGATTTAACCGAACTTATGGCAGCAGAATTAAATTTAAAAATAGATAAAGAGGGATTTGAAGTTGCTCGCAAAAATTCTTATGAAGCATCTAAAAGAAAAAAAGGCAATAACGATATAGAGTCTTTGAAATTAAATGTCCATGATATTTCTATATTGAATAAAAATAATAGTGTGAAGACTGATGATTCGTACAAATATAATACTGAAAATATTTCCGCAAAAATATTAAATCTATTTGATGGTAAAAACTTTGTTGATCGTATTGAGAAAGATGGGAACTTAGTTGGTATCATATTAGATAAAACATGTTTTTATTCTGAACAAGGTGGTCAAATTTTTGATACTGGAACGATATATTCAGATAATAAAGACGTTATATTTGATGTTCAAAATGTTCAATCATATAATGGATATATTTTACATTCTGGTATTTTAATTGATGGTGAATTGAAAGTTGGTGATGAACTAATACTATCATATGATGAACTACGTCGAAATTGTATTAGAAGTAATCATACAGCAACGCATATATTAAATTTTGCTTTAAGATCTGTGCTAGGTGAAAATGTTGAACAAAGAGGATCTCTAGTTAATTCTGAAAAATTAAGATTTGATTTTTCTAATAAGAAGCCATTAACATTTGAGCAAATTAAAGAAGTTGAAGATATTTGTAACAGAATAATCCAGCAAGATGAAAAAGTTTTTTCTAAAATTGTGGCATTAGAGGAAGCTAAGAATATAAATTCAGTGAGAACTGTTCCAGGTGAAAATTATCCAAATTTAGTAAGAGTAGTTTCTGTAGGTAAACAAGTTGAAGATTTGATTGTTGATAATAAAAATATAAATAAAGATGTCCCAGTAGAATTTTGCGGCGGGACACACGTCTCAAATACTCTTTTCATAACGAAGTTGTCTTTGATCGATGAAACAAGCATTGCGAAGGGTATCAGAAGAATTACTGCTATTACTGGAGATGCTGCATTAGCTGCAGAAGAGAGAATGAACGATTTTAAAGAGAGTTTACAAAATATCGATACAATTGACTCGTTAATTGAAAAACAAAAAAAGTTGAAAGAAGCATCTATATCACTAAATAAATTGGTTATTCCGCTAAGGTATAAAAATGAATTGAAAACTTTGATTGAAGATATGAGCAAAAAAGTAAAAAATTCCTTGAAATTAGAGGCTCGGCACAATTTCGAACAAGCAGAAGCAGTGGTTGATAACTTTTTTAAACTAAACGAGAATGCTAATTCTTTAGTGATTTTACTTAAGGTTCAGCCATCAATGAAAACTATATTGGAGTTATTGAATAAATATAATACTACTGATAGTGATAAGTCATTGTTTCTATTTATGAAAGACGATTGCAAAGTGTTATATGGATGCCGTATTAGTGAAACTGCTCAAAATGAAGGTATTTTGGGAAAAGATTTGATCAGCAAAGTAAACGAAATTTTAAAAGGAAAGGGTGGAGGAAAAGGTAATATTTATCAAGGACAAGGTAAAGAAGTCAAAAACATAGAATTAGCCATTGAATTCTTGAAAGGTTCTTTTCAAAAACTGTAATATCTTCATTTTTCTTAATTAACTTATGAATATAAATATGTAAATAATTCATTAGAAGTTTTAATATTCAATAATAAAATTGAAATCATTAGTATATTTTATTTATTAACTACTAGTTAAAGTTAAAGCTAGTTGAATTAAATTATAATAAAAGATTCTTGTGATATTATTGTTATATAGTGTCTTTCTCTGATATCGCCCATAATTATAACTCTGCGGGCAATTAAAAATTCTGAATTAACAATACTTAAAAATTTGAGATGAGTTTAATTTATGTGATCTAATAAAAGAAAAGGTTATATTGCATATTTTATAATAAATTGTTTTTTGTTTGTTATGATACTTTAAGATTAATAAGATATCGGTGCACATTCAACTGATACAAGATTAATACTAAATACTTGAAATGGTTCGTTTAAAGAGTAGATACATCTTATTTGAAATACTTTACCCACAATCTGATGAAATTGTAGACTTAGATGATGATACTAGCATGAAAGATATGTTATTGAGACATAATAGAATTACTCCAGAGGCTATCACGAATAAAATACTAATTCAAAATATAAGACGTTCACTCCAATTGAATTTCGGTGATTATGGTTCAGGTAAAGCAACATCGCTATTACAATTAAAATATTTTTCAAATATGACCTCTACAGGTATTTTGAGATGCCATAGAGAGGATACTGATTTGATAGTATCAGCATTGGTGTTAATTAATAAATTAGATGATACAATTCCAATAATTTTTAATCCAGTAAAGGTAAGTGGCACAATGAAAAAAATAGAATACTACACAATCAGACGAAGTCAAAAGCTCATGAATTTAATGCAAAAAGAGATAACTACTAATATGGATAACTTCAAAGATGTTAAAGTTGACGATGAAGATTAGTTTACAATTTTTAAGAAAAAAGATTTTACGATACATTGACATAAGTCATTCATTTTTTGCATTATATTGTTTTATATATTACTTATAAATAATATTAATTATCCCTTTCATTAAATAAAAACATAAATCTATACATTAAAAAATATATAAGAAAAATTATTTTGAATTTTTGATCCCATAGTTCTCAGAATCCTTCTTCTTTGGTTCTATATTATCAGCTTCGGTAAATTCGATTGGTCCAGAATTGGATGAAGTTGGGTCGAAGTTTTGTTCTGCCTTTAATTTTTTTATCATATCTTCTTCTTGCATTTTATTTTCTAATTGCGATAAATTTGGTCTATACAGGCTACTTATATTTTGTTCCATAAATAAAGGTTTATCATAAACTTGATCTTCAGATCTCTTAGATTGAGCATTAGCACCTTTCGATAAAATTCTAGAATCAAATGAAACTTGTTCGACTTTGGTTGATTTTGCCGCATCTAAAATAACTTTATCAGAAACGTCCCTCTTTTGAGCATGAGCAAGTTTTCTTAATCTTTCAGAGGTACTCATTTTAGATTTTCTTAAATCGTCTTGAAGAGCTTGTGTTTTGGCTTTTCTAATCAATGCCCTTGATCTTTCAGCTTCAATTTCTTTTACGCTGTTTGTGCTTCCTTCATATCGTGAAATTCTTTTATTGTTGGCATGCTCACGAGCTTTTTCTGATAATAATTTTAACCTTTCTTCTTTTTGTCTAATTTCATCCTCTGTATTCTTTCTCCTCAATTCTGCTTTTTGTTTTAAACTTTCAATTGCGTCTTGGTTAGCTTGTTCTAAAGCATTTGAAAGATTAACCAATTTCTCATTAATTTCATAGCCTCCCATGTTATCCTTGTTATATCTTGCATCTACTCTTAAACGCTTATCTAAGCCAACTGCATAACCATTTGGATTTTTCCAGCTCGATATAGCAGCAGGAATATTCCATTGATCCCTTTCCTCCTTTGTTAAAATTTTCTTATCTGAACTTCCAATGTCAGTTTTGTGAAATATAGGTGTATCATTACTTTCAGTATTCGGTGCAACAACTTTTTTAGCTTTAAGGGTATTTGGCTGAAGAGGGTCTGCAGCATGCTGAGTAACTTTGATAACCCTATTCATGGTATCTTTATTGCTCGATGCAGATTTATAACTTACTTCATATGATTGCCTATTTGCTTCTCTGGAATTTAATGCTGTAGATATAGAACTTTCAGAAGCATGTAATAATATTTTATCAAATGCTTTTTTGGTTCTTAAAAAAGTTTCTTCAATCTCTTTTTTAGTTGGCATTGGAGCACTTACACTGAAGTCATTTTGTCTTAAAGGAATGAAATCGCTAAATTTTGTACCTTGCTTAATTTTTTGATCAAATATATCATCAATATTTTTGGTTTCATCTCTGGTGTCCTCTTCCTTCTCTACTAAATGTTTAACAATTACGGTATTTTTAGAAATTAGAGCAGTTTTGGAGTCGATGGGTGTCTGTCTAATAACATCATGAATAGGTTCGGGAAGGAGCGATGTCAGCAGTATCATTGATAAACTTATCTTTTCAAAGTTATATTTTTTTATTCCTCTTCATAGAATTTACAAACAATTCTTACATCTAATGTGCATATTTTTGTTATTAAATACAATAATTTTTTAATAGTGAAAATTTTCGGAATATTGGAATTTTTGATTTAAGGTCGAAATTTTCTACGACAAGACATAAAAATTAAAGGAAAGTATTTGAAAACTTGAGTACAATAAAGGTTAAATGATATAATATAATTGTTACAATATTCTGATATAAATCTATAATTTAAAAACAGCGAATTATATAGTGTGTGAATGCATTTGCTTTTCAATGGTTTGTGTGAAAATATATTATGATTTCTAATCTTACCTCAGCTTGTCAAATAACTTTGATGTTATTCTCGATCTAGTTGATTCTTTAGGAACATCAAATTCAAATTTAGATGAATCATCTTTGTCTAGTTCTCTAAGACTAGTTTTAAATGCAAGCCCTTCCGGGTTTCTATAATAACGTTTCCCATGCATCATTCTTAAAGAGGGTGGTGGGTAATGTAATACTTCAGGTTTTTTGTACCAACCCTGTCTTTTGGGAGCTGGGTTTTCAGCAGCAGTCATTGGAGGAACCCCAATAAATCTAACTTTTTTCAAAGTATCAATAAGTTCATTTACTTCAACATCTGAATTCAAATCAGGAATTTGTGATTCACTGCTCTTATCTTTTACTGCAAATTTGTCGTGATCAGATTCAGCCTCCGTAGAATTTACTCGGCTAATACTAATTACAGTTGATTCAATTTCTGTAATGTTTGAACTATTTAGTGCTTTTTTTTCTATAGTTTTTTTAATGGGTTTCACTGGATTCATTTTATTCTTTTCAATTCTTTCTGTTGCATCTTCTTCCTTTTTAATCGGTGCAGTTACTTTAATTTCCGGCTTCTTAACTAATGAAGTACTAGATGGATTGGTTTTCTTTTTAACTTCATCAATTGTAACATTCGAAGGTTTTTTCAAATTAGTTTTTGTTTTTTTCAAGATTTCATTTTTAGTTGAAGGAACGTCAGATATTTTTTCCATTTTTAATCTTCTTGTAGATGCTTGAACTACTTTTTGATTCATTTTGGATCCTACTTGTAAAGAATTTGCACGAGAAGGTAGTGGGGATGTACCTTTTTTCTTTTCAGGATTTGGAAATGCAGATTGTAAAGATGATGATCTTTTTCTAGAAACAGGTTTTCCTGTTTTATCTAATGCAACTTTTAACCTCGAAGCAGTAGTCTGGTTTCTATGTTCATTTGTACTACCTCTTGATACACTTGGTGAATCTAATCGAGATGAAGTGTTGCTTCTAGAATTACTTCTGGTCATCTGAGGAGACATTATTGGCGAAAGCAAGCTCGGTGTCACTACATTTGGAGATGTACCTCTCGACGAACTAGAAGATGATATCAAGGTTGATGATCTTCTACTTAAATTTCGTTTTAGTGTATGGTTACCTTTAGCTAAACTTTCATTTTCAGCAGCTAATTTTTTTCTCATTTTTTCTGTTCTGATCTTATATTTTTCTTGCTCCATCTTCTGTTTTCTTTCTATACTAGCTAATTTATCGACAGCTCTTCTTTCATCTAACATCATATTAACCTTTTCATTATCCATATTTTTTAAATTTGTTATTATTGAGTTATTCTCAACAATATATTGACAAATTTTAGAAAATTCATATAAACTTTCAATATTATCTGTCAATTTTGCATATGATTTGGTTACATTAATTTGGAACGCCTCAATTACAACATTTTGTTGTACTTGGAAGTTAGAATTTGATTCTGAATAATATTCTAAATTTTTCATTAAATCATTCAAAAATAATTCATTGCAATTTATACAAATTGCTTGAATCTTTGATATCAAAATTTCATAATCATGAACATTTTCGGATTGTAATATTGTAAGTTTGTCATGCAGATATTCTTTATTTGGTAAATAAAGTTGCCTTGTCATTCCAATAATCATATATTGAACATTCAGCATTCTGTAAAGTAAAGCGTATATTCTGTGAATTGATTCTTCCCAGTATGGTAAATGACTTTGTGGGTCATTAATGTTGTTTCTAATTGATGAAAACTTAAATAATGCTTTATAATAGTTTTTAAGTGGAGCTAATAATTTTTCTTTGGTGCATATAATAAACTTGGATAAAACCTGGGATTGAAGTTTTCTAAAAGTTTTTAATGTTGTATCATTTTCTCTATCCTTAATTAAAACAGCGAAATCTAGACAAAGGTGTACTTCTTTACATTCTAACAAATCTTCCACAGCAAGTAAATCTAGTGTGTTTACTCTACGAAGCACATTAGAAACTCTTTTTCTTATTCTTTCAGCTTTTGTTGAACTCAATTTTTTTTTATAAAAAGATATTGCATTTGATATTATTAATTTTAATGAATGTAATGCTTTACTTTGTAATTCAGCATTGTATAGATTATCTTTGAACTCTTCAACATCTAAAGGGATTTCAGGTAATGATATCTCATAGCTTACGGAAGCACTTGAAGGTGTGTATTCAACTTCTTGGAGCTTACACTGTTTAAATTCACAAAGTAGCAGGTAACGTTTCCTTAATCTTGGATGTATATTAAAAATTGGACCTTCCAACAATGGTAAAATATAATTTATTAGAGGGATAATGAATCTTTTCGGATTTGATTTCAGAGTTTTCTCAAGATCAGTCAATACCTTATTAGTCTTATTCAGTTTATTTAAAGCATATTGGTATTGGATAATTTTTGAATCAAACGAATCGAATATAATAGGTTCCGATAGCATTTGACCCGCAGATGCACTTGCAGCTGCTTTAGCAAACATGTTCTTTTCTAATTTACTAATGTATGTTTTTCAGAGTAAGTATCGATGACTCTTGAGAACTTTTCTGTCTTTTCACTAAAATTGTATGTTTAATGCTGTCTTACTCGTTAACTGAAAGAAGTTTTAAATGATACTCCTATAACGAAATGGAAGGTAATTACAATATGCTTTGGGTTTGTATTTTATTGTTTTCCATACAATACTTAGTTGTAAAACAAAAAAAGCAGGACAAGAAGATGCTACCAATTACTAAGTTTTGTAAAATAAAAGATAAAATTATAAGCATATACTTTAAATCTATATATCAAAAGTTTTTAACTTTTGTTGACATTTTCTAATCGCTAAATGCAACTTTTGAGTTAAACTTTACTATAGCCCCTTCCCTTTATTGAACAACGGAAATTTCAACAAATTTCAATACATTAAAAAATAATGAATAAATAAATAAACTTTTATCGTATTTTAAAAGTATTTTAAAGAGGAGAGTAATTATGTATATTATATTAAAGAGTTTTGAACTTTTAGCATAATTTAGTAAAATTCTTAACAGCAATGAAATGCAAATGCTTGGGTTTGTAAATTTCGTTTTAATATTAAATATATATTCTATTCTATTGTATTTACATTTTATATATTTAAAATATGCAAGTAGATTATTATAATAAACTCTTTATCAATCAATGTACTCAACCAAATAAAATTCAGGTAGTTAATACTTTTATTTATTATAAAATTCTAGTCTCCATCATTAAATCTTAGGTATGGAGGTGATTTTAAATTATTTTTATTTGTCGTTGGTTAACCATTTCCAAACCATTTCTCTTCTTTTTCTCAATAAGAAAACTCTGTCAATTGAATTTTCACCTTTCCAAATACATCTAGTTCCAGATTTCAATTTTTCCCATAAAGTTGGTATTTCTTCTGTTGCAATTTCATTTGCAAGTCTTTTATGTTTAGGTGAAAGGAATCCAGAATGATTATTTAACATAGTTAATTTTGTAACAGCTCTTAACTGACGAAAATTAGATCTCGTAACAATCACTGCTAAAGCAATTGATGATAATACAATACTTGGAAAACCATAAATACTTTCTTCAATAAAATTTTTCAAATTCATACCATAGAAAGCAGGTATTAATGTTGCAACTGTGATTCCTAAAGTGTAAACAGTAACTTTCAATTCCAATAACATCAAAGCATTTCTATTTGCATCCAAGATAATGTTCACAATTTCTTCAGTCGTTCTAATGTCTTGTAATAACGAATCTGCCTGTTGTACATATTCATCGCACTGTGTATAATATGTTTCTAATAACATTTCTAATTCTGCAAAATCATCATTTTCAGTCTTTGGTGAGGTTAAATACATATGTGCTAAATCTTCGTCGTTTTCTAACAATTCATCTAATACTTCTCTAATTAATAATGCTTTTTGATAATATAAACTTAGATATTTCGATTTGATCAAAAGATCTCTTAATTTTTCTCTATTTACCTCATTTTCCAAATTTGATAAAATTTGTCTACAAACAGAAGAATGTAGTTTGAATTCAGTCTCTAATGAACTCATGATATTTATTAACATGCTTTCCAAAGCTTTATGTTCATAGTATTGTTTTGATAAATTTATTGATCCTGAGTTTTGTAAATCTGGATTCCCAATTAATTTGTGGGGTTCTGATAATTTTGCTTCTAAATCATACATTAATATACCTAATTTCATTGCTGAATCTGGATTAGCTGTATCGAATACATAAACTTTATCCTTGGATATCAATGCTTTAATATATAGCATATTTAGAACTATGCAATTTGATTTAACTAAAATAGTTGGTATCACATCAACTGATGACGTATCAATCTTTCTTAAATCTCTCGGATATAAATGATGTTCTTTAATAAAAGCCCATTTAGCAAATTTTTGTGATACAGCAGTGATGCTACCTTTCTTATTGAAAACTGTACAAGATATAAAAGCATCATTTGGTGTGATTGGTTTAAAAGATAAAAATTGATGTTGAGTTGCTGGTAATAATTCATTCTGTTTTTTATCTAGGGTAGTTATGTTATCACTGTAATATCTATTATTCAATAGAATCGATCCATTATTGACTAGATTAGATCTTCTTGCAATTGCAAATATATTAAACGGTAGCAGTGACGTATTAAGAGGTAGATTATATCGGAGAATTTTAAAACTAGTCATATGATTATTGTTTAGTTTAATGTGAAAAGTATTTTATTATTGATAATATCTTTCTAGAGTAAGGGAGACAAATGTTTCTTTTAAATTGCAGACAAAAAAAGTCGATATTAATGAATGAGGTTATTGTTGTTATTTTTGTTGTTGTTTCAATTATATGGTATATTCAAATAAATAAATAGTAGATGCCATTTAAATTTATTTAATCTATCTAACTTTAAATCACTTAATTTTAGATTATAAATAAATTAGTTCCGTTTTTTCTAAATATGGATAATTGTAGTTTGGTATTATATATTAACCTCGTTACGCTTATTTAAAAAAATTAATATATATTTATGATGGTTCAATCCAAGACAAATCTATAAAAAAACGCTACCTATCTTTTAATTTGTTTATTGGTTTATATTGCTCTATTTTTATATATATGTATATATATATATATATATATAATTTGTTTATTTATTTAATGATTGTGATTAGTTACTGATTTATGTACTCAATTGAGTTCTCTTTTCTTTTTGATTTCTCAATGAAAAAAAAAGAAAAGGAAAAAAATAAAATGAAGAGATGTGATGGCTATGCAAAACTACTCAATCGAAGAATTTTCTAGATTTAGAAGGACCGTATAGTTCTAATCTAATAGCTGGTAAAGCTTCTTCATTTAATAATTCTAATCTTTCCTCTAAAGTGTTATTCACTTCAATTTTACCAACAGCATCGGTGACAATGACACCACCAACAGAATCCTTTGGTAAGTAAGAGTCCGATACCGACATCTCGATATCTCTATTTGAAATTGATTTGTATTCTTTCTTTACTTCATCAATTAAACCAGTAACTAATTTAGTATCAATTTCTCTAACTTTAATTATAATTGTGGAATCTAATAATCTTAAAGCAGCTTCAACAATCAACGAAACTAAAACCTTTTTATATTCAGAATCCTTTTTAGTAATTGCAATTAGTTTTTTCTTAGTTAATTCTGAAATTTCATTCAAAATTTCATCTTTTGAACTTAAGACTTTTAACCTATTCTTATTTTTAACAGTTGATTTATTAATTTGTTGTTTCAATTTTAATTTCTTTAATTTGTCTTCGAAATTGGAATCGATATTTGATATTTCATTTCTTAAAATTGAACTTTTTTCAATTTCATACTCTTGGTCAGCTTTCAATTTAATTTCTTTGGCTTTTTCTTCAGCTTCTTTTCTAATAAAAGCTTGCATTTTATTCAATTCATCATTGACTTGATTAGGAGTTAATGAAGTAATAGCAGCAGACATATTTAAATTACGATGTATTGTAGATACTGGTTCTCTTTATCTATTTGTTTTGTCTTAAACAAACATATATATACATAGATAGACGTTAATATAATAGTAAGACACCTTATATAACTTATATATATTCTCTGTTACCATAAAATTTCAATTTTTAGTTTTTATTTTTCTAGTAATAAAATTAAGTTGCATAATTAAGAGAGAGGGAAAAAACCAAAATATTAAAAATTAGATATCCACCCATAATGAAAATATCAAATTGTGTACTTTAATTAATCAAATGAAAATTTTAAAATTTGACTAAAACCAAGAAGAAAAGGGGATTGTTTGTATGTTAAATAGTGCTAAAAAATAAAAACGTACTGTCACAAGCTGTATGAGTTTCTCTGTTTTTTACTTTTTTTTTTTGCAACCAAAACTATTATACATGATTTTGGTAGCGCCAGTGGTACTCAGACGGGTAACTTGTTTAGAACCAAAAAATAAATAAAACGAATGGGCGGCTAAATTCAAATTTAGCCGCCCATTCGTATTCCATTTTTAGTTGTGTATATTATGAGTTGATATACATCAACGACTTCCTTTCATCCATATCATAGTTTGTGATTTTACTTGAACAGAAAAAGGGGGAAAGTGACACAAAAACAAATGAAAGAAAAAAAGGTTTTCTAAATATTTTAAATAATTGTAGGATTTTCATCTTGGGAAAAGTATAAAAAGGGAACGATTTAGTAAAAGTTCTAAAATAATTCTTTCCTTTTAATAATCACTTTTTTGTTAATTATGTAACTTTTATCATACAGTACACATTCTGTACTGTTTAGCTTTCTTGATTCCAATTTTAATTTTAGTTTTTGTATCACATCATTCCAGAAAATGCCCACAAGTATGCCTTTAAGTTAATTTTTTGTCGATTTTTTTGTTTAACTAATAATTTAATATAAATAGACTTCAATTAAAGAGATACAATTGGTTCCGATGGATATTCGTAAGTGTTTTTATCCCCGATACGTTTATATTAGTGTGTTTGAACAAGTGTCAGATTTGTATGATTTCGAAAATGCGGTCACGTGATTCTGGCTTTTATTTTTCATGCTATATTTTATGAAACAATGATTAAAAATAAAATGTTAGCGCAGCTTACTCACTTCGTTGCATCAAATTAGGAAACTAAAAAATAAATGGTAAACAAATAGTTATAATTTTTAATAAATGAAAATAAAAAATAAATTTAATAAATAAATATACAAACGTAACTATACTAATAAAATATACTATACCTCTTTAATTAAGTTTTGTTTTATTTTATTATAATAGGCATTATTTTCATAAACATTATTATTTAACATTTTTATACATAACTTAAAACCAAATATTTCAGGACATTGAAGCCATAGGTAAAAGATAACAAATGATTACTTATTATTAAAATTACAAATATAAATATAAAAAATACAAAACCATAAGGAAAAAGAAATAGAACAAATCAGTTTTATATAGTAATAGCAATAGTAATAATAATGATATATAATTCCAATGCATTAAATATACGACTGAATAGATCGGTTAAAAGTATAGCTGAACATTACAAATGGTTGTCGTCTACATCAAACTCAAACTCAAACTCAAACTCAAATTCAAATATAAATACAATAAAATATCGGTATATTAAACAAAATTGTTTTAATAGTTATAATCAATTTAGACCTTATTCATCAAGTACAACTATTAAAAATGATGTGCAACAAATTAGTAACGATAAGAATGGTGTTAACAACGAATTTTTTAAAGAACAACCAAGAATAAATCCCGTTGGTATACAATATTTAAGTAAATCATTACATAATCAAATTTTTGGTAATAATCAAATTAGTAAAAAAGAATCAAAAATGTCGATAGAAGAAAAAAATGATTTAATTGATTTATCAAAAATTTTATTGAAAAACCATGGTTTACTAAATAAAAAAACAAAAATTGAAGAGCCGATTTCATTTGAATTACCAAAATTACAAGGTAATTCATTAGATGAACATTTTCAAAAGATTGGAAGTTATGTTTCGGAACCATTTAAACAAAGATGTGACACAAAATTCAAAAATATTTTACCTAAACCTGAAAAATGGTTATTTAAGTCAGGTTGGTATAAATATGAACCAGGAAACCTAACTCCGGAAAAGGTACCTTATCCATTAGAAGATACATTAGTTTTCGATGTTGAAACATTATATAATATTTCTGATTATGCTACATTAGCAACAGCTGTTTCTGAAAAAGCCTGGTACTGTTGGGTTTCTCCATTTTTAACAAATGAATCAAAAACATATAAACATTTAATACCATTAAATTCATTAGAGAAAGAAAAGTTAATTATTGGTCATAACGTTGCTTATGATAGAGCACGAGTTTTAGAAGAATATAATTTTAAACCTTCGAAATCATTTTTTTTCGATACACAATCATTGCATGTTGCATCATCTGGTTTATGTTCTAGACAAAGACCAGCGTTTATTAAAAATAAAAAAAAGAAAAAAAGTATTGACGAAGGTAACGAAGAAGAAAATAGTAATGATGCTTTAGTAGCAGAAGACCCTTGGTTAGATGTTGCATCAATGAATTCATTAAGTGATGTGGCATTGTTACATTGTAATATTAAAATGGATAAAAATCCAAGAGATTATTTTGCATCAAAGGATAAACAAGAAATCATTGATAATTTTCAACTGTTAGTAAATTATTGTGCTACAGATGTCGAAGTAACATCAAAAGTATTTGATAAAGTTTATCCATTATATATTCAAAAATGTCCACATCCAATTTCATTTGGTGCATTAATATCATTGAGTAGTTGTGTTTTACCAACAAAATATGACGAATGGAAAAATTATATTAACACATCTGAAAATATTTACCAGGAATCAAAAACTTTAATAGAAAAAAAAATTAAAGTAATAATGAATGAAGTTGTTAATCTTAAAGATAACAAAAATTTCATGAAAACTATAGAATCAGATCCTTGGTTAAGACAATTAGATTGGACTATAAAACCTGTAAAATTATCGAAAAAAACTAATAAACCATCTATAAAAAAATTACCTGGATACCCTGAATGGTATAGAGGACTTTTTCCTACACAAAATTCTCAAGATCCAAATGTGACAATTAGAACAAGAATAGTTCCATTGTTATTTAAATTATCATGGGAAGGTGCACCTGTTACATGGACAAAGATGAGTGGGTGGTGTTTTCCAGTAGATAAAAAAGAAGTTGAAAAATATAAAAAGAAAAACTATATACTTGCTGATGACGTAGCAATTCAAACTTATCAAGAAGAGCTTACTAAATTAGAATTAGATGTTGATTCAGAAAAAGTTTTATTTAAAGTTCCTCATCCAAATGGACCAGAATTTAATTGCTCATCCTTATTAAGTAAACCTTACATCCATTATTTTGAAAAAGGGATCATGTCTTCTCAATCACAACATGCTCATGAAGCTTTGAAAATTAATTCCTCTGCTTCATATTGGATATCCGCCAGAGAAAGAATTATGTCACAATTTGTTGTTAAAAAAGAAGACTTTTCGAATCAATTTCAAAACATTGCATCAAATGATAGTTCATTAGTTTCGAATAATCAAACTTCTATCATTTTACCTACTGTTGTTCCAATGGGAACCGTTACCAGAAGAGCTGTTGAGAAAACATGGTTAACTGCTTCAAATGCCAAAATAAATAGAATTGGTTCGGAATTAAAAGCAAAAATTATAGCGCCGGACGGTTATTGTTTTGTTGGTGCAGATGTTGATAGTGAAGAATTATGGATTGCATCATTAGTTGGCGATTCTGTATTCAATGTTCACGGTGGCACTGCTATTGGTTGGATGTGTTTAGAAGGTACAAAGAATGAAGGTACAGATTTGCATACCAAAACTGCAGGTTTATTAGGTTGTTCACGTAATGAAGCAAAGATATTTAATTACGGTAGAATTTATGGTGCAGGTGTGAAGTTTGCTTCACTTCTATTAAAAAATTTTAACCCAACTTTATCTGAACAAGAAGCTAAAGAAGCTGCATCTAATTTATATGCTAACACAAAGGGCCAAACCAAATCATCCAAAATTTTTAAAAAATTTTGGTTTGGTGGCTCAGAGTCTATATTATTTAATAAGTTAGAAAGTATTGCAGATCAAGCTGAGCCTCGTACTCCTGTTTTAGGCTGTGGTATTACTAGTTCATTGATGAAACGAAATTTGAATGCAAATAAATATCTTCCCTCAAGGATTAATTGGGCTATACAATCATCAGGTGTTGATTATTTACATTTGTTGTGTTGTTCTATGTCATATTTAATTAAAAAATATCACATTAATGCTAGGCTATGTATTTCCATTCATGACGAAATAAGATTTTTAGTTTCCGAAAATGATAAATATAAAGCTGCTATGGCATTACAAATTAGTAATATTTGGACAAGAGCTATGTTTTGTGAACAAATGGGTATTGACGACTTACCTCAAAATTGTGCGTTTTTTTCGGCTGTTGATATTGATAAAGTGCTGAGAAAAGAAGTTGATATGGACTGTATCACCCCATCAAATAAAATTCCTATTCCTCATGGTGAAAGCTTAACAATCACAGAGTTATTAAATATTCCTGAAAGTAGACTGCGACATCCTGATCCTGATATAAATTTGAATAATTACCCTTTCAAAGTAAGGGAAAGTGTTTTTTCTAAATATAATCAAGCGTATTCGAAAGAATTCTCTCGATTTTATTTAAAAATGCAAATCTTGGATGCTAAATGGAAAGTCGATCAGGTAGAGAAGGAATACATACAATATGAAAGAACAAAAACTTTAAAAGAAAATCAAGAGAGGACGGAATATGGGTTACTTGATTATTTGAATGATATTAAGTCGGGAAAAAGGAAAAAAGCTAGTATTATGGAAACTAAATCATTGGCAGAAACGACTTCTCATTACGAAAAAGTAATGGAGCCAAACTTTGTCTACTCAAATGCTTCCAACTCTTCTATGCTTCATGAAGAACTTAATAATCCAAATATCACTCTAGCACAAAATGACAATCAATCTGCAACGAAAAATAATGCATACGAAGTTAATGTCAAAACTAATGATGAGCTAAACATTTTCAAAAAGAAAGAAATACATAAAAAATCATTATGGTCCGAAGAAAATAAATTAATGAGAAAAAAATCATTCGATTTGTTTCATCAAGCAGTTGGTAAATCAAAGGAATTTGTCGACGAACAACAACAAAAATTACTTAAATTTTCAACTGAAAAAATCATCGATGATATCTTAAAAGAACAAATACAGCATACTGAATTAAAATTTAAGAAATCTAAAATGGTTTACAAAGATTCTCTAAGTGTCAATACTATCAAAACGAAAAAATCAACTAACGATAATAAAAATAACAAATTGAACATAGTGACTAGTGAAGAGATATTTGAGAATAATTCACAACAAATAAAGAAATAATTAAATAATCGAATAATAATTCAAACACATACAAATATGATCATAATAACTTGATTATATTCGATTAAAAAATTATATAGAAATTATGCATTGGTACATTTATTTAATTAAATATTAATTTTGAATATATATATTCCTTTTTATGAAAGTTTTCAAAATATGGACTGCCAGAAACTGAGTTCAGTTTGACAATGTCTGGATTGATATTAAAAATATTCAGTATATGTTCATTTATATATTTATTTATCTAATGGACGATGCTTTTGGCTATGCAATTATTGTTACAACGTTATTAGAATTGATTGGAAATTTACTAAGAATTAAGTTAACGATTGAACCAATTTTTTAATTTGTAGTTCTAGAAATATAGTCGCTTAGTAATTTCTTTACATCATATTTATCGATGTTACTCTTCAAATACTCTCTAATAGCTTCACGTTTGAGTTCTTTATCTAAAAGTTTGTCTTTGGCTCCTTCCTCAGTTCTAGAATCCTTTCTTTTATCACAAGGCTCTCTTTCGTATATCTTTGATCTATAAATATCATTATAATATCTCGTTTTATGTTGGTTGGCCGAGATGCAAGCACTAGGTTTTTCTAAATTTAAAGATTTAGGATTATTCTGCTTTTCGTTATTCATCAGTATTGCCAACGCAACACCTTCACTGCTTTTGAGGTTGTTAGATTCTCTATTCATAGAAGAGTCCTCTTCTTCAGTGGATATCATTTTGTTGATTTTTTCATATTGATGTTTCTTCTCTTTGTAAGCATCGGTGACAAAATTCAATGTTTTCTCGTCACTTATAAATTTATTTAAGTCTCTTTCAACTTGAATCTTGATAGATTGAGCATATAACTTATCCATTTCTCTATCTTTCTTTGAATCTAACATGCTCTTAATGAGACGGGCATTCGGTTGTGAGTCTATTTGCTCACTATCAGCTTTCGCAGGCACATCTGCAAATAGTTCACTTTTTCTTTTCAAATCTTTGTCAGTTTTAATATTCACTTTTTTTGCTTTCTCTGACATGAATGAACCAAACGTATCGCCATTACTGTTATTATCACTGTCACTATCTGAGCCAAAAATGGCTCTTTTCTTTTGCTTCTTCTTAACCATCAATAACTTTTTATAGCGTATTTTAAAATACTTGTCAAAAATATGTATGGTTGCCAGGTTAAATCAAGCTGTAGATAACTATCATCTATCAAATTATACGTATATATATGTGTGTGTATTATTTCCTTAACAAAAATTATAATTACAATTATTCAATAGTAATTAATAAAAATATTCTAAAAATACCTTTAAATTTGAGTTAAATTTTATCATTTTTATTTACATTGACTAAAATTCGTTCCCGGTTCTGAAGCCTTATTTTTTTTTGCTGATTCTTCAAATTCGAATTATTTTAAAATTCAAAATGTAACTGAATAACAATAGATAAAAGTATTTGATGGATGTTATAACACATGGTACTTGAACTGTATTTTCGAGGTTATAAGAAAATAAATTGATTATATTTATTGACAATTACTGTATTAATTCGTCCAAAAAATAAGCATTCAACAAGGTATCAAGAATTTTCGCTAGGATGTCGTTTGATTGGCTTAATAACCCTGGTTCATCAAATACTGATGCCAGCACTGCACCAGCAATGAACAACGGTACTCTTAATAAATCAGCTAACGCAGCATATAACGGAATATTCTACGAAAATAATAATGTTCAAGTACAAGCTCAACAAGCACCAATTGTGGCACAAAACACTCAACCACAACACATTTCAGCTACAAATGATACATTAGGCTTTGAAAATTTAAAAATAAGCTCATCTAATTCTCAATTAAGCTTTCAACCTAAACAAAAAATCAATAATCCATACACTTTAGAAGCACAAACAAACTCACAAACTGCAAACTCTGTTTTTCAGTCATCGAACTCTGGCGACAATACTAATACGCAGTTAGAAAATTATCAAGAAACTCAAGATGATCTACAGGTACCTTTGTCATTATCAAGAACTCAGTTATCAAATGAAGAAGTTAGAACGTATTTGAGATGGTACAATTATATTATTGCTAAAACTCACAATAAATTAGTTTCATTAATTGACGTTTTTAATTTCTTGAAAAATTTCAACATCACTTCAAAATTAAAAGAATGGATTGGACATATATTTAGGACTTGTAAGAACTCTTTGAATATTGGACAATTTTTTGCTGCTTTAAGATTGATTTCAACAGCTATTTTAACAAAATCTTTGCCAAGAAGACTGATGATTTCACAATTAGCCCCTATTCCAATGCCTAAATCAATTTTATCAGGAACCAAAGAAGAAGTTTATGAAGAAGTTGAAGTTCCTGAACAAGAAGGTGTAGATTTTGACTCGTTCACCAATTTACTACTGACGGGTAAATCAACTAATAAAAGAATCAGAAGACGTGTGTTGAATTCTGCAAATAAAAAGGTTAGATTCTCTAGTGAAGTCAACTACCAAGACTCCGCACCAATAGATTTAGCCTATAACTCAAATACAATTGCAAATAATGTTAATAGTAATACAAATTCAGAGCCAATAGCTAGTGGGCCTCTGGATCTTTCTTTGCCTATGGATCAATTACTGGCGCAAATGAGCAAAAGAGGGGAAAATAACCCAGCCCTGGTTTCTCAATTACCTACAGAACAACAAGAAACTGAAGAAGAAAAAGCTGAACTGGCTGATATGCAAGATTCTCTATCTCACTTTAAACAAATTCAAGCCCCTGATACTGCAATTTTAGGTTCTCTTCAAGCCTTACAGCAATCGCAACATCAGGTATTGAAAGGAAATCAAGATAACGGTATACCATCACAGACTCCTTTGCAACCATTAAAACCAACAGCAACAGGTTCAGGTAATCATTTATTTCGTCAAGAGTTTAATCGCGCTAATAATTTAGGCAATAATATAACTACATCTCAAGCTCCACTTCAGCCATTGAAACCAACAGCGACTGGCTCCGCAAACTATCTAATGCGTAGTCAATTTGATCCACAAGAGACTTTCAATCAACCAGATATGAATCCACAAAGTGTTAGCTTTGGTACTGAATCCATCAATAATGTGATTTCGAACGATTTACAGAATAGCTTATCAACTATACCAGCATTAAAACCTACAGCAACAGGATCTGCAAATTACTTAATGAAAAACCAAAGTAATACAAATACAAATATAAATACACAAGAATTAGAAAGGAGTTCATATGGTACTTCTAACAGCATCGGTAATGTTAATAATTTAAATGGGACTAATATGAACGATAACTCTGATCGGTTGAATTCTAGTATAGGAAGCTCTACCATAAATAATACTAATAGTTCTAATGTTAATGGAATGGTTAATATGAACAATATGAACAATATGAACAATATGAATAGTGTGAATAATATGAACTTGAATAATATGGGTAACTTGACCAATATGTCTAATATTAATACAATGAATAATATGAATAGTGTTAATATTAATAATGCGACCGGTAATAACAATATTAACTCTTTGAATAATTTAGGAAATACGCCTAATTTAAGCAATATTTCAAATTTGTTATTAAATAATGAATTGTCACCCCAAATGACCGCCTCTCCACAACCTACAGGACAATTTCAAGTCAATACAATATCGCCACAACATAGTGCACAAGCAACTCCTCCAGTTCAAGTGCTGCAAACTAATTCTAGACCAATTCAACAAATGCATATGCTTCAACCTCAGCATAGTGCACAACCACAACATATTCAACCACAACAGCATTTCCAAACTTCACAACAACACGGTCAGATATCTCAAATGCAACAATTACATGTCCCATTATCAAATCCATTGCAGCCTCAGCATAGTGCTCCTTTGCAAGGTAATATATATGGGTATAATTCAACAACAAATTCAAGCATTCAAACCCAAGACTCAGGAACGCCTCAGCCGCCTGTTATTGGAGGTTCTGCTGCAGCAAATAACTATTTCCAATCCCTGTTATCACATACACCATCACCTTCTACAAATAATACTACAATTATTAATAATAGCATTCCAAATAATGTGATGTTAAATCAGCAATCTAGAATGAATCCAAATCAAATGAATATTAATAATGGTGATAATAGTAATAACATGTATCAATTCCATAATCAACATCAGCCTATAATGCAACAACAGACGCAAATGATGCAAGGTAGTCAATCAACATATCAACGAGCTATGCCACAATATGGTATGTCACAGCAACAACAATCCATAACTCAGAATGATATTCTTGGTAACCTTCAATCATTACAAAAACAAGTTGATAATTTAAAAAATGCATATGGTTCCCGTTGAAATACTCTGATTTATAGGAATATATATTTACATATAAGGATTCTTCACGACTGATTTTAAATGATATAGTTATATATGAATAATGATAATCAACTTTTTTATGAATAATCTTTATTTTTTTGACCAGTAAATAATCTTGGTAGTATTACATTCGATTTCTATATAAATAAATATTTATATCAAAAATTTTGATTACAATTTATGAAATATTAGATTATATAATTTACATAGTAATTTTGTACATAAATACGGGTATAGTTCATCAAAGTCGTGATAATATATCTATGTTATATTAATTAATTAGTGTCTTGTACAGTAACTTGTTGAGTTACTAATTCAACTACTCTTCTTGTAGTTGGTAACGTTAGCCATGCAGGAATATAAGCTTCAATTTTACCGAATTGTCTAGTTTCAACACCAACAAATGGATCTTCAAATGGACCAGATTCAACTTGTAGGAAAATATCGTCTGCATGTAATTTGGATTTATTACTTGGATTGGCAATAGCTTCCTTCTTAACCTTATCAGCAACAAAGTTTAAAATTTCTTGAGAAATTGGTTGTTCGTAATCAGCAGTTGAATACAAAGACATTAATTTTTGTAATTGTACAGGTTTTAAGTCTGCACAAATTTCACATAAAATTTTGATATCACCAATATTTTGTTTTCTTAATTGCAATAGTTTAGATGTTTGGATTAAATGAACTAAGCATTGAGCACCTTCTGGGATATGATGGGTTTTACACCATTCTTCTAATCTAGTTACATTATAATTCAATTGTAAACCACGCTTCCAAGATAAAAAGTTACGTCTCATAATCAAATCGTTGAAACAAATAGCATCGACATAATTTAGTAAAGTGACAACAGTATCACGGAATACATCATTTTCAACATGGAAAGATTTCATACACCAATATATATTATTGAAGAATGTTAAAACATCATCCATTGTGTATTCACTGGTAGAACCAAAAATTTTTGGTAAGAATCCAGTGTTTTCATTTTTAAAACCCGGTAAAGCTTCGGATAAAATAACAGCAGGAATAACCTTCTTTTGTAATTCTTTTTGTAATTTCTTTAACCAGATATTGTAAATATTGTAACTTAAAGATTCGAAATCTTCTCTTAGTTCGGTAACTAATGAAACGTATTCGTTATATTCTTCTTCATTCAAATCCTTGTTATAAGATTCATCATTGACAATTGATTCTTGGGCAAATACTACAAATGAGTATAATTCACGAACATTAGTTAGCCAGAAAGCACCTCCAGGGATGATATTGTGACTTTTTAAACCTCTGACAACATCTTGAATTGTGGTTAAGACTTCGGCTAAGAAACCTTCACTTTGCTTTGTTAGACCTAATCTCCACATATCACTTAAAACGATGATTAAAATTCTAGCAGGGTATAGTACTTCCTTTTGACTTAATCTGATGGCAACACCAGTTTCCGGAACCTTGAAGCCTCTTAGTAAACCTTCAGTAATTTCTTTGTTCAAAACCTTAGTGTCTTTTAATAAGTTGAATAACTCATCATTAATCATAGATAATGTGCTAATGGTAGATTTGATGTCATCGTTATTACTAACAGTCTTACTCAAAATATTTAAAGGACTTGTAGGCATACCTTCTGGTAAGATACCATCTTGTGAATTAAATCTTCTACTATGTCTTGGAGTCATGTGAATATCAGAAGAGCCTGAAGCTGCAATTCCTGCACCAGCTCCTGCACCAATTGCAACAGCACCAGTTTTGATTGAATTTTGTAAACGAGCAATTTCTTCTTTTAAGGAGTTCACTTGACCTTGTAGATCAGTTGTTTCAGTATTAGATTCGGCCAATAGTTGTTTAGTTTTATTTAATTCATCTAATTGTTGCATAGCTTCTTCTTTCAATTGTTCGTGTTTAGCAACCATTTCTTCTAGTTCTTTCTTTGTTTGTTCAACTTCTTCCTTAGCTAACTCTAATTTTTCATGTAATTCATTAATATTACCATCATATTCCGACTTAGCTTCGTCCAACAATTTAGCATGTTCAGATTTTTGTACTTCTAACAATTCTTTGACATTAGCTGATTCGTTTAAAGATTTTTGTAAGTTTTCGATCTTCTCAGTCATTTCCTTATTTTCTCTAACCTTCAATGCTAAGTTTTCTGTTAATTCGACCACCTTATTTTCTAATTTATAACTAACTTCTTGTAGATGGTTAACAGATTTAGCTTCAGCCTTTAATGTTTTTAATTTTCTTTGAGCTTCTCTTCTTCTAATTAAAGATTGAACAACAATAGTACCTCTCTTTGTTGTAACATATGAAGATCTTGGCTTGAATGTTCTAATCTTACTTTGGATAGAAATAGCAGCATTAAGTTCACGTCTAGCGTATAATTCCCTTTGTAATAACTGTTGTCTTAATTTAGATTGAATTCTAACGATACTCGTAATAACTTCGTTAACTTGAGAACGAATGATGCGACCTCTGTATAATGTTTGAATTTTAATTGCAGATTGAGTTTGAAATTCCCTTTCAACAATATTACGTCTAATAAAACCTCTTGAATAGCTGTGTAATAAATAAATTGAGTCTTTGATTTCCAAATATTGTCTACGGTAATATTTAGCCTTGATTTTCTTTTGAATCAATACACTAGATTGATGCATTTTTTCAGTTCTTAATTTTTCTAAGTAAGCTAACATACCTGCTTTGAAAAAAATCTTTGTGTTACCAATTTGATATTTGGTTGGATCCTTTACAGTAACTGCTAATATCTTTTTACATAAATCAATAATATTTTCTTCTGTAGTATCTTGTTGGAAGATTTTAGACCATTCATTTGGTGAAATTAAAATGTAATATCTTAAGATAAATTCATTGAAAGTCCATCTCGAAGGGAAACCAGCACAAGATATTCTAATTGTTTCTAAAACACCACAAGCTCTTAGTTGTGACAAAACCATTAAATTGTCAAATTTCCAAGCTTCCTTTTCATTATTTGGTTTTATACAACGTATATAATGGACATTTGTTGAATTTATAGTATCCATTAATTCAATTAAAGATAATTTAAACATAGAACCTAAAGTTGGTTTTTTTTGAACAGTTCTTACAGCGACCTTAGCTGGTGTTTGTTCTTTTTTAGCCTCTTCTAATTTTTCAGCATTCTTTTCTAATGATTCTAAAATTTTTAGTAAAGTTTCATTCTTAGTGGCTTTCAATACTTCTAAATGACCATCGGAAACAGTATCTCTATTCTTTTCGATAAAACCTTCGACATCATAAGCCACATCTAAAGCATAATGAGAAACAACAAATTTAGTTTGACCAAATCTTGGTTTGGAAAATACTTTATTGGTAGGTGGTTTATCTAAAGTTTGGTATAATTTTTGAGTCCAAGATTCATCTGAGCCAGCTGGTAATCTACTTTCTTCGTCTAATAAGGATAATATACCTAATTTGTTTTCGATTAAATCAATGCATGGTTGATTATCGTTGAATTCAATAAAAGACCATTCAATTTCTTCTTTAACATATTCTTCTTGTTCTAACTTAAAAACGTGTTGATTAAATTCTTGCTGTAATTTTTCATTTGCATAATTAATACAAAATTGTTCAAAAGAATTCTTTTCAAAATGTTCAAAACCGTAAATATCCAAAACACCAATGAAAGATTTAATCTTATCAGTGACATTTGGATTACATAAAACTTCATTTATATTTTCAACAAGCCAGTCAAATAAAGCGGAATAAATGAATTTAGCAACGGAATCTTTTGCGACAACGGCTTGAGAATAATTTAAGTTTGAAATAATTTTTTCTGATCTAGTTGTTATTTGTTTCTTAGTGACCCATTTAGCAAAATTGAAAGCATCAATACCTAATAAATCACAAGCAATTTTTAAATTTGGTTCATCTGAAGATAAAGAAGCATCATTTCTTGTCTTTTTAACTTCAATGTTACCAATATGTAAAAGGGATGCTAAAATCTTAAATAATTCATTTTGAACATCAGGGGTAATTCCTACTAATGTCAAAGCATCGACTGTAATTTTAAATTCTTCGGAATCGTCAACACCTTGAATAATTGTATCACCACCTTGATTTAAATAAAAAAAATCATTAGAATTAGTTAAACTTAAAGTTTTCTTTGTTTCCTCGGACAAACCACTCAACATTTGATAGAAGATATGATAATTTCTTTCAGTTGTTGGTTGGTACACTAATCTTGAACGTTCTAATAAGTAGGTTCTCATTCTAGCACCAATAATAGAGGTATCTTTATCAAATAAAATTTCTAAATATTTACCAAATCTTGAAGAGTTATCGTTTCTTGTAGTCTTTGCATTACCAAAAGCTTCCATGATAGGATTTGTTGCTAAAATTTTTTCTTCAGTTTCAGACATTTCAACTTGATGCTTTATATCATCATTCATTGCAGAATGTTCTTCTTCTACGGAAGCAAAATATCTCATAATATATTTAGCTGACACAGTTTTACCAGCACCAGATTCACCAGAGACAACGATTGTTTGATTTTGTTGGTCATTCTTCATTAATCTATAAGCTTCTTCGGCAATTGCAAATAAATGTGGCTCTAATTCACCTCTTCTTTTTCCTGCATAAGCTTGTATCATATCTTGGGTATATAATTGATCGACCCTGTCAAATGGATTAGTAGCAATCAAAACAATACCAGAATAAGTATAAATATTTAATTGTGAGTATCTTTGTTTAATTGCATGTAAAACGGCAGGTTCATTTAAGTATGATAAGGATGTTAGATCTTCAGTGGATTCTAGAATTGGAGGATTTCTTAATAAAGGTAGTTTATTCTTCAAATCTTCTTTTGATGTATTTGAATCAATTGTTTCTGAATCGTCTCTTGTTAAGGAGTCAGTGGCAATATCAACAGTACTTCCATCCTCAAGTAATAGTTCTAAATGGTATTTGCCATCCTTGAGTTCATTTTTAGTGATTTCACCACCAATCCAGCCTAATTCCTCATTTGGATACCAACAACGGGTGCCAACTTCGTAAGACATGGTTATATTTTACTTTCTATCTGATATTTTATTTAAAAAAAAAAATTGAATAAAAAGTATTCTTGTAAACAGGATTGGAAGGCTTGGTTTCTTTATAATCTATTGAAAATGAAACAAAACAAAATAAAAATAACTTAACGATTCTAATTCAAATTTAAGATCTTTCTTTTTAATCCAAAATTTCCAATATTAGATTAGCAAAAAAATACTATCTGATCTCTAAAGCTTTGCGTTTTTGATCTCAATTCTCAGAATATTAATCTTTTTTTTCCTTTACAAACAGGACACAAAACCAATATCAAAAGTAAAAGGAAAAATTTGTATCAAACGGCGATACGACGCGTAAAGTCCACGCGTTGGTCCGGGTAAATATAGGTTATCAATGCTCCAAAGAGTGATAAAAGTCATTGATCACTTGGGATGCTGGCAAAGGTTCCAATTCGTATTGAATAGATCAGCTTCTACTTCTATTAAAATAATAAATATTTGAATATGTGGCAAATTTGGGTTTTGTTTACCTCTGATTCAAAAAAATTGTTAAGCGTGTCACTGGTGGACTCTCGTTTAGGAAAGCGTCAGGGTAATGAGTGTGCTACTTGATAATTTTGCTGCAACAGCGATAGAAATGGGATAAACTGGCATCTAGTACTGCCAAACCAATAAATTATCGTGGAATAGTGATCCTATTTGCCAAAAATAGGATTGCTATGGGTTGTGATGCCAGTTTGAATCGAGTACCAGCAAAACATGTGGAATATTGATGGATATAGGTTCCGCACGTAGTCGTATCATACATTTGATAAGCCTGAGTTTGCATTAAAATAATGAAATTGCCACTTTAAAAGTATTAGCTCCAGCGGGTGCTGTGTGTTCAATTGGTGCGTTTCTAATCAGACTACATGTGAATGAGATTATGTTTGCTTTTGCTCACTAACAAGGTTAGATGGCCTTTTAACTCTGTTCAAAATGTTTTATATTGACTATTCATGTTTAAACACCTAATAGACTACAGCACAGTTAGGATTAGTCACACTTCTTGCAAATTTGAATGACGATTTCTAGTTTAAGCATTTTGCATAAGGCTGTAAAATCACTTCTTTTTTTCTGTAAAAAAAGCACAGATTCGAATAAAGGTGCTATCTGACAAAACAAGACATTCAATAAGCTGCTCTCAGTGAGCTTGCTGTTCATAACACATAAAAGCAATCATTTCTTGTATCTTCATCGAAATATGCAAGAACCTTTTTTCTAGCCGCTCATCTCCAATTTCCTTCATAATAAGCCCTGTTAAGTTCACTTTAGTAACGTAACATTGGCCTTGATACCTCATATACAGCTTTTTTATATTATTATATTTAACATATTATTTTAACCTTCATTAGTTTACATTTAGTTATACTTTGACATTGCTTTAGTTGGTTTCCAGAATAAAAATAAGTTGTCTCAACAAAACGTTAAATAATAACTTTTCGGAGAACCCCGCAAAATAAAAATAGTCATGCTGAGAAGTCATATTTGAATAACAGATTTCTAAATTCACAAATAACTTGAAGCAATGTTAATAGTAACGATATTTATTTAAAAGAAATATATAAGCAATAGGAAGGCAATAAGAATACCAATATTATATTAGTGAAGATGGGATTACCACATTTACCTACAATAAATGTTACGGACTATGACAGTTCTGGTAGACTTAATTTTGATTTTAATTTAGGTACAAACAATTTTACTAAACATAATTATCATCATCACAGGCATCATGCTCTACTTTCAAATGAAGCTGACTTTACGTCCGCTACTTCTGGAGCCTTTTCGAAGTTGATACTAGAGAAACAACTGGACTCAATGAACCAGGTGAACACGGATGAACCTCGACCAAGTAGTTGCGAGGCACAATCTTTTAATCTCAATAAGAAAAGGATGGTTAAACGTTTTTTACAAAATATGAAACCTTATGGTACTTTAAATGATGATGATGATGAAGAAGATACAAACAATAATGAAAAAACTAATAAAAAAAATTCAAAAAAAATCATTAAGAAGTATAAAGATGATACTGGGAGTTATAGAGTGTTGAGGAGGAACATAGCAAATGAAACACTGATATTTGATTTTGATTTTGGTATTGCGGACGATAATAACAATAATGGTAATAAAGATAATGAAGATAATCAGGATTCACAAAATCTTTCAAATAAAAAATTGTCATCTGCATCTTCTATAAATTCATCAAATTCTTCATTTGTATCATCATTAAGTCTCAATACTGCATTTTTGTCAAACCAAGGGCCATCGAATGAAACTAATAAAGATTTTTTAAATAACTGTAACGAATTATTTTATTATGACACACATGTCGAATCTGAAATATTAGAAATAGAGAAATACATTAAAAAAGATTTACTAAGGAAATCGATAATAGAAAAAGAGAAAAAAATGGATGATTGTCTAAATGAATTTGATAAAATGTATGATTATATACAAGAACAGAAGTCATATTTGAAAAATATTAAAGTAGAGTTCTCCACAAAAATTGCCGATGATAAATTATTGAATAAATTCAACGAACTTAACGAAGAGTCATTTATTTCAAAGACTAAAGCATCATTAGAAAATTACACAGATCTACTAAAGCAAATGGAAGATAGGTTAAATCATTGTAAAAAGACAGTTTTCCAACAAAGAGAGAAATTGAAATATTTAGAATTGATTTTAAAAGTTGAAGATGCAAAAATTCAGCAACAAAAAAAATGCATTATTTTCAAATACAAAAAAATACGTTATATCTTATTTGACTTCATAGTTCTATTGTCCTTGACATTATTATTGTTTAATTTCATAATAATGTAATTTTAAATAATAAAAAATAATATATTCTTTCTACCAATTCAAAAATCGCATCGATTTTAATTCTAAGATCAAAAAATTGATTTTATACCTTTAAAAGGGAACATAAAATTAGTTTTTAGTTAAAATAAATTATATAACATTCTATATAAGTGAATAATAGTGACTAAAAGTGTCGAAAAGTGAAGAATGCCTTGTACAATAGCTACAATTAAATTGTCGAATAATGTTTTGTTACCTTTGCGAATTCAAATAAATAGAAAGCAATTACTACAAAATGTTAAGAATGATGCTTCTGATGATAAGAATACGATTATTGAAGCTCCATTATTAGCAAATAATTCGATTGTATTATTAAAAGCACCAAACACAAGGATATATTTATCGAATAAAGATTTGACTGATTTATGTGAAGAAATCAAGAACACTTTATTATTTATCATTTATGATTTAAGTTCGAAAGAAATTATGGATAATGATTTTAGGATAGGCAAGACAATGAATTTTCAGAAAGATATAATTGAGAAACATTATAATAAAGATTATGAATTGAATGATGTTATAAAAAACTGTCATATCGAAACAATTATCAAATTAACCAAAAATAAATTGAGAGTAAATTTTAAACATAGTTGGGAATTAGATATTTTTATTAACAGTTTAAAACAGTTGACTAAGATTAGAAACTATTTATTATTTCAAAATATCCCATACAAGTTCAGTGAAGTATCAAGTGAACATTTATTAAGAGGTAAACGATTATCATTTAAAAACAATAAACGTACGTTATTGATGGAGGCACAAGAAGAATTACCAAACCCAATAATTTTACAAGAGGATAGTGATAATGAAAATGCATTTGTGGAAAGACCAGTGGAAACTACTAGAGATATAAAACCAATAATATCTTATAAATATAAACCAGCTATCACATTACCAGAATGCATTGAGATTCATGTTTTAAAGAGGCCAAGAAGACATCCGGGATAGAGGTTATTCAATTCGCCTATTTAATTATAAGCATCATTGCACTCCAACGATAGTGTCATATCCGATGTAGCATTTAAATAATAAAATGTATATAATTATTGAAACATACCTTCAAGTCAGAGATGATAAGCTTCTCATCTCCTAAGGACATGAAATCATTATTCACGACACTGCGCTAGTTAAAAACGGTTGACTAATTGAATATTGAAAGGTTTCGAATATGAGTGATGGTTAGTAAAATAAGAAATGTTTATTTTTGAATCACAATTAATTTTGATTTATGATACACAATTACGATTTAAATTGAATCAAACGTATTGAATAATTATTGTTTTCTTGTTCTTCTTTTTTCTCTTTGATAAACATTGTATAAAAGAAAGACCGATTACAAAGATGAGTTCACCAGCTGAAATTATTGCCAAGAATGCTCGTAATGCAGGTAACATTTTGAAAGTTTTAGAAGATGATCAAAGAAAGTTTATTTTAGAAAAGATACATGATGCTTTAAAAGAAAATGCCGAATCTATCAAAGCTGCTAATAAATTAGATTTACAAGCAGCTGAAGAAAATAGTATCAGTAGTTCTTTGATCAAGAGACTAGATTTATTCAAAGGTGACAAATTCGAAACTATGCTACAAGGTATCAAAGAAATTGCTGCTTTAGAGGATCCAGTTGGAAAAGTCTTGATGGCCAGAGAATTAGATGAAGGTTTAACCTTATACAAAGTTACTGCCCCAGTCGGTGTATTATTAGTCATATTCGAATCCCGTCCAGAAGTCATTGCTAATATTACTGCTTTAGCAATTAAGTCAGGAAATGCCGGTATCTTAAAAGGTGGTAAAGAGTCTGTTAACACCTTCAGAGAAATGTCAAAAATCATTAATGATTGCATTGAAAAGTATCAAGATGAATGTAAAGTCCCAGTTGGTGCTGTTCAATTAATCGAAACTAGACAGGATGTTTCCGATTTATTGAACCAAGATGAATACATCGATTTAGTTGTTCCACGTGGTTCTAATGCTTTAGTGAAACAAATTAAGAATAGTACTAAAATTCCAGTTTTAGGTCATGCTGATGGTATTTGTTCCATTTATATCGATGAATTTGCTGATTTAGATAAAGCAAAGAGAATTGTCTTAGATGCTAAGACCAATTACCCAGCAGGTTGTAATGCAATGGAAACTCTATTGATTAACAATAAAGCTAAAAATTGGGAAGATATTGTAACTCATTTAATAACCAAAGGTGAAGTTACTATTCACGCAACAAAAGAAGTTAAAGATGCATACCTACAAAAGTTACAACAAATTGGCTTATTAAGTGATGAAATTGAAGCTAGAGTAACTGATGTTAATGAAGATACAGATTTTGATAAAGAATTTTTGTCCTTAGACTGTGCTGTTAAGTTTATTAATTCTACCGAAGATGCCATTGCTCATATAAATCAACATTCTTCCAAACATACGGATTCAATTGTCACAGAAAATGATACAAATGCCAATAAATTTTTAAAGGGTATTGATTCATCAGGTGTTTATTGGAATGCTTCTACAAGATTTGCTGATGGTTTCAGATATGGTTTTGGTGCAGAAGTTGGTATCTCAACAGCTAAGATTCATGCTCGTGGTCCAGTTGGTTTAGATGGCTTAGTTACATATCAATATCAAATTAGAGGTAATGGTCAAGTTGCATCTGACTATTTAGGTGCTGGTGGTAAAAAAGCATTTGTCCATAAAGATTTGGATATTTCAAATATTGTTTTATAAAAAAATCTTATGCAACTATTTTAACAATCAAACCATCTACATTGATATATTCACAAATAAAATTTTTTATAGCATTATATATCAAAATTCAACTAATGAAACAAATTATAAATGAACTTTACTTTTTTTCATGATCTAAAGTATCTATAAAAATCAAAATTATATAAATTGTGTTGTTAAACTTGTATATTACAAATGTGTATTATGTTAACTGCTATTTTTTTACAAATATTATGTTTGCTACTTTATTAAATGTATGTAGTTGTTTAAAAAGCAGCTTTTAAGATAAAATAAAATTAGATTAATTTCCCCAATGTACAATCGAGATGACGATAATGTACAAAATGATTTTTTTTTACCGATTATATAAATGAGGTGATTGATGGCTTTAACTATTGAGCAATTTCTTGTTCAACTGGTTGTGTTTGTTCTTCTTCAAATTCAATTTCGACTCTTGGACGTTTCTTTCTAGCGGCTGTCTTCCTTTTACTGCTTTCATCTTCATCACTATCTTCATCACTGTCTTCATCACTATCTGAATCTGAACCAGAAGCATCAGAATCAGCCAACCAGTTTTCTAAATCTTCGACGTCAACTAATTCATCTTCACCATCATCTTCAACATATTCAACTTCGTAATCACTTTCTTCTTCTTCCTCTTCATCGTAATCTTCTTCAATGGCATCTTCATCCATCTTACCCATGACTTTCTTCCAAATTTTTTCATCAACATTCAATGGTTTATCACCATATGCACCACTCTTTAATCTATCTAATAATTCTTTTTCAATTGCTTTTTCTATCTTAGCCGCTACTAAAGCTTTTCTTTCTCTGTTTTCTTCTCTTCTCTTAACCTTTGGTGCTACACCAACGTAATGTCTTTCTTCTTCTCTTAATGCCATACGTCTTTCGGTAATAGCAACTTGAGTTAACTTAGTCAATCTTTGCTTATTTTTATGAATTAAAAATTTACTCCAATGCAATAAATGTTCATCGATTTGCTTTAAAGCTTTAGCATAATTCTTAGAAAGTTTTATTCTTTCCCATAATTTCGCAGGAGTATGTGCTCTTTCTGGTGTTTTCATATATAAATATAATCTACCATTATCACTTTTTATAGTAGCGTATTTAGCATTTGCTAATGGACAAGATTGTCTATTACACAAACCGGTTACATTATACTCATTTCTACAGAAAGTTTGACCTTTATCAGTCTTGATCTTATATGAACAAAACTGATTGTTTATAACTTGCCAAATAATATCGTCAGACATATCTACTGTTGTATTTTCTTTTTACTTGATTTCAATCTTCTACAGCGTCAGTTTCAAAATGTTCCAAATTCTGTAAATTGTAAACGAAATTGAAATTACACAAATAGAATAGTTCAAATATAATGTTTAAAAACAGCACTCTTATAGAATTATTAATATGCCCTATATATAATTGTGATCATTGTAGAATTAAATTCAAAACCTTTAATTTACTACTATATATAAGACTACTTTTAAGTTTCTCATCTCATCTCATCACATCTCATCGCATCGATTTGAAAAATTTTTCAAATATTTACCCGGCTCAATTACTAAGATTAATTAATTATAAGAAAGATGTCTCAATTTAAGTTTCAGACACCCAATTTACGTTAGCTTTACTGAATTGAAATGACATATTTTTAATTTTAAACTACTAAATCATTATAAATAGTAATAGTTATAATATATCAATATTTAGTATCGAGTTTATTAAAAAAATAACTATATATATTTTTTGGTATCCGTAATTTAGAATACAAAAACATTTTATGATATTTTTTATATCGATAAATGCAGCGTGAAAATATTATAAAATTTATGGTAAATTTTCTAATTCTTCTTTGGTTAATGATGATATATATACACATTTGCTCAACAATTCTTCTTCAATTTTTAAATCATAAAATTTTGACCATTGTACTCTTTGAATAAAATTTTTAACAATTTGAACATTTGTTTCAAACTTATTGTAATTAATGATTTGATTCTCAACTATCCAATCCCTTTTCTCAGAATTTAATAAGATATCAGATAAATAAACCACAATAAATGGAATGCACCCTCTAATGGGATCAACGTCGTTTAGTAAATTTCTAATCTTGGAATAATTACTATCTAATGATGGAATTGTTTGTAATGATTGCCATGATAAAATATCACCAGGTTCAATTAATCTCCAAGCTTCACCGTAACTTTGAACTTTGGTAGAATTTAATGCTAATATAATTTCTAATAATGTATTATAATTTTGAAGATTCTTACAATGCTCTGCTACATGGATAAATCTTTGTATAGTATTTCTTTTTAATTTAGTATTTGTTGTTAAAGCAATTTCAGAAATAATCCAATCAACCGTTAAGTTAAATCTAGAGATGACAAGATCAATACCGGATAAATTTTCATTTTGAATTAAAAGTTGCAACCAACTATTGACAGGAATACCGTCATGGGCAACTTTTAAATTCAATAATGCTTCCCAATCAACTTCTTTTAATAATTCTTTTTCAATCAATGTCAATTGTTCAGCAATTGAAATAGAATCATACATCAATATAAAGGGTATATGATGTGCTTGGTTTGATATTTGTAATCTTGGATCTTCAATTTTGTATTTTTGGAAAAGCTCTTGAATTTTATGTGGTGTAATTGCTTCAATATTTTTAGCTTCATAAGCAATTTCTTTTTTAGATTCTGGTGTGAATGGAATATTCATAATTGTATTTCTTCTTTTTTCAAAAAACATCGAATTTCTTTTTGCTGATCTGTCTATTGCCTCATAACCATTCAATCTTACTTGATTATCAATTGAAAATTTTGGATTTTCACCATTCTTAGTAAATGTACCTTCCAATTTCATTAAAGCAATAGCTAAAGGATCATCATATACTGAGTCATCTGGTAAATTACTAATAGCCTCCAAACCTTTAGGAAACTTATCTTCATCTTCAAAATTTTTGGAATTGGAAGTTACTTCTTCGTCTTTCTGTGACTCTAATTCCAATGATTCATTTTTTTCTTCGAATTGTAAAAATCGTTCTTTTAGATTTTCAATATTTTTTTCTGGAGAAGCATTACTATTTGTTTCATTATCAGAAGCATATACATATTTCGAAATTTTTGCAGGAGATTCATCAAAACTACTTGCACCATACGAATTGCTCAACTGCAATGCATTTATGCTATTATTCTGTTTTATTTCTGGGATTCTGTCAGTTAAAAATTGTTCCCTAAGAGATTTATTCACATTTGATTTTGAATTTCTTTTAGCTGTATCACGATCCCTTTCTTCAATTGATTCAAAGGTGGATTCAAATGTGTTATTGGTTTCAATAGAACAAATGCTTGGGGCATTAGAAAGATTGTTACCTTCAAAATGTTCCATATTCTTATTTAAGTCAGGAATTTCGCCTAAAATTTGGCTAGTTTCAATGCTAATATTTGACGGATTTATAATATTTCCCAAATCAACAGAATTATGCTGTGACCGTAGCTTAGATATTTCATTAAGTTCAGATACTTCTAAATCATGTAGTCTTTTATCCAAATCCTGATATTCGGTATCTTCAGCTATTAATGCTTCCAAATCCATGGTGGTGACTTTTCTATGATTGACTGGCATACTATTTCTTTTGACAATGCTAATTCTTCCACTTGATGGTCTAATTACTGTATAAGTTTGATGTTTTTTCTGTTTGTTTAGAGCCGAAATTGTACTTTTACTATCTGTCAAGGAATTTAGTCTACTAATATTTGATTTACTTGAATTATTACTTTCTATTTTAGAGCTCATCGGGGAAGTTTGTTCAAATGTGAATTTTTCTCTTAAATTTGTCTTAGCTGATTTTTTTTTAAGTAATTTTGAATCATTATCAATTTCTTCGTTTGAATTTTTCTCAGAATTTCTTGTACCTAATGAAAGCATTGAATCATACGATATAGATGAAACGGTAGAATTTCTAGCTTCATTTTCAGTTGAATCATCAGCTATATCAATAATCATATTTTTTAATGGCGAAGAGCCCGTTGTATTATTTCTTCTTGGAATTGAAGTATTTTTTTTACTTTCAATCCCTGAAATAAAATTGTTTTGAATACGTGAGTCGTCATGATCTCCTTTAAAAACAAGTCTTTGTGGACCATTATGTTGTTTTAACTCTGGGCTACTTACAAAAGTCTTTCCTGTATTTTCTTTGGTATTAGAATATACAATGTTATTTGAATTAATTTGTATCGTACTTTGAGCCATTCTTCTTTGAGTGTTATCATATTTAAATGGTGAAGAATAGTGCTTACTTGCCCTATTTAAAGAATTTGTTAACGATATTACAGAATTAGCAATCGTAGTAACTGTACGGTACAAATTCAAATTATCAACTGTGCTAAATTCATCTTCAGGTGTAGAAATTCCAACATTACCAATTCTGTTATTGTGATATTTTGGATATTTATCATGCATCATGCGGAGTAATTCATTTTCAATTGAGATTAAATATTCAACTTCATCAATAGTTCTTGCACTTAATAAATCAAAACTTGTTGAAATTGTGTCTAATATTGCTTTTGAATCATCAGTATTTTGTCCTATTGTTGAGATAGAAATAACATATTTAACAAATTTGTCAAGGTCTTGCTTTGAGCTTGAAATTGAGTTCATAGCTCTCAAATTATGATCATCTTCTTCATCAATAGGCAGGTTATTATGATTGAGTTTCCATTTTGATAATAACCCGATTGGACCATTTTCAGCATTTTCATTACCAGGATTTGTCAACTCCTTATCATAATTTGACATGTCTTCTTTAACAATAGCGCTATCATTTTTTCCAATACTTGGGTTTTCATCACCATCAACATTAATACTTGGTGTTATAGAATTTAAGGAAAAATCATCATCATCATTATTATTATGCATTGCGTCTTCACCAGTCTTAACTTCTTCTTTATCTACAAATTTAGTTAATTTATTGCTATAATTGTTTACAGAATCCACTAATATTTCATCAAGCCCTTCATTATTTACACTTTTCAATTCATCTGACCCGATATTTGTCTTCAAAATAAATTCAACTTTCTTAGAAGGTGTTGGAGGAATAATTACATCTAATGAAGAAGATTTTGGATATTCAATTTCTTTTATTATAGATGATATATTTGTAATTCTTGATAATACACTGACTTTTCTTTGTGGAATATTTTCATTCGAGCTAGTTAACATCTGAAATTTATCATTACTTGCCAAGCTTGATATTTCATCATTTTGTTGTAAATTTTTATTTTTATAAATGCTTGATAGATTATCTTGTGGATACAATACCATGGATGCAGTTCTTGGATTAATATGTGGTTCTTTTTTTGATTTTTGTTTCTCATTGTTATTGTGATTTCTAGTATAATCATCAACAGGTAGTTTAAAAACATCTGAATTTCTATAAGTCGACAATACACTTTTATTACGTGAATTTGGATCAGATATTTCTTGTAGAGCAAAATTACTTAATCTACTATTTCTTTTCTCTTCCTCTTCTAATTGTGTAATGTCTCTAATAATATAAACTAACCAATCATCATCATGACCAATATTTGGTGGTTCATTAAAATTCAAATTATCCCAAATTTTATTACAATTAATAATCCAACTTTTTTTCAAGCTTATCACAGAAGAATTAATGATTTTTGGATAAGTTTCATTTGTACTTAAATTTAAAAATTTAATAAATTTTCTTCTTAAATCAGAATTTGGTAAAAAATCATTAACAAAATAATTTAGAATCCAGTGTCTTAATAATACAAAAGTTCTAATTAATGCAACTTCTCCAATTTTTTTTGGATGATATCTTTCATCAATACCATCATATGCTTTTTGAAAATTTACCACAATTTCATTAATGCACCATTTAAATCTTGATATTAATAGATCATATAATTCTATCGTTGATAAAAAATTTCTATAGATTAGAAAAAAATCAGAAAAGATATTATAATCGACACTATCCATAGGAGATGTTAAATACACAATTAACGCATAAATATCAGCTTTAATGACTGCTCTTCGGGTTTGAGTCAACGATGGCATCTTATATGAAATGACGTTTTGGGAAGGTGTAGGATAATAATCTTCATTACTATAAATAGCAATTCTAGTATTTTGTTGCATTGTTTCCCACTAAATATCAATTAACAGTCAAAGACACAGATACCAACACCAACAAAGGATTAAACAGACAATTAAAACAAACTTATATTATCCTATATATACAGTGAGAGTTAACTTTCCAATTATACTCAATCTCTTGATCTATTTTTTTTTATTTTTATTTTTTGATACCAACCTGCTTGAGATAATCTTATATATCCTGAGTTTTCAGCTTAATCAAAATTAAATTTTCTTTAAATAAATAAAATAGCCAATGTCTGATGTGGTCCACTATAAAGAAGCACCTGTTACCTAACCTACTCGTTTCTAAATATTTATTTTTACAATTGTTATCATACAAACAACTGTTATTAAATTTATAGATCTGTTGCGATGAGACTAAAGACACGAAATTTCAAGCTCTGCACCGTTCACGTGATGTCGGGCTTAACTATGCTCACCCAACAATTTTGGTGAAAAATTCTTTAAATATGTGGATGCCCTACTCTTTAAAGATATAAATTATGTTGGGCTGTGGTTTTAGTTTTGTATAAAAGGAAAAAAATGATGTCAAATATTCATTAAACACTTGCCTTCTAGCATCTGCAAATTGATATAAGAAGAGGGACTTGAGCTTTCTATCCTTTTAAGCCGTCAAAGATTTTTCTCAAATTATTCAAGATCAAAATTACAATTTGTAAATTGAACAGAATTTGATATTGCCAAGGACTATATTATAAAAGAGAGTATTTCATCATTTGATTGTTGTTGATCGTAGGAAATTTTCTGAATGGTGTTTCGCAGTTTTTTACCTTTGGGTAGTAAGACTACAGATGTTTCAAATATAACGACAACTGATAGTAGTTCCAGTTTCAAACCTGTCAAAGTTGCCATAGAGATAGAATCTCCTCCATGTGTATTATACGGAAATGCATTAGACTCAAGAGGTGCTATTTTAAATGGTATAATACGGCTTAAAATCAAGGATCCTTACTCTAGCATTCCATTTAATGATGAGTCATTACAACTTTCAAATTTAAATGGGTTAACCTTGTCAAACCCAGATTTTGATATTCAAAAATTAACTAAGAGGAAAATTGATATTTTAGCAGGTTATACAAAGATAACGGTTGTGTCCGTAAATTTGAAAATGTTACAGATTGTGAGCTATAACAAACCTTTCCTACCAAATATTCATCCAATCGAAAACTGTGGCAATTGTAATGTTAAGATTAATGTGATGAAAAATTGGTGTATTCAAGAAAAAGATACTGATTTTTCAGTAGGTTCATATGAATTCCCTTTTTCGTATTTGGTTCCAGGTTCAGTTCCATCGACTTGTGCCTTAGGTGCCAATTCAGAAACAGAAATAAAATATAAATTAGTAGCAGAAGTGTTATATAAAAAACCATTTAAAAATTCAACAGATTTTGGTAATGTAGAAAAATTAGAATTAGAAATGCCCATAGCTATTACAAGAAGTATAACTAGAGGACCTGATAAGAACTCATTAAGAGTTTTTCCACCAACTAAATTGACAGCTGCTGCTGTTTTACCGAATGTAGTACATCCAAAATCAACATTTCCCTTAGAGCTTAAGATAGATGGTATTTCTCTTGGAGATAGAAGATGGCGTATGAGGAAACTGAATTGGAAAATAGAAGAAACTACAAGAATAAGAGGTTATTCGTGTAAATCACACAAAAATGATTTAACAGAATTGGAAAAAGAGGTCAAGATTAAAGAAGAAGAAAAGAAAAAGAAAAAACATGTCCCAATTAAGCGTTATGGTGAAATAGGACCACAAGTTACTGTATCTTTAGGTAACCCAAATAATTTGCCTTTTAGGAATAGTAGAAATAATAGAAATAATAACTCTCGTAATGGAAATTCAAGATCAACAAATAATGAGCCACAAGCAAGTGGAAATGAAGACCAAAGACAGGTGTCTACCGTCAACACTGCTACGACAGCTTCTCCAAGAGATCATGACGACGATGATGATGATACGGTACAGACCGAATTCATCCATCCAAACGATGATGCTATGCGTCAGGAAGTTGAAGAACAACAGGAACTTCAAAGACAAAAGCAGATACAGCATGAATTAGAGAGTAATACTAATTTATTTACAGAAGAGATACGGTGCCTTGCAAGTGGTGAAATGAAGAAAGGTTGGAAAACTGATTTTGATAATAATGGACATATTGATGTGGTCACGGAAATTAATTGTTTATCATTGAATTCAGGTGTTTCAAACCATGTTAGGTATACATCAACAGCTAGACCACAAGAGATAGCTACTGACAATAAAGAAAGTTCTGTTACTGTTTGTTGTGATATTCAGGACCCTGTATTAGGCATCTATGTTAATCATTTATTATCAATTGAATTGGTTGTAGCGGAGGAAGCATTACAGTACGCCAATGGTCAGCCATTAAATCGTCACGCAAAATCAACCAACAATGCAAACAACGATAGTTCCACTTCTTTGAATAGCGAAGATCAACGTTTGGCAGAATTATCTCCAATGTTTGCAAATAGAAACGTAAGAAGCAGACCAGTTGAATCAGAAGAAATATCATCAACTTTTTCTGAAAATAGTAATCAATCTTCAGTAGGCGGCAAAAATGGATCATCAAATTTAAAAATTGTCAGTGTACCTACTGGGGCTGCCCGTGTGTTACGAATGCAATTCAGATTGCTTATAACAGAGAGATCTGGGTTAGGCATATCTTGGGAAGAAGAAGTCCCGCCATTATATCAAGATGTCAAGACGTATTGTCCGCCAAATTATATTGCATTTGTTCAAAAAAATAATTTAGAAAATGAAAACATTTCTTCAGCTGATGAGGTATACACCGAAGCTGCACCTGAATATGGAATAACTTTGAAACAATTGACCCCTCAAACTTTAGTTCCTCCACCTCAAGCAAGATATCATAATACAACTCATAGAATGAATTCTGGATTAGTTGACCCTTTCCATTAAAAATTAAATCTATTTTTAAGAAACTGCATTATTTTTTTATATTATTTAGACACATACATAAATACATAAATACTTAAATACATTCTGAATATATATACCCAAAATGTTTTATTTTTTATTATATCTTAAGTTATTTTATTAAGTGAAAAATATATTAGTGTATTTATAAAACAATATTAACAGTTTACATATCTTCATGAATGTTCCATTTTGGTAGGTAGTTCAAATATTTGTATTCTGCAGATGGACCTTCCATACCAAAAGATATTGGAGAGAAATAAGCGAAACAAGCAATGGTTGCAATAGATAAACCAAAGGAAACGCAGTTACCTAAGAATTTATTCTTCATTCTTGTAGTTAAAGTATTGACAAAATAAGTCATAACAATCAGAGCGAAGTAAAGAGCTGGTAAGTAATGGTGCAAGTAAGTAACTCTACCCATGATAATGAATGGGGTGTAATGTAGACCCCAACCAAACATTGGATAAATCCCAGCAATTGTGAAAAGTCTGATTTGTTCTGTGTTTTGTAAAGTATCCATTTGTCTTTGCCACTTAATGACCAAGACAATGACTAAAAACATAAAAGCTAAAACAGAAGCAGTAGATAACCACGTGGTGAATGGAGTACCTAATAAATAATATTTGACGTTTTCTTCACCCCAACCACCTAATCTTAAACCTCTGTATAAGATTGGCCATTCCCACCAAGAGGAGGAAATGTGATCAAGTTTTTCTTGATCTGGAATTAAAGCGTTATTAGTGGCCATCATAGCTAAGTTTAAGAAGATGAAGTTCTTAAAGAAACTATCTTGTGGGTATTTAAAATCTTCTGGAACTGGTGGTAATTCATCGTTGATATGTGATTCAATGTTCCAAATAGCTCTTTTATCCGATTTATTAATATTAGATAAACAAGCGATTTCGATTTGCTTGAAACCCCATTCTGGTAAGAAATTACCTGTTTGACCTAAGAAACAACCTAATTCAGCATGTTTTAAACGGAAAGTACTTGTTAGAGGGTGTAATAAAGTTTTATCTTCGCTACCTGCTTGGCTTACAATTTCAACGATCCAATCATCGTAGATATCACCATCCTCAAGTGTACCGTAACCTGCGACTTCGTAGTAGATGCTTGTAACTGGAGCAGGGATAGCATGTGAATGTAAGTTTCTACCAGATAATTTATGGACCAATCTAACTCTTTGACCATCTTTGACGAATTCATGTTCTTCACCAGCCAACCATGGTTGTTCTTCTCTTGCTCTTTGGAATAACCAATCGTTATTTTCATCACCGTAACCGTAACCAGTAACTTGTTGCTGACCTGAACCAGCTGGATAAATGTTATGATGGGAATGCAAAATACCACCACCTAAACTTTGAGCTTTCAATGTGACAATTGAAGTACCGATGGCGACATCACGAGGACCGGCAGAAATACTTGAACCGTTTAAACCAGCTTGAAATAATGATGGCATGACAGCGTCTGCAGATCCTGAATTTGTCAATAAATCGAAATGAATTTTGAAACATAACATGAAAACAGATGATGGTACTACGATTAAACATAAAATTCTTGCTAACCAGTGACCTAAATATTTTTTCCAAGACATTTTTTTATCACCTAAGAAATTCCATAATTCGACAACGGTATAGATACCGACAACACTGATCATGAACAAACCTACCATTTTAACGGAAATGACACAACCTAGATTAATACCTGTAATTAACATCCATTTCCACCATTTTCTACCGAACTGATTATTTCTTTGGTTGAAATACATGACGAAAGCACCGAAAGAAGTGACGGTGAAGAATAGTAACATAGAATCCAATAAAATGAATCTACCTAGAGTAGAATAGGAGTTTTCAAATAGGACCATTACTGTGAATAACCAAACGTTTGGAATTGAAAAGCCAATAGCTTTAGCTGTGAAATAAGCAACAGGAACACAAAGAGCTGAGAAAGTAGCGTTGAACATTCTCATTTTGACGTAGTCAATGTAGTCAGGATACTCTTGACCAGAAGGGAAATCCCAAGAACCGTTATAACCCGCAATATAACCTGATAAACCAACCAACATTTTACCTAGAGGAGGATGAACATCATGATAAAATTCATGTCTTAAATAGTAAGAACCGAATTTACCAAAATGAGCTTCATCCCACATGACTCTATTAGAAGCACCGATTTTGTACATTCTGATAAAGAATGCCAAACCAGTGAAAATAATTGGCATTAATATAGATTCTAATTTCAATAGAGAGTTACCATTTTCAACATTTTTCGAATCCTTACTTTCTTTGACATCCTTAGTTTCTTTAACATCTTTCGTTTCTTTGACATCTTCCGTGTCTTTCGTTTCTTTAACTTCCTCTACTTCGACTTCCTCGACCTCCTTCACTTCTTCAACCTCATTAGCAGATACATCTTTCTCATTAAGGTCAGACATGTTTAATTACAGTAACCGAACGTCTGGTTCTCTATCTATAACAAAAGAAAGACTGTGAACTATATGTGTATTAGTACAAAGGGACAATTAAAGAAAAAACCAAGGAACCAAAATAACATACATACATACATACATATATATATATATAAGCAATTGAACTTCTAAACTCTTAAACTTTTTAAGGTCTTCAAAATACATATATATAGTAAGTTATCTGATATTGCAGATACGACCCAAACCAATATATTATTTAACACGTATTAAAACTTAAAGTTACGGCACATAATAAGCTTGCTGGGAATTTTTCAATCGCTTAGCGATGAGATACCGCTGTGG
The DNA here is from genome assembly GCA_030573885.1 of Tetrapisispora pingtungensis (nom. inval.). Taxonomy (NCBI): domain Eukaryota; kingdom Fungi; phylum Ascomycota; class Saccharomycetes; order Saccharomycetales; family Saccharomycetaceae; genus Tetrapisispora; species Tetrapisispora pingtungensis (nom. inval.). The sequence continues at coordinate 124,039 of JAJMDY010000025.1, forward strand.
TGTATGGGTTAGTTTCAAAGCGTGCGCTGGCGGCCAGTGCGTACGCCTATCATTACTTACGGCACTACACACAAACATACACAAACACATATATAATGTTAAGAAGTACCTTTCTCTATCTCATGAATGTCGGTTGCAGTACGCATGTACTGCAACGTGGTCCATAGAGTAATATGTATAGACTTCTTGATCATTGATCTTGGAACTGTAGTATCACCAAGGGCAGCGTAGCTAGTAATGGCCACTCCCGGCTTCTTGCGTTCCCTGCCGATCAGCACAAGACACAAGTCTTGCACAGTCGACACATATCTATTTTTTCGAAAGGGAACAAATATACAACTATACAAATATACAAATATGCAATAACAAGAACAGATACATTTATAGAAACTCATATAATGCATTATACATCTACACATCCAGCAAGCATTGACAAGCATTTATATAGTGAGAGAAAACGAACCTGCACCGACGCGAGCCACTGGAGCCCATCCCCGTTGGCGTCGGTTGGGCGCTGGTGGGACGGGCGGGCGCGAAAATTTTTTTGTGCGTCCGGGGTGGCCCTCGTGCGAAATGACCGAGGAGCAACACAGGCAAGACAGGGTAAGCAGAAGCTGGCGGAGATACGGCGGAGATTGCAGGGGAGGGTAAGTGTGCATCACTGCCGACGATACAACTTACCCTGTCTGCGTTACCCGGAGCGCCGTTTCCGGTAGCCGCCGAGGTGCCGTTACCCGGCGTGCGGTTGCCCGTTTGCGCGGCCAAGCAAGCGGGACGGAAAAAGAAACGAGAGGTGGCCGTTTGAGAAAACCGCGCTGGTGCGGTGGGGGCGCGCTAGAAAAGGCGAGGGACCAGCACTTTGCGGGCTGCGTGCGCGGGTGTCTGGGGTGCGGAACCCTGCTGCGCGAAATCGCTGCTGGCGGAGTTTTCGACTAGTTACCCAAACAGGAAATTTGTGTGCGTTTTGTTTTTTTTTTCTTTTTATGGGTGCGCAGGACCTGCGGGGCGGTGTCTGGGACATGATTGTTGTGCAGCAGATGCACTGGCGCTCGGCACACAGCAACGTCCACAAATCGGCTGCGCCAATGCACAGGGCCAGGCTGCCCGCCGTGACAAAATGGCGCACGCATGGAAGACCATTCTCGAGCACAAAACAGTTGGCCCCCTCTGCATTTGCGTCTTACTCTGCTCCCACGCGCCCACGGGCGCACTTTGTTTCAATGAAAGATGAGTTTTTCATTTTCTCTTTTTCTGCTTTTCGAAGACAACAGAAAAACACAAATTTTGGTTTCAGAAAGACTGATTCTAAAGAAAGTATTACAATCTTCAAAAACTGGATAATTTGATGTTGATCAATTGACTAAAATAAACTAAAATAAAGAAGGTTTTTTTTAATAACGTCAAAATATACTTCTGTTGATAACACAGTTTCTGGTTTATTACATAGATATAAATATCTACGCATCTATATATACACATATATATTATATTTTCTGATTTGTGCTAGAAGTGGAGTATCCCCCCCCCAACTCTTTGAAATTTTGTTTAGATATTGAAATCCCCTCAAACATATCTTTTCCTTCTAAACGATAGTATTTATTTCATTGGAATTCAATTACAAATATATTTTGACGATTTTTTAAGAATACTGAAATATACAAAACAAAAATTAACAGCCACTAATATTCTGGTAACGTTCAACCTTTTTGTCCCCTTCCGTACCAAAAATATTTTTTGAACTAAACTTAAACACTCTCGTCGTAGAGGTTTACCAGCAAAGAAAAAGAATTATAGTTAACATTGAAATTGAAGTTATAGCAAGATGGATCATACGGATTTAGAAGAAAGGTCGAAAAATGTCGCTGATTTGCTGCAGGTGTTGATGGACATAAACGAGATCAATGGTGGGAACAATGATACTGCTGAGAAAATGAAATTACATGCAAAGAATTTTGAAGCTGCATTATTTGCAAAATCTTCAACAAGGAAAGAATACATGGATAATATGAGAGAAAAAGTGGCAGCCATGAGAAACACATTGAACAATAAGAAGAAAAGTAAGTCAAATGACAATGCTAATACCGGTGCCACCAACAACGGTTCAAATTCAAGCAATAATAGCAACATGCAAATGAATATGGATAGACAAATGTTCTTGAATCAACAAGCTCAGATGAGACAGCAAGCCGCTCAGCAGATGAGAACGCATCAACAGATGCAACAGCAACAGATGCAGCAACAGCAGATGCAGCAACAACAACAGCAGCAGCAAAGACCTCAACTGACCATTCAGCAACAACAAATCATCACACAAATGAAAAGTGCTCCTATTCCAAGAGAGTTGTTGTCCAAAATTCCAAATATCCCACCAAATGTTAACACTTGGCAGCAGATTACTGAATTGGCGCAACAAAAAAGATTGTCCCAACAAGATATGCAAATTGCAAAAGAAATCTATAAAATACATCAACAGCTTTTGTATAAGTCAAAATTACAACAAAGACAACAACAACAACAACAACAACAATCTCAATCTCAATCCCAATCCCAACCACAACAACCTCAAACTCAATCCCAATACCAACCACAATCTCAATCCCAATCACAATCTCAAGCGCAATTTCAAAATCAACAAAGAACATCTGCAAATAATAACTCTTCAAATCAATCCAATCCAATCAATGGTAATTTAGGACCAAACAAGAATGGTGAATATCCAAATATTTTAGGCCAAATTAACCAAATTTTCACTCTGGAAGAACAAAGAGTTTTATTACAAGAGGCCATTGAAGCTTGTAAAAATTTTAGAAAAACTCAGTACGGTAACACAATGACTGATGCTAATAGACAAAATTTTATAAGAAAGTACATTAATCAAAAAGCATTAAGAAAAATACAAAGCATTAGAATGGCACAGCAGCAATTTCAAAACAACAATGGCACAAACAGTAACAGCAATAATAATAATAATAATTCTAATAATTCTAATAACGGTAATAATATTAACAATGCATCCGCTGTTACTAATAATATGAATCAAAATAAGATTCAAAATAATAAAAATAATAATATGGCCATGAATAGTGTCAATGCTACTCCAAATATGAATGGTTTAGACTCTAATTCAAATACGCCTGCTAATAATAATGTAAGTAACACTCCTGCCAATGGCACTGCCAATTCAAATAGTCCACAAGTTAATAATCCTCAAAAGAATTTATTGCAAACATTGGCTCCTACTGCTCAAGATATAGAAATTGTTAAGAAAATTTCTTCGGAAGCTGCAAGAATACCTTTAAGATTATCTGATTTAACAAATACTTTATCTCCACAAGCAAAAGATGAAATTAAAAGAAAATTGCAATTAAACCAACAGTTATTTGCTCAAGTTAGTAACTATGCTCCACAAGTTTATATCTTGACTAAGAGTGAAAATTTCCTAAAGGAAGTTTTACAATTAAGGATTTTTGTTAAAGAAATTTTAGAAAAATGTTCAAAAGGTATTTATGTTGTTAAACTAGACACAGTTGATAAACTTATCATGAAGTATCAAAAATATTGGGAAAGTATGAAAATCCAATTATTGAGAAGACAACAATTGATTCAAAGACAACAACAAATGCAACAGCAGTCAACTAATCAAAAAGCACAAGTTCAACCTAATGCTAACTTGTCGAGACAACAACAACGTGTTCAAGGTTCATTGCAACAAATACAAGAGCAAATGCAAAACAAGATGCCACAAGGAAACCAACAGCAAATGGCACAAGCACAAGCACAAGCACAAGCTCAAATGCAAGCTCAAATGCAAGCTAAAGCGCAAGCCCAGCAACGTGCACGTGCACAAGCTCAAGCACAAGCTCAAGCACAAGCTAAAGTTCAAGCTCAAGCCCAAGCCCAAGCTCAAGCCCAAGCTCAAGCCCAAGCTCAAGCACAAGCTCAAGCCCAAGCTCAACCACAGAATAGTATGCTATCTGGTGACCAATTTTCTAGTTATTTCCAAATGGTTAATGGCAATAATAACATAAACGCTAAGATGCTACAACAACAAAATGCAAATGTTGCAGTTGATGCGACAACTCAAAATAAGTCTGTTGTTGAAAATAAAGGTTCTCCTACTGTATCCGCTACATCTCCAGCGAAGAAAGAAGTTAAACGTGGTGTTGCTAAAGCTAGAACTAATAAGAAATCTATTTCTAGCACTCCAACTGCTTTAACACAAACCACACCTTCATTACCAGCTGCTATCAAAGATTCTAGTGTTACTGGCAATTCAATTGCATCTCCTATACAACCTAATCAAATCACCAATAATATTCGTCTGTCATCTACTTTACTAGAATCACATATAACTCAAGGTGACAATCCTTTCTTAAAAGAAGAAGAACTATTAAAGGACTTGAATATCAAAAAAGCTGAAATTGTTTCACGTTATAAACATCGTCAAGAAGTATTTGGATTTTCCCAAATGGATATGTTTTTAAGTACATTAGCTGATGCTATGGGCATCAAAGAAGATAAAGTTGAAACTGTTTGCAAAATACCTCAAGCAACAGTTGACCACATAAATGCTACTGGAAAAAAGAAACCAACAAAGGCCCAACAAAGAGTCAGAGATCAAGATTCAGTTTCAGTTAAAATTGTTGATGCAAATAAATTAATTATGACAAGCAGAGCTAAACCTGATGATAGATCATATAAAATTTCTGATGATGCTATTGCTTCCATATTTACTGACATATACCCAATCGCTAAGTTCGAACAGGCGAACGTTTTCAAGACAACTTCTCAAGATAGAAATATGTTTGGAAATTCAAGCAACTTGATAAATGTTAAGAAGAGAAAACTAGATGAGCTAGAAGTCAGTCCTGCAAATTCAAATTCTTCATTAATGAGTGATTCTAAAAAGATAAAGATTGATTCACCTGAAGATATGTTCGTTATAAAGCCAGAAGAATCAAAGTCTAGTTCAAAACCACAAAGTAATCCAATACCCAGTAACATAAACGTATGGGACTGGAATCAATGGACTAGCATGTAGATATACTTTTTTTAAATTTTTTATTTTAACCAAGGGTTAAAAGTTGTTTTTAATATTATGGAATAACATATGTCGATATACCTATTTTATAATTTTTGTGTAATAATTTTATAATATTTAATTAATATAAGTAATTGTTTTACTATATTTTTTCAATTTAAAAATTATGTAATGAATACTTGAGATATATAAAAGTTTCCGATTTAAACTTATTGTTGTTCTTTTATAATATGTTTAGCCCATAAAGCTGCTGCTACTGTATTTGATGTGAATGTTATCATTGATGAACCAGGTAAAAACTCAAATATACCAGCCATTATACCAAACCAAAAGTAATGCGGCATATGAAGTTTTTGGTATTTTCTACTTTCTTCTTTGTCGTTATCATTTAATACAAAATATCTTGCAAGGTAGCCTGATGCTCTATTGGGGCTGAGCAGGATGCTTACAATAATTGGTCCAACTAATGGGAACAGCGATATTAAGAATAGCAAGAAGTATCTAACAATATTAGCAAATAGTTCATAAATAAATTTAATAATATCAATGTACCATTTAAGATCTTTCCAATTGTACTTCTTTCTCTCGGATTCTTGTTTCTTCTTAAGAAATTTTGAGGATATTATCATATCTTTACAGCCTTTTCGTTCCAATGTTAAATCAAAGATATTTTCTTGAACTCTAGTTAATATAATGTGCTTGCAAAAAGTTTTGGCCAGTGAATTTGAGTTTAATATCAAATCAATTACTGCTAAAATTGGACCAAAAGGACCCAACAAAAATAAATATAAAAGAATAGTCGTTGGCAGTATAAATATATAATACAATGTGGCAATAACTTTGAAAGTAATGATATATGATATTGAAGATAATAGAATAAACTTCCAATATACTCTATGCATTGAAACTTCATAAAATCCCTAAATTTGAATAAATATTTATTAGTAAATTGTTGTGAAAATATTTTTGTTTGGCATTTTAATTAAACAAAGTTGGTAGGAGATAATTATCTATTTCAATACATACGACTATTGGAAGATGTAATGTTGAAATGTGCATTATTGGCTTATTAATTACATCTGTATTTGTTTTAGTGTTAAATTGATTACCAATTGCCAACCTCTTTTCAGCTAGAGTAGACACTTTGTTGCTCACATCATTAACGTCTTGGGTATTGTTAACAATTGAATTCTTTTGTATATTATTTGTTTTCTTGTGACTAATTATATTGATTTCCATTTGAGTCATTGATAATCTGATATGTCAAGTTTACTTATTACTTAGTGATATACTGTAAGCTTTATATCTTTGGATTAATGTCGCTTTTAAAGTCTCAAAAGTGGGATTGTAAAGTCCATAATTAGAGAATGCAGATAATATTTTGTCCACAAAATTGAGAATTAATTGAATATAAAATAAATAAAAATTAAAATTTTTTTTATCTAATATTGGTTATTTAGTAATATCTATATTCTATTTAAATTAAAATTTAGATGAGTTCGTTTAAATGCTCATAATTTTCTGGTTCAAAAATTGGATCTATCTTAGCCTTTATTGGGAATAATAAAACCTTCAATGGAGTTGGTTTTTTGGGTCCCTCATCTTCAAGAGGAGAAGTTTTAGATATGATGTAATCATACTCCCACATCGAATAACCTACATAGTTTGAAGTCCTAGTTATTATACAAACAAATGGAATTAGTTCCGTCAAATTAGTTAATATACCAGTCGCACACCAATGTGCAAAATATTGAAAGTAATAATCTGTCAATTCATCTGAATTAAACTTATTTCTATATACTGCATATGGTGTACCATATCTAAAACCATTTGTTGAAGAATTGATTAAGAGTAATCCAATGATTCCTAAACCAGGAATTAATAGAATCAAAAAAACTAAAATTAATTTAATAGTTTTTTGTGTGCTTTTAATAGCAAAATGTGGAATATCAACAAGCCAAAATTCTACAGTTTTGTATTTGTTTCTTATTATTTTGATTCTGTCATTAAGATTTGAAAAATCTGACTTTTGAGATTTAGCATTTCTTAAATAACCTCTATTTCTTCTTATTAATGTTAAATTGATAATTTCAACTAAAAAATCATTGCTTTGATATAAACCTAAACCACTGTTTAAAGTAACGTACTGAGTTGTCAAAGTTACATAATAGATGGTAAAAAAAGGAGCAAAAGGACCTGTGAATAACATATAAAATGGTGTAACTATTGGAGTTAGAACTGTTGCAAAAGAAACGAATGTAAGAACAAAATTGGAAACATATATTAAAAAGTACCACATCATTGGCGTAAAATATATTGTGGTTGAAAATAGTTCTTTCAAACCCTGAGTAAAAACATTTAATAAATTAATACATAATTTTATTAATTGTTAGTAAATTGATTAGGGATTTAATTTAAAAATATCAAGCCAGTAAATATGATTATACATACTTTAATTTGATAGATAATAAACCAATTAACATCAATATTGCCAAAACTATCAACCATGTTAATTAAATTTTTTTTCCTTCTATTATACTCTTGTTTGATTACTACTTGTATCTTTTTAGAGACTGTCAAATCTTCTGCTATTGCTTCCACAGCATTACTATTTTCTTCCCCTTGTAATGTTATGATTATAGGAGTATCAGACATGGTATTCGATGCTTAATTAAATATTTTATACTTATAGAATATGAAAATTGAAATGGAGTTTTTTTATACTCCTATTTAGATTTTAAAGTACTATATTTATATATTTCTTGAAAACCGAGTGGATTGTATATAATAAATTACAAAAGAGATGTCACAAAAATTAAACATGAATATAATGTTTATTACAACTTTTTATATAAGTTATGTCTATAAGTATCATTATATAAGAGTTGAAATGCTGTAGGTAATATAGGATTACCTTTTTTGTTATATGAAGTATGTTTTGACTTTAATGGTTTTTTAACCTTGGCTAAGTGACCATTTTTTTTAGCTATAATAATTGAATTTTCTATATCATTAAAATGTATTAGTATTGATAAATACGGTATTAATGACGCTAAATTATTGTTTAATGTAGTTATCTTATTTTTTGTAAAATTATATCTGCTGATTGATGTATTATTTTGAAAAGGTGTTAACGAATTAAGATAGTTGGTTTTATAAAATTTATCGATAAATGATTGTAAAATGAAGGGACCTAAAAGCGGCAGCGCCAATGACACAAGTAACAGATTCAGTATAGAAAACAACTTAACAGAACTGCTTACCAGATTCCAGATTATTCTTATCATTTTGTTTACTTTATTTTTGTTTAAGTCTTGTTTAGGTGCCCATGCATCTTTCTTGACAAGTTCGAATTCATTATCTTTTAATATTTCTTTCACAACCGAACAAGTCGTAAACACTCTAATGAGATGCATTGTACATACATTCACGTACATTATTGAGTGCAACCAAAAGATGTTTTTCCACATCGTGCCCATGAATGGGACTAGAAAGGTATAAACAGGACTCATCACAAACCAATACCCGATACTGACGATGGTGTAAGCAAAAAGGTATAAAGAGAAGACGTTCAACATGTTAGCGAGACGTTCGGAAAACAAGAGCTTTTCCTGGTCGGCATTTGTTTTATCACATTGGACCAACTTAACTTGACCAATTGCAAACGCAATTGGTATACATAAAGTGAATAAAAAATTTAAACCCATTGGAGGTGTCTTCAATTTACCTGATGCAAAATAAGCGAAATGGTGGTACTTTTATAATTGCACCTAGACTAAAAAATTAAAATAGTAGAGCAGTTGAATCCCCCAAATATACAAAAAAAGGCTGTAATTAGAGTTGTATTTATATGGATAACGGCATCGCGACGGGACTGCATTTTGTGACACCTCCAAAAGATGCAGGTGACGGTAGCTGTCTTGCTAAGACGGGGTAACGCTGCTTTTCCCTGCCGAGGCTTCTGAGCAGCAATTGAAAAAACCGCAAAAAATTCCTAAATGGGAAATTGGGGTTACCGCAATTGGAGATCTGTTAGCAGAAAAAGAAACAAAAAATAGCAACAAAGCAGTACGTTCTGCGAATTTTTATACGTAAATGTCTGCAACATTAAAAAAAAGAAATGTTTACTGGCCCCGCATTTAAATTACCCAGAAACGTGCGTGGAAACAAGTTTGCAACCACCTCAATGCCTGTAGATTTGCGCAGAACCGCAACTCTCCTCAGTCACCGAAATACGCTTTTCAAAAAAATTTCGTTTCGAAACTGCAACAACCAATCGATCCCTGCAATTTTGCAAGGTGATGGGGTATGAACAAGAGGGAGGTATAAGGCTTGATCAGCATTCTAGGACGGTTCTGAAAGGGCATGGGGTAAAACAGTTGCTATACATAGAGGTTGATCTTTCAATTGAAAACAGTTTGCGACGGACAAGTTTGCAGATAGTAGATACGGCAAGAAAACTAAGTGATCAGATCCATACAAGATACCATCGGTTACAGCAACATTACTAGGATCAAAAGAACCAATAATATTAACAGTATTGAAAGGAAGATGCCGTTCATGGGAGCTTCAGACGACTCCAATGCATCGTTTAGATCTTTGCAATTGAATATGAAGAAGGGCGCGAGGAGAGAGTCACACGGTGGGCTAATCGATCAAACGTTCGATGATGCTCTAGCAAAGAAGAGTGAAGAAGATTTATCCGAAAGAAAGAGTTCTCCATTCAGGTCTCCGTGGCGCAGTGATTTTATTCGAAACCATGTTTCGCAGCAGAGATCGAATTCTATAAGTTCCATGAAGTCGGAGAGTTTGAGCAGAAGAGGGAGTAGCATTTTTAGCGTCGATGGGATTGGGAGTTCAAACACTTTCAATCCAAATGTTGATCTGGACAGTGTCTCTTCGTTGAACGTTTGGATGCAAGATTTTTATTCAATTAAGTTACAATTGTTAAAGAGAGGTCTGAAATTGATGAAGGACAAGACTACCCCATTGGAGACGCCTTTTGATTTAAGGGAAAAGTTATTTTTCAGTAAAAATGAAGAGATAACCCCTACCTTTTTATTAAATTTATTAGATGATATATTAGTTCATGATAATAACAAAGATAAACTTTTGAAAGATGAATTTATATTACCTATCATTGCATTTACTCATTTATACATCAGAACAAATCTATATTTCAAAAGAGAAACACACATTGAACAAAATAAAGCACTGATTGAAAGGTTAGCAATACCATTTTATTCGAATGGAAATTTCTCAAACTGGTCAAATATACCGTTGGACATTAATTTGCCATGCATTATTGTTGAAGTGTCAAAACCTTATAAATTTATGTCAATAAACAAGTCTGCAAAAACACTTCTGAAAATTCTTGAATCAGACGAAAAGGGTGATAAATTTTCAAAACTAAATTTACTGAATTTTATTGAAGAAGAATTTGATGAAGATTTAAATCAATCATTACAGCAAAATGTAAATATAATAAAAAGATTCACACCATTAAGAATTAAAGATAAAGTTATTTATGTGTTTATTTGGATCCAAAGAATGGGCGAATGTTTTAATATGTATTTGCAAGAATGCGATCGCTATAACATTTACCATCTAATGATTGATCGGCAGTCAAAAACCTTGACAAGGGTGATCAAAATAGACAATGAGACAGAAGTAGACTTAAATATTGAAAATAAATGTTTATCAGATATAAGTGCAACGTTAAGTTCTATTTTTTCTGAAAAGGAAGATCAAATTGAAAAATTGTTAAAGAAACAAAAGTATTTTACAATAAGTTCAAAAATTTACGATAAAAAAATTCAAACTCCACTTGTGACGATGTCTGTTAATAAGATAGAAGATATGTATTGTATTAAATCATTTTCTTTACCAATTCGTTCCGGTTTACTTATTTTAAACTCTAAGAATTTGAATATTATTAACGGTTATCAAACGTTTATTAATGAAGTATTTGGTTATAATTTAAATGAATTGAAAAATAGTACAATTAGAAATATTTTACCATCTTTACATGAAATTCTAAAATATATTTTAGAGAATTATAAAGAACTAGACTATCTAAGTCCAGATAATTATAATTGTGTACTACCACATCACTTTCTAAGAAAAGTCCAAGCTGAAATTATTGGGGAGAAGTCTGATTATTTTGAATACCTAGGAATAGAAGGCATTCATAAAGATGGCGGCATAGTAAACGTTGATCTACAAATTGATGTAGTTGATACTAATACTTTGATATTATATTTATCTCATGTTTCCCACGATCTTACTTTATTTGGCACAGGTGCATCAGAAACTGAAGGGATGGCTGAATTACTAAGAGGCAAATTAGAAGAAGGACATAAAGAAGATGATGATGAAGATGAAAAATTTCTTAGATCTCTGAGTACTGTTAGTTTCCCATCTTTTGGAAATTTCAAGGAATTTTATAAGACCGATAAAGATCATTTCCTAAAAGAAGGTTTGCTCAACATAGACCATGATTTTATTACCACTATATTAAAAACTAGTGAAGGCGGCAATCTAGATCCAAATTTTTATTACAATGAAAAAATATCGAGCTTACCTAATACTGAAATAAAATATTTCAATAGAGAAGAGGATCATCCTTTACAAAATAATAAAAATAAATCCATTTCAGATTTCCTAATACTAAAAAATGTAGGAGCTGGTGCATATGGTAAAGTCTATCTATGTTTAAATCAAACAGAAAATTACATTACAACATTAAAAGTTATTCACAAAGATAAAATTTTAGAAGAGCATTGGTTAAAAGAAAATTTTTCTGATGTTATACCATCTGAAATTAAAATTTTAGCATTATTTCATGAACATCGTCATGCAAATGTATTGGAGCTTCTAGATTATTTTGAAGATAAAGATAATTATTATATGGAATCACCAGCACATGGCATAAACGGCTGTGTTGATTTATTTGATCTTATTGAATCGGATGAAATACTTTCTGAATTTAATTACAAATTGGTGTTTAAACAAATTGTTTCTGCAGTGATGCATTCCCATAATTTTGGAATTGCACATAGAGATATCAAAGAACAAAATATTGTTATTGATTCAAAGGGGTTCTGCAAGTTAATTGATTTTGGATCAGCAGTCTACACAAACCAAGGGCCATTTTTATCGTTTACCGGTACCATTGATTATGCAGCACCAGAAATAATCAGAGCAATGGCATATGAAGGTAAGCCACAAGATATATGGGCATTAGGCATTTTATTGTATACTTTAATGTTCAAAAGGTTACCTTTTGCTAATATCGAAGAAATTCTAGAAGGTAAATTGAATTTCGACATACCAGGAATCTCAATTAGTAAAGAATGCAAAAGACTGATAGAGACGATGTTAGATATCCAAGTTAGAAATAGACCTTCGATAGAGGATATTTATAATGATGAATGGTTAGAAATATAAATAAAAAACAAGGTTCCAACGTCATCTATATCATCAAACTCTACCAAAGACCCAATACAATCGCATAAAAACCAAATAAATTTAAACCTTACATAACAATTATATAATGACACATGAGAAAGCATAAATAAATACATTCATATCTTTTTTTATAGTCATCTTTATCTTTTATTCTTGTCATCTTCAAGAGTCACATAAAAATCCTTACTTTCAGTTCGTTCTCTCTTAAGCGACATAAGGGATTCAGAAAGCAAAAGTAAACACCAGTTCTTTTAAAGTTGGAAGATCTCAGACTTTATTTAATATAACCAGTACCTGTTTTTAAAAAAATAATATAGTTTGTTGGTATCTAACTAATAAATTTGAGTCAAAACTCAAGAAGAGGTTTAAAGAAGTTACTTCAGACTAACTATGACAACAATGAAAGAAAATGAAATGTCTTCGCAGTTGAAAAATTTATTAGAAGAAGATTTATTTAATGAGGAGAGTTCAATAGATGAAAAAAATTACCAACAATACCAAGATTGTTTAAATGAATATGTATCAGGTAATTTTTCAGAGGCGTTAATGAAAATGTATGGTTTCAGATACCTTAATGTCGAAACATTAAATGATTTTGAATATTTAAAACTATTTTTAAACACTATTTCAAAGATAAATGATTGGAGATTACTAAACGATAACGTTTACGAAATTATAGTAAATATATTGCAAAATGAGCTTTCGAATAATGAACTAATAAATAATAATATTGAGATATATTTAAATTATTTGAAATGTTGTGATTCAATGATAATAGAGAATGATCATTTAGAGAAAGATGAATTTAAAGAAACTTTATTCAACAAGACTTTTGGAATAATAATTAAAAATTCTAAAATTGTTGATTCTGCTTTTGAAAGGGAAAATTTATGTAAATTAATTGAATATCAGTTTATTTCATTCAGTAACCGTACCTCGAAAAGTGTTGCTTATCAAAAATATGAAGAATTATGCAATGATAATAAAATAAGTGACATATTAAATAATACAGAGATAAATTGCATATCATATAGCACAACTATATTGAGACAATTGAACCCACAATTAGAAACAAAGACTCCAACGTCGAAAAAGTCGATTGATTACGATTCTGTTGTACAAGACCAAAATATTTCAGTCACTAACACTAACAACTCAAAAAATGGCGAATTTCATATGAAAATAGTCGATCATATCAAAAAATATTTAAAACTATTAGAGAGCTACAATATAACAAATAGCCAAATGTTATTATTGATTGCTGTAGTGTTATTCATCCTTCGAAAATATAAGTTGTTCAATCAATTGAAAAGATCAGCACAGTTAATCGGCAGGAATGCCATCCCAACAATAACACAACTTTTTAATATATTAATGAGTGTATAATTGAATTCAGATGTAAGTATATATAATTGTTAACATGTAAACATTTAATAACCAATCCATCAGCCTCTTGATCAAAAGAATAATTCACCATTTGCGAGCTTTACCCGGAAGGTTCTTTACTTCCGAGCAAAAGGAGCGTTTGGTGAAATATTCAAATTTCAATTGTTTACCATAAGAATAAACCTTTGATTTTGAAGTAAATTTATTGTATTTATGTGTTTATTATTGTAAAAATGTTCCCAGTTTAACAATTTAGTTTTCTGCAAAAGTGAAGATAGGTTGGATATTTAGAGATTGTAGTGGAAACTTACGTTGTGAAGTGGAATTAAGAGAAGGCAATCAAAGTAGCCCCTCCTAGTCGTTTCAGAAAATAACATCAACAACAACAACAAGAACATAATTATAGCATATATATTTTGAAGATCACTCGTTTTTCCAGATAATATTAAATTAAAATGTCAAGTATATCCACAGAAGAGAACAATTACCATGATATTTCACAAGAATTAAATGGAGACGTTGAATTACATCCATTAGATTTATTGATGGAAGAATTGAAACATGATGATACTGCCAATAGAGTGGAAGCTATGAGAAAGTTAGACACCATTGCTCTTGCATTAGGGCCTCAAAGAACGAGAGATGAATTGATACCATTTTTAACAGAAGTAGCTCAAGATGATGAAGACGAAGTGTTTGCTGTATTAGCTGAAGAATTAGGTTCATTTGTACCTTATGTTGGTGGTTCAGAATATGGTAACTATCTATTAGCAGCTTTAGAGATTTTAGCATCAACAGAGGAAACTTTGGTCAGAGATAAAGCTGTTGAATCGTTGAATAAAGTAGCTTCACAATTGTCACAAGAACAATTATTGCACGATTTTATTTCTGTTATTGAACACCTAGCCACTGCTGATTGGTTTTCTGCGAAAGTTTCATCTTGTGGTATTTTCAAATCGATTATTATTAGAATAGAAGATGATACTTTAAGAAAAAATGTTTTAGCTTTATATTTTCAATTGGTGCAAGATGAAACTCCAATGGTAAGGAGAGCTGCTGCTAAAAATTTACCTGCCATCATTGATTTACTATCAACAAACATTGATTTATCGACTATTGAAGACTGGGATTATATCTCTTCAATGTTCCAAAAGATTACAACGGATAGTCAAGACTCTGTAAGATTATTGGGAGTTGATGTGTTAGTTTCGATTCTAAAGTTTTTTAATGTTAAAAAAGACGATTCTCATATGGATGATTTATTAAGTTCTGCTATAAAATTATCTTCAGATGAAGCCTGGAGAGTTCGCTATGCTGTGGCTGATAAGTTTGATGAGTTATCTACTCAGTTTGCTGACGAAGAAGATAAGTACATTGAAGATTTATTAAAACCATTCTTATTATTATGTGAAGATAATGAAAGTGATGTACGAAAGGCAATTGCTAATAAAGTAGCCAAATTTTCTGAATTACTACATGATAAAAATTTGGTTGTTTTACAAATCCTACCTACTGTTCAAAATTTAAGTATGGATGAAAATGAAAACGTCAGAGCCTCATTAGGTTTATGTGTTACGGATTTAGTCAAATTATTAAATAAGGATGATGTTACAGAACATCTGCTTCCAATCCTTGTAAATATGTTAAAAGATGAGTTTCCTGATGTTCGTTTAAATATCATTGGTAATTTAAAATCTGTTAATGAAGTCGTAGGTATTGAAAAATTATCTGAATCTTTATTACCAGCTGTTTCAGAATTAGCAAAAGATATGAATTGGAGAATTAGAATAGCAATTATTGAGTATATTCCAATTTTAGCAAACCAACTTGGTGTAGAAAGTTTTGATCAACAATTCAGTGATCTTTGTATCTCGTGGTTATGGGATATTGTTTATTCTGTAAGAGAAGCTGCTATTGAAAATATTAAAAACTTAACAGTTATTTTTGGTTCTGATTGGTGTAAAACAGAAATTGTCGATAAGTTAATTAATTTCGATCAAGAATTATTTCAAAATTTTATTTATAGAATTACAATTTTATCAACCCTAATTAAAGTAGGAACAGTTATTGAATTTGAATTATTGCAAAAAGAAATCTTACCATTCATAATATCATTAGCAAGCGATGAAGTTCCAAATATCAAATTTAATGTTTCTAAAGGTCTAGCAGAGATTTCAGAAGCTTTAATTAAAAGAAAAGTAGGTAAAGACTTAATCGAATCAGAAATTTTACCTGTATTAGAGAAATTAACTCAAGATGAAGACATTGATGTAATGTACTTTAGTGGTCAAAGTCTAACAAAGTGTAAGGAATTGTTAGATAAAGCATAAAAATGGTAAATAAATAAAATAATATATATATAAATACAATATAACTAATCAATCAAAAAAAATACAAGCTCTAAAATGTTTTTATATAGTTCTCTGAACCCAACACCTGTACGCAAGGACCTGCCCCACAAACTAGTTCTTACCACTACGGTATTCACAAAAGCATAATGTTTATAACTACAAAAGTGAATATATGAATGTTTAAATATAAGATGTTGTCTTGGATTGAGCATTACAGTTCGAAGCCGTCAACAGCAATACTGACTCTGTTAGTTGTTCATAAGTCCCAGACCACCGTTTCCCGACTTCTGATTGGCTGTACCTCAAGAAAACGTGAAAAATCAGCAATGTTTTAAATTGAATTTTGAAGATATTTCATTCAGAGATTAGTAGTGATAGATACAAGATATGTCGTTTAATAAGAAGTTATTGCTTTTCCTTTCTCTTGCTCTTTCATTGAATTGCTATATTCTTAAGAGCAGGGATTGTTCAAGACCGTAACGTTATGCTTCGAAACGCAAGGGATTGAAGTCAAATTATGAGCAAGAGAAAAAAGCAAAACATGAATTCGCCAGCATAGGTTTTCGAAGTATTATGCATGAGTGGTAACGATTCTTAACTCATTCTTTTCGACTGCGGAAACTAATATTTTGGTTGAAGAATATTTTCGGTGTGTTGGGCTTGGTGTCTACATTTCCTGAAGAATCTATTGAGCAAGGAAAAAAGAAGAAAGGACACTACGTAATAAAGTTGGAAACTTCTGATATCTTCACATAAACTATCTTGTTAACGTATCTAGTCAATGATAATTGGTTCTCTTTTTTATATAAAAGTTCTTACTTTTAAACTTCTAATTCATCTCTTTCATTCAGTTTTTGATCATGCAGCAAACCGAAGTAAAGGGAAGAAACAAAAAAAACATCTAGAATCAAGTTTTAGTTCATTATATCTGATTTATATAAGTTATAAAGTATTGTTACAGAAATAACTTTGATAAAATCCCAGATAGTATATCGAACTATAAAAGTTAGTATAATAGATTTTTTAAACGAATTGTAGGCATTAATAATAAGTTTCAATCGATATTGAGTGGAATTATTTTTTTATAAAAAGTTTACAGATTTTAAATATTACATCAACAAAAAGAATTAGTATAAGGCTTTACTAATTTTAATTTTATTTTTGAAATATATTGAAACTAGATATAACTTCAACAATTATTAATTCTAATATTTCTTCTTGTTTTAATTTTAAATTTTAAGCAAGTTGAATAAGATCAAGAATTCTAATAAAGTTACAGAAGATTGTAACTTTGCAAATCAAGGCTATCCTGCCCTGATAAACCACGTAACTGATAATATTGAAATGTTTCCAAGGAGATTCGTTCCAGTCATTAAGAATAATAAAAATGTCATTGCTAATATAGCCTCGAAGAATTCAGAGAAATTAATCTTTACAAGTACAAATACAAACAGAAACACAAACAAATTAATCAATGATGAAAACTCAGATAGGCGATTTACAATGTTAACTTATAATATGCTATCACCGCATTATATGTGGCCACAAGTTTATACTTATGTTCCAGATAAATACAAGGATTGGAATTATAGGCATAAATTGTTAGAGTTTGAGTTAATGAAGAAATATAAAGCTGATATAATGTGTGTTCAGGAATTAACTTGGGAAGATTATATTAGTTATTGGAAACCACAATATAATGATAAATTAAACTATGGTTCAAAATTTGTAGCGAAGACTCCACCTGTTTATTGGGAAAAGACAAAACAAGAAATGGATGGTGAAGGTATATTTTTTAATCAAGATAAATTTGAATATATTTCTTCAACTAAATTATTTTTAAATGATATCATAGGTACTTTTGAAGAACGAGAAATTGATTATATGAAGAAAAAAATTGTAACTCTGACTGATGGTACAGGGAAACCAGTCGGAACTAAAGACCTTTTCAGTGTTGCCACTACAAGAAATCAAGTCTGCCTTTTTGTTTCATTAAGGCACAAAGCAACTAATACAATATTTGTTATAATAAATACGCATTTATATTGGAAGTATGATGAAGTAAAATTGACACAATGTATGATTATAATGAGAAAATTATCACATATCATTAATGAGTTACTAATTGGCACAAATACAAACATTGTTCATGACTCACCAATTTCAAAAGATGTTAAAATTATTTTTTCTGGAGATTTGAATTCAACTAGAGATTCATTAGTCATTAGATTTTTAAAAGGTAAAATAATCAATCATGGAAATTTAAATATGATAAATCCAATGAAACCCTACCTAAATAGAAGTTGTTTTGATGATATACCAACTGAATTTTTTGATCATACATGCTACTCAGGTAAATTGAAGGGTATTTTTGATTATGTTTGGTATCATGATACAGATTTACAAATTAAGAAGGTTTTAACAGGTGTTGAAGTTTCGCAAGAGTTAGCTGACACAAATCAATTTGGTTTACCCAATGCTAACCATCCAAGTGATCATATTCCATTACTAGCAGAATTTGAAATTTTATAGTGCATTTGTTTTAATTTAATTAAAACAACATTTCCCAACAAGAAAAAAGAAATATACAAAAAAGAAAACATGCATATAAATACAAGCAAAGGAAAATATCTAATTATATTTATTGAAGCGTATATATTAATAAATATGAATCATACGCAATGTGTTTTTGCCCAGGATAGTAGTTGACTACAAATTATCAACAGAATTAGAACTTTTTCTTACTTCAGCTAATTAAATCCATAATGATTATAACTAATCGCAGATTATATGAAAAGTAAAAGAGATCATTTGATGTAACACTAATGATGATAATTAACATTTAATTGACAATATTGGTGTGAAAGTACCTCTGAAGAATCGATGACTTTATGGAAATATGCCGTATTTAGTGATATTAATTTGTCAATGAAAAATTTTCAATGTTCAGTGATGAGATGCTGATAAGTAGATCTAAATCGTAGATAATCTGAGATGAGATGGGATGAGATGAGTTTGTAAATACTTTGAGTTATCTATTAGGTTGATTAATCTGTGCTAATTTAATTACAATAAGGATTTTTCTCTTTTTGATTAGTTTCCATAATTCTTTTCATGAAAAATTCTTTTCAATTTTGTGGTGAATAAGCATTTTTATAATTTCAATATATTTGAAAGAGATTCTTTTAAAACAATTTTAATTAGCTTCAGAATTATGCAAGATTAACTGAAACCGCTGCTATCTTGAAGTGTGATGAATTGATTGAGAAGATAATAAGTTTACATAAATTTTTGAAGTATTAAAAGATGCGATTGAAGAGAGAAAGTTATGGACAGTATGTTCCGAGTGAATTAAATAATGATAATAATGATAATAGTTACAATAATAATTACAATAATAATTACAATAATAATGGTTTTTCTAATAAAATGAAAGATAGTGAT
The DNA here is from genome assembly GCA_030573885.1 of Tetrapisispora pingtungensis (nom. inval.). Taxonomy (NCBI): domain Eukaryota; kingdom Fungi; phylum Ascomycota; class Saccharomycetes; order Saccharomycetales; family Saccharomycetaceae; genus Tetrapisispora; species Tetrapisispora pingtungensis (nom. inval.). The sequence goes on from JAJMDY010000025.1 coordinate 143,731, forward strand.
AATATCAATAACGGCAACAGAAATATAGGTAATCAAATAGATGATCAATTGATTTGGACTGTTCGAATGCGTCTTGATGTAAAGAAATCTTTCAATGATGATCCGTTTTTTTATTTTGAAAAGAAATCTGTAGTAGTTGGTAAATATAATAATTTAATGAATTTAGTAATGAATAATAATAATTTAATCAACGTTGCCACTAACACTAACAATAACACTAGCAATATTATTGTTCATAATAGTAATAATAATAATAGTACTAGTAGTACTAGTAATAATAATAATAATAATAATAATAATAATAATAACAGTAATAATAATGGGACTATGCATTTTAATGGAAACAATCCATACAGAACACAAAATTCAAATCAATATAATATAAATGATAATCAAATTAATAATAGTAACAATAATGGTAATAATATGTTATCGGTACTAGCGCAAAAGATATTTGAGAAACAACAATATAATAATGGTAATAATATAAATAATTCAAATTTTAATAATCAATCAAGGCAAAATCAAATTAATAAAAATGATGCAGGTTATCATCAAAATCAGAATCAACATCAACGTAGAGATCCATATTTAAATAATAATAACAATAATAATAACTTCCCAAGTAATTTTGTAAACTACAAAAAATGATCGGGATATATAAATATAATATTATATAAAATATAATGTACATGTATGTTTTTTTATTCTCCTTATAAATATATATGTATTTATTTAGTTAATGGTAATATTCTTTAAGTTGATTAAATGCAAAAAGGATTATGAACTATAATACTATTATTAAAAAAAAAAGTATTATAATTAAAATGACTATAATCAGACAAGGACCATTTTCTCTTGCTGTCTTTTCATAGATTTCTAATCTTTTTTTAGCCCTATTTAAATTTCTACCATTATTATCAATTAAATTTTCTAAATCATATAACAAAGTATGGTTTTGATCTTCGATTTCTCTATTAATATCTATTGACATACCATGACTTTTACTAACAGAATCTGATAATGCCCCTAAATGTGTATCCTGTTCTAATAATTGTTTTTGTTGTTGAATGAATAATTCTTTGTTCGATACCATTGGCAATACATTTTCCGAATTATTTTCATCGTCATGATATGGTTTGAAAGTAATGTCATCATTTTTAGCAATTTCGACATCATCTCTATAACTATTCCCATTTTCGTTAAATCTTACTTTTTTCACTGCATTATTGACCAAATGGTCATCATTATCATTTAGATCATCTGTTATATCTTGGTTCAATATTATTTCAAATCTATATTTTTCGAAATCATCATTTTGATCAATATCCTTGACTTTCTCTACAAGGGAATTGTATTTTTCACCAAATTCATTTGCCTCTTTGGCAGTAGATCTATTTAATATCTCCAGAGTGTCATTAAATTGGTTTCGCAACCTAGCTGTATCACTATTCGAAGGTGTAAGGTCCAATATTTTTACTAACCTATCTCTCTCCTCAATCAAATCTTGTAGTTTATCAATTTCATATGAAATCTTCAAACTTGCCATCTCAGAAGAACTTTAAACAGGAATGCCAATTTTTATTATATCTATACCGCTCTTAGTTCTTATTCTTGGTTTCAGGCAACCTTTCAATAAGAAAACTTGGGAAGAAATAAGATTAACCAATATATCACTAATGATATTGATTAATGCTGTGAATGTGACTATTTACCAATGTAAAACAAACATAAAAAGCTTTGAAACTAGATCAAAGTTGCTGAAATTGAACTTATCAGTGGTCTTTCTGTGAAATTTATCATTATGAGAAATTAATAATTCCCTAACTCGGTTACGTTCATTACCCAATTGGGTAATTTTTAAACTAAAATAAACCCTTTTTGAGTCTTCCCGCTTGTGGGCAGGCAATGAAAAAAAATAAATAAAGAAATTGAATTTGAAACTGAAAAGTTTTCAATTTCAAGTTCTAATCACTCCAATTACATATTGTTCTTATTAGTTGTAACTTTATATATAGTCTAAACTGCTTGATATTGTGAGTTTATGGCAACCAAGAATATAAAAATAATTTTTGGGCATAAGGTTTTGACAAGATAGTTTGAATATTAGCTTGAACAAAAAAATAGAAAGAGACAAACCAAGCAAAAAAAAAGAATAAGGAAACAAACTATATATTTTTTGTATATACTTGTTTTTGTTTGATTTTTTTTTAAATTAGGGAAGTTAAACATCAGATGAAAGAAGAAACATCAAAAGACACTACTGTTAATAGTGATTTAAATACCGATTCAATTTCGAATCAAAAACCTGATACAGATACAAAACCAATCTTGAGAAGTGATTCAGAATTATCTTCAAACCCTGGTGAAGAAGATAGAGAGAGTATACTTAGTGCTGTAGATTCAAATAACGCATCAAATCTATCGGAATATTATATTTCAAGTGACGCAGAAACTGAGAAAATGGATAATAGCAATGGAAACGTAGCAAACAACTCTATTGATGAACCACCAAAATTATCTGATTTGATACCAAACGAAGATGAAAATGGGGTTCAATTGAATAAGAGAACTGTCGGTGAAGTATTTGGTGATAAATCAGCCGAATATGAGGATGATGAAGATAGAGAGGTTAAAAAATTGAAAACAAGTTCTAATGATGTTAATAAAGAAAATGATATTAAACAGGAATCTGAAGTTAATGGCAATACTGCTGAAAATGATGCTAAAGATAATGGTAAAGACAATACAGAAAAAGCTGCTAAAACTCAAGAAGATGAAGTTAAGATTGAAGAATCAGCAGAAACTGAAAATAATGTTTCTAAACCGGAAAATAAAACTAATGTTATTGAAGAAAGTTTTGATGATACTAGTTTGCCAGCTGAAGGGTCGGCTGATGTAAACAAAACAGAAGCACATGATGAAACTCAGGATTCAATTCATGATGAAGTTGAAAAACAAGATTACGAGGTCAGTAAAGCAGAAAGAGAGTCAGAAAATGAAAAGGAACCACCTATTGTTAATACACAGCTCGACGGTGATGGTGATGACGCAGAAGTTGAGGATGTTGAAGATGTTGAAGATGACGATGATGACGAAAAAGAAATCATTGGAAACAATAATAGCCTTGATAATATTGCAAATGATGAATCTGATGATGAAGTTGAAAACGATGCAAATAAAAAAATAGAGACTGTTTCTCCAATGGTATTGGAAGAAACGAGACTTCAAGCCTTGAAAGAGATCACCGACATTGAATATAGATTTGCCGAATTGAGACAAAAATTATATGATAACAAATTAGTCAAACTTCAAACAGAACTACAAATGTGTTTAGAAGGATCGCATCCTGAACTTCAAAAATATTACACTAAAATTGCATCAATAAGAGACTACAAATTACGCCGTGCCTACACACAGCAAAGGTATGAATTGAAAAGTATCGATGAACAAACAAGGGCCACCCGTACATTTATTCATCAAGACTTTTACAAGAAGTCGATTGATATTAGAAATAGTCTTTTGAACGATACTACGCAACAATGGTACGATATCAATAAGGAGAGAAGGGACATGGACATCGCTGTCCCAGTGATGAATTATCATGTACCAGTTAAAATCGCGGGTAAGACACTGAGTTGTATAACGGGGTATGCAGGACCTGCTCAACAACGTTATTCCGGCGAAGAATTACTAGAAGATTTTGAAGCTGAAAATATCAAATTCAGATACAGATCGAACCCGGTGGATAAACTAGAAGTAATAGTGGATCGTATGCGTACAAATAATGAGCTGAGCGACCTCAACGGTCTTAAGAAATATTATAATGGGTTCCCAGGTGCACCAGACCTTAATGGCTTAAAGGACACCGAAGTAATGGACGATCTTCAGAACATCAGACAAGCACAATCTTGAAACCCAGCCAAAAAATAATTAGCATTCAAAACTGTATAAAGTACATAAGGTATCCAAGCATACTAATATATTATTATAATACATAAACTCAAGGCAAGGTCCACTTCAGCTCGACGACAGAGCATTCATGCTCTGTTTTGTGACACCAAAACCGTGGCTGCAGCACCGGAAAGAGCCCAGCCAGATGATGTCCGACTGCAATTACCCGGCCGCCCTCATTTTAGTGCCGTGCCGTGCGCAATATCACGTGACACAGTGCCCTCCACACTTGCTGCGTTTGGTGCCGTGGTTCGAACCATAGACACCGCCCAGATTTTGCCCGTGATTCATCGCCGTGCCGTTCGTCAAAGCGTAAGTAAAGCCACAGTTTTATTACGACTGAAAAATTTTCCGTTTTCGTTTGCGATGAGTGAAACTTTTTCAAAAAACATTTCAGTTGCGAATGTGAACGTTTAGTATGGTTGAGCACGGTTAAGTGCGGTAAAGTACGGTTAAGGATCGTGGTGGACAGACTATTACGAAACTTCTAAAGTTGTTAATTATGTATGATATTAGTAATTTAGTGCTATTAATAATAATTTTGCTTCATTAGTAATTAGCTTTTTGCCTTGCGTTATGCTGTGTTAAATCGAGTCGAATTGGTATGAATTGAATTGTGGGTTGTTTAAGAATCATCTAGAAATGAAGCCTTTATTTTAGTTGGAAAAGTGCCGATTCTTATTAGTTCTAATCCACATTTTTTTCAGTAAAAATCTTTTTTCCAGATTTCAATTTATTTGTATATAAAGGTTTAATCATTTTACATTTCTATGCAGGAATCGTTTTCGTGAATCTTGAAGTGTTGCGTAATTATGTACTATTCTCTTATTATATAGGAAATAAAAACACCAATAACGAATATATACACATATATTTATTATATACTGAAACTCTAAAAACAAATACATATTTTTTTAAAAGAAAATGGGTGTCCAAGCTACTGACAAATTCGCCACCAAGGCTATCCACGCTGGTGCTCATATTGATGTTCACGGTTCCGTTATTGAACCAATCTCTCTATCTACTACTTTCAAACAATCTGCTCCAGCTCAACCAATTGGTGAATACGAATATTCTAGATCTCAAAACCCAAACAGAAAGAATTTAGAAGACGCTATTGCTGCTTTAGAAAATGGTAAATATGGTCTAGCTTTCTCTTCTGGTTCTGCCACCACTGCCGTCATTTTACAATCTTTACCACAAAATTCGCATGCCATCTCCATCGGTGACGTTTACGGTGGTACTCACAGATACTTCTCTAAAGTTGCTAACACCCATGGTGTTGAAACCGATTTCACAAACAATTTGGTTGCTGATTTACCAAAATTAGTTAAGGAAAACACTAGATTGGTTTGGATCGAATCTCCAACCAACCCAACTTTAAAAGTCACAGATATTGAATTAGTCTCCAAGACAATTAAATCATTAAACAAAGATATCTTATTAGTTGTCGACAACACTTTCTTATCTCCATACTTATCCAACCCATTAAACTTCGGTGCTGATATCGTTGTTCACTCTGCTACCAAATATATTAACGGTCACTCTGATGTCGTTTTAGGTGTTTTAGCTACTAACTCTAAGGACATCTACGAAAGATTACAATTCTTGCAAAACGCTATCGGTGCCATTCCATCTCCATTTGATGCTTGGTTAACTCACAGAGGTTTAAAGACTTTACACTTACGTGTTAGACAAGCTGCTTTGAACGCTACTAAGATCGCTGAATTCTTAGCTCAAAATGAAAACGTTGTTTCCGTTAACTATCCAGGTCTACCCACTCATGCTGATTATGCTGTTGTTAAGAAGCAACACAGAGATGCTTTAGGTGGTGGTATGATCTCTTTCAGAATTAAGGGTGGTGCCGAAGGTGCTTCTAAGTTTGCTTCTTCTACCAGATTATTTACTTTAGCTGAATCTTTAGGTGGTATTGAATCTTTATTAGAAGTTCCAGCTGTTATGACTCACGGTGGTATTCCAAAGGAACAAAGAGAAGCTTCAGGTGTTTACGATGACTTAGTCAGATTATCTGTCGGTATTGAAGATGGTGATGACTTATTAGAAGACATCAAGGCTGCTTTACAAAAGGCAACCAACTAAAATGTTTAGAATTTAATACTAAATAATTGATACAAATATGTATATATAATTTTTAATATATTTCATCTGAGAAATTGATGTTTTCGTTATTTATTTATTTTTTTGTTTGTTTGTTTGTTTATTTATTAATTTATTTATTTATATGTTAATCGATTCATTAATTACTCGTAACTTCATCCAAAAATGAACCATCATTGGCAAGTCTATTTTTAAATTTATCCCACCATGTATCAAATCTTTTAATTGAAACATTACCATTACTATCTAGAAAGCCTGATAAATAATTATATGCGTGTTGTACAATCTTAGCAGCTAGATCTTGCGTTAGTATTGGATAAATGGATGCTAATTGACCAACAGTATTTATTCCTCTGGAGGCTCCCGCCGTTGATACTATTAAGGAAGAACTGTTAACTGCTGAATTACGTTCTGCCTTCCATTCCTCTAATCTATTCATACCTACATCTCTAGGTTCGATTGAAATGCCTATAATTAATTGAGATATGTTGCTTGTGGCACCAATTGCTGGAACTTCATCCGTGTCCATGTCAATCTCCCCTAATCCATCTCCAGATGAAGTAGGTATAGGATTTGAGTTTGGTAACTTAACTTTAAAGATAGCACTAGGTTTTTCAGCATCTAGGTAACCGAACAACTTAAAATCCTCAGTAGGATTCAATTTGAAATATACGGTGGCCATATAATTTGAAGGAAATGTAACATTCGGAAGAATAAATAATGATATATGCGAGTAAGACTTTGGCTTGGTTGATGATAAAACAATTGTATGCTGTAACCCATTGGAATTTGGTACTTCAGTTGATAATTGTATTGGATTTCCAGATGCAATAGCCGCAAACATTTTTGTTTTTGTATTGTTGTGTCCTGTGCAGTTTTAGTCTAAAGAGTGTACCTTTGTATTAAAGTTATAATTTAATGCAGATTACGGATAAATATTGTAAATAATATATTTAGGCAGAGAATTACATAGTAAAATTATTATATCATTAGGTTTATTTATATACAACTATCTCTCTTTAAACCCTTTATGAATTTTTCAATCGATATTTTCTTTCGGTTCCCTTTGTCGAAGTCACTAGAAGTTGCGAGAATTGCCAATAAAAATTAATAGTGACAAGAGCGAAATATCATATATGGAGTTTAGAGATGGTTTCTTTTATTAATGTCAGTAATGGAATTTTTAGTAGTGTGTCTTTTTACATGAATTTTGGTGAGTCTATATACTTTTAAGTTTATTTAATGTTTAGTTTGCATTCAATTTTGGGAGGGCAATTGTTCAAGATAATTGATTGCTTTCTCGATCCTTGCGCTTGTTTCTTTGGAGCCAATAATGTCAATTAATACTGGAATCTTGGCACCTGGATGAGATCCGGCTAATGCAAATCTTAATGCCTGGAATATAGTTTTGGATGGTACTTTCATATTCGAGCTTATCTCTGACACTATATCGGAGAGTGTAGACTTATTAACAGGTTGGGTTGAAAGTTTTTTTAAAGTGTTTATTGTAACTGATTGTTCTTGTGACATAAGAAATTTGACAACGTTGCTATCCTCTTTTGAATATAACGGCTTTTCAAAAAAGTAGTAAAATGTTTCATAAAAGTCATTGATATTAGACAGAGTTTTACCGCACTCAGTTAATATTCTGTGTATTTGATCTGATGAGACATTATTCATTAAATACTTCTTTGATAAATTTGATTGAACTTTATTTTCTAGTTCAATAAATTTGGATGGATCATCTAGCATTTTTTTAAGATAATGTTTGTTAAAATACCATAATTTCTTATCATCAACTTTTGCATTACCTTTAGTTAAAAAGTTAAGATTGAATATTTTAATAAATTCATCTTTTGTAAAACATTCATGGTTTTTTTGAGATAACTCTCTTGGTGGAGACCACCCAAACAATACAGCAAAATTAAATAAAGCTTCTGGTAAAATACCCTTCGATTCCATAGCTAAAATTGACGAATCGCCTCTTCTTTTACTTAGCTTCTTATCATCTACGCTAGTTAATAACGGTATATGAATATAGTTAGGATGTTTCCAACCAAATGCATTATATAATGCAATATGTTTTGGTGTAGATGGCAGCCATTCTTCGCCTCTAATTACATGCGTTATTTTCATTAAATGATCATCTACAACATTCGCAAAATGATAAGTAGGCAGTTTATCAGATTTAATAAGTATAGGGTCATCATATGTTTTCTTAATTGCATTTATTTGAGGTTGAATCGAAAGCTTCCCATGAAGTAAATCTCTAAATTCTGGATACTTTTCTGGAGATTTTAGTCTAATTGTAAATGGAACATTATTAATTTCATTTTGTGTAATTGTTTCTTTATCTAAATGTAAACAATGCCTATCGTAACTTGCTGTAGTTGGTGGATTGAGATTTTTAGCAGATTCTCTCAACTTATCCAATCTCTCTTTATCACAAAAACATTTGTACGCATCACCTTTCTCTAACAGAATTTTGATATGACTGTTATATATTTCCGTTCTTTCACTTTGTCTAAAGGGCCCAAATTTTTTATCATTTACATAAGGACCCTCATCATATTCAATGCCACACCAATTCAAAGTATCATATATATTCTTCTCAGCACCTTCCACTAATCTTTTTTGGTCAGTATCTTCTAATCGAAGCAAAAATTGACCACCAGTGTTTCGAGCTAATAAATAATTATACAAAGCAGTTCTTAAAGAACCCATGTGCATGAAACCAGTTGGTGAAGGAGCAAACCTAGTCCTAACTGGATAGTTTGGATGGATGCTATTTATTGGTTTCTTCGAAATTAAAGATTTTTTGTTACTTTTGAATAAAGTACTGTATGATAAACAATGGCATTTTATTGTTGTTCTAATATGATTAAAGTTGGAAGCAGTTAACATCGCAAATACAATAAAACCCAATTGATATCAATTGATTATCTTTCATCAATCTGATTTTAGTTATCTTACGGTATACTATTAATACCTTCACTTTTCTTTCTTTCTTTCTTATTTAAAATTCTGGTACTTAAAATCTGTAATTTCCTTAATTTCAGTATTCGAATAAGAAGCTTTGATGGCAATCGGAATAAGATGAGCTTCTGCTAAAGCAAAATTGAGTTTTATAAAGAATGAAAAGGTGATTTTTTAAACCTCAGATGTCTCTCTAACTACAAGCTGTATAAATGCATGGTACTTGTTTTGTATTTATTTTTATAATAGTTAGATTTATCATAAAGTCAAGTATATTGTTCTATTAGATTTTCTACATATTGGTAAAAGTCTATATATCTAAATATTTTAATGTGCATTTTATTATGATTATATCTATTTGAAATTGTAAGTTGATGGGTTACCTAGATGTAAAGCTTGTGGGTTTTTTAATGGATCAGGTATCCATGGGCCAGCCATCACACAATGGACTCTCATTTTTTCGTGATAAAATAGGCCAGTTAACAATTTTGGAGTAATTAAGAAATATTGTGAAGTGTTATCTGCACAAGCATTTTCGACCATTGATTGATGTACAATTTTTTCATTTCTTGGATCCATACCTTGATTAATTTCATCAACCACTCTGAATGGTGCGATTGTGAATTCTTGTAACGCAATCATGTAAAACACAGTTGATACTGCTTTTTCACCACCCGATTGTGTATGTGAATCTAATGGCTTCAGATCAGCATTATCTCTAAATTTAACTAAAATTTGAATCTTCCATTCAGAATAGAGCATCGGTTTCTCTAAAACAATTTGACTTGCACTACCAGCGTTAATAAATAATTGTGAAAATCTATTTGAAATTTTATTAATAATATCGTCTAATTTTGGTTCTAAAACTTCTCTATTAAATTTCATCGATTCTTGAAGTTCATTCAGTTTATTTATTTTAAATGGCAAATTAGTTTCTAGTAATTCTAATTCTTCTTTGATATTAGCTAAAATTTCAATGGATGAACCATCGCTATTTAAGTGAGCAATTTCTGATTCTAATTTGGAAATTTCATCCGAAATATATTGGACATTAAAGTTTCCATTTTCATTATATTCTGAAGCTAACTTATTCAGCACTTCTTTCATTTCAAAACTATACGATGCTATTTCCGAACTCCATTCTTTATATTGATCAGAAGATTTCATCTTTTCAAAATCTTCCTTCTTTTGCAAGTATTCATTGTGTAAATCAACTTCACGTTCATTTAAAAATTTTATGATTTCATTAAGTGAATTGAACATATTTTGAATTTCGTAACTTGATATGTCTGCTTTAACTAATTCTTCTTGGTATTTATTGATTGAGTTAGTAATTTCGACATATTTAGCTAAACTTTGAGATTGCTTATCAAATAAACCAATAATTGCAGTTTCATCATCTCTAATCTTGTGCGTAGTATCCTTCTTGGATTCACGCTCAAATTGTTTCCATTTTTGGTTTAATGTCTCGATTGTACTAATTAAGTAAGAGTGTTCTTTCTTCAAAGCATTCATTTTATTCAACTGTTTTGAAATTTCTTGGCGCTCTCTTTGAAGTTCATGTAATGCTTGTTTTTCCTCACGTTCTTCAGAAATTGTAGCTTCTAAATTATTTTTCCCATTTTTAATTCTGTCCCTTAGCTGTGAAATTTCTGAATTAATCCTGGCAGCAAAGTCAGGAGATATGACTGAGTCTCTATAAAATTTGGTATCCCTGATTGTACCATCTCTAGTAAATACTTGTTTACTACCGTATGAAGATTTGTTTATATCCATAATCCTATTTCCGTGCAAAATTCTTCTAAAGATCAGATTGCCGTTGGCATCTGGAACCGTAAGTCTTTTTAGCTGTTGTGGAGATAAAGGTTTTTTAGAAACTGGAATCATATGTATATTACTTATTTGACAAAGCATATGTATAACATTTTTGTCCCCATTAATAAAATCTTTTAAATAACCATCGAATCCTAGTGCTTGTAATTCCGGTCTAGACAAAGGTGGTTCATTTGTAATGGTTCTTAACTCTCTCAAGTTAACTTTGAATTGCTTTAAAATTTCATCTGCATAAAGACTGTATGTTTCAGAATCAACAATTGTAAAAGCCTTACAAGTATTGTAATCAACACACTGGGCTAAAAATGATGCGTAAATTGGATCTGTCACAGAAACAGTCATTATCGGTGGCTCTAAAATTTTATCTTTCACTTCTGGCTTTTGTCTTAAATATAAAACAGCTTTCTTGACTTCTTGAAGATCTCTGCTACCTTGATCTAAAACACCAATTCTATCTTTACTTGTCAATGTCTTCATTTTGTTGCTTTCCAACCTCAACCAATTATTTATTTCGTGTTCATATGATTTAGATTTTGACCGCAACGCTCTTATATTACTTTCAATATCTGATTCCTTCGTGATTAGTTGCGTGCTCTGGGATTTCAAATCTTTAAAAAGTTCATCATCAAAATTTTCCAAACTGTTTAAAGCTTCTTCTTTTTCTTTTAGTTCTTCTTTAGTTTCTTCTATTTTTTTTGATAATAAATTAGATCTATTTTTATAATATTCGATTTGTTTCTTTTTAGTGTGTATAGACTCTTGTAGTTCATTTAAATTTTTTGTTATAACTTTTAAATTATCTTTTGCCTTTTGAAAATGTTGTGAAATCATGGAAGTCTCCCTCTCACCATTAACTAATTTTCTCTCTAAATCCTCTTTTACTTTATTTATTGGTTCTTTATCTTTCTGTATAGCTTTCAATTTCTTCTTTGCGTTCTTGTATCCCTCTTTTAACGATTTGAATTGATCTCTGTATTCATCTAGTTTTGCATAAGTTAATAGATTAGTATTCAGTTCAAGTGATTGCTTCTTTTTATTAAATGATTCATATGAGGCTACAGATTCTTCATATTTATCCTTACGTTTTTTCAAATCTGCTAACTTACTATTATCTTTATTCACTTCTGCTTGAATATCAAGTTCACTAGTCTGCAGTTGTTTTAATTCATCCAGGACTTTTAATAAAGCTGGGTCAATTGATCTCACTGTCTCTTCCAATAATCTCTCTGATTTTAATCTAGCAAATTCCTCAACACGTTCCTGCGATAAAAATTGGCATAAATTGTCCAATTGAATATTCAATAGTGAGACTAATTCTTTTACTGTGGTTTCTGTTACAGAAATATCATTTATTTTATATTCTGATTTTTTTTTTGATCTTACCAATATCCTCGTTATAACCACAGTTTCTAATCCTTCTAAAACACCTTCAACACCATATATTGCTTCTGAATTTTTCAAAGTAATTTCAATTTCACCACGATCTTCATCATTTTTTATATAATCATCAACATTACGACTTCTCCCTATATATTCTGGTTTGCCTGCCAAACCTAAACACACGGCACATACAAATGTAGATTTACCAGAACCATTAGGACCAATAATCATATTTAATGACGGTGATAAGGCAAATTCAGCAAATTGATATGTGACAAAATTACGCAATCTTATTTTAATAATAGAACCTGGTTTAAAATTGTCGTATACATTGCTTGAATTATTCTTTCTTTTACTACCAATGGATGTATCTTCCACATCTGCGTTTATTGAATCTCTTAAACGCTTTCTATTACTTAAACCACTTTCTATATTCGTATATTTAGCTAGATCAATAACAACCCCAGACATCAATAAATGTTATAAAAATATTTTTATTCACTATATTTTGACAATAACAACTACACAAATTATGAAAATAGTTACTTTTTACTGAAATTTAACTCTTGATACAAATCAATTGAAATAGAGCAAATGCAGAATTTCAGTTTCTTAATTGATCAAAAACGCAATAATTTAAATTTGCAGTAGGTCTAACAAAATGGATAAACACTAAACCAATCGTGCAGCACTCCTTTATCGATATTAATAGAAAACTATAAAATAATTCTTGTGTCCAATTAATATACATATACTGGAACTATGTTAATCTCAAAACTTTTTATTTATGTTGACTGTTTTCTTAAATTCTAAAATTCACCAAAACTTTTCGTGATGCGTTAAGGTTCATGAAATTTTAAAGAGTAATAGATAAAATAAATTGATTCAATTGAAATTAGTTAGTTAGAGGTTTTTATTGTTAACAATCAATAGAGAGAACAGAGTATACACATATATATTTGGTTAATAAGAATATAAAATTTTGTTTTGGTTGAATTTCTAAAAACTAAGTTAACTGTACATATAACAAATTGCACAATAGAAGAATTTTTTTTAAGAACCCAAATAAAGTAAATAGGATATATTAAGAGCATTTATAAAAATGGGTGTTACACTAAGAACCAGGCGATCTCAAAGAATCAGTGATCAAGCTATTAGTACCAAAGAAGAGAATTCGAATATTTCTCCTGTACAAGAAGTGCGATCCAAGAAGAAACGTAAAGTAAACAAAGACGACAATGATGTTGAAGAGGTTATTAACTCTTTAACTGTGAAACAAGAAATGGAAGGTAGACCTTTTGAATTGATATCAGGATTGCCTAGTAGTCAGGAAATACCTCAATACAACTCTGCTTTGGTTCATTCGTTATCAGTTATTAACTCGGGTGTTCTGTATAAATCGATTGTTAACTCGAGAAATACATGGCTAAATGGTGAGATGTTTGATTTATACTATACAAAAAATTTAAAGAATGGTGAAAATGAAGGTGTAGATGGTAGTAATATTATTGTAAGGGAAAAAATGCAAAAAATGTGTGACTGTACTATGGTTGCTGGGCCTCATACTTTCCCAGTACGTTTGTTTATTTTTAAGAATGAAGAAACTGAAAAGCAATGGGAAGAAGAACAAGAAATAGAGAAAGTGAAAAAGGAAGAGCTTAAAAAGTATGCCATTGCAGATAAAAAGAATAAGCTTTTAGAAAAAAAACAAAAGCAACAAGAAAAGAAAGAACAAAAAGAGAGAGAACAACGAATGAAAAAAGAACAAAGAGAAAAGCAAAAGATTGAGATGCAAAAATTAAAAGAGGAGAAAAAAGAAGAACAAAGAAAGTTAAAAGAAGAGCAGAAAAAGATTAAAGAAGAGCAAAGGAAATTGAAAGAAGAACAAAAAAGAATTAAACAGGAGGAAGTCAAATCGAAACAACTTGCTAATAAGAATAAAAGTAAACAAGTTGCAAAGAAAAAGAAAGACGATGTTTCAAATTCCAAAATGATTGCTAATTTAAATATAATGGCACAAAAAGATCCGAAAGTGAATAGCTTAATGATGATAGTGTCAAAAGGTGAAGCCACTAAGGAGCAAGTTGCAAAATTTAAGAAATATATGGAAATAGCGAAAGCTATGCCAGCGCCTTCAAATATGTTAAATAATTCAATAAAGGAAGATACTAAAAAAGTAGATCAAAAGGAAAACAAAAAGGAAATAGAGAATGAAAATGAAAATGAAAATGAAAATGAAAATGAAAATGAAAATGAGAAAGAGAAAGAGAAAGAAGACAATGAGAATGAGAAAGAGAAAGAGAAAGAAGACAATGAGAATGAGAATGAGAATGAGAATGAGAATGAGAAAGAAGACAATGATCAAATTAAATCAAAGGATTGGACCTCTTCTGATAATGTACCTGTTATAGATGATGGAGTAACTCAAGAATTTGTCAGTGAAATTACTGATGATAAAAATAATGCGACTACATCTGATGGAACTGAAAATTTAAAAACACCAGGTGATAATGATAACATCAAAATTGATGACGCAAAATATGATGAAATTACACATAAGAAAGTAGAAATTGTAGAAAATAATCAGAATTTCAACAAGACAGATCAAGATTCTGTGAAAAATAAAGAATTAGGTGCATTTGGCAGTAGTATGGAGGTAAAAATTGAGAACTCGATAGAAGATAACACAAGTAGTAAAAGTAAAGTCGTTGATGATAAAGATGATATTGAAGAAATGAAGAAAGAGGAAGTCTTAGTAATACCAAAAAGAAGATATAGAAAAAATAAAGATATTGCTAAAGAAGAAGAGGAAAAGGAAATGCAACTGACAGCTTTCCAACAGAAATACGTGAACAAATCAGAATTGGCTATTGAATACCAAGAATTTGTGATAAATAGGTATACTTTAACACGTGAGGCTATTATTGAATATATAGAGGAATCGAATGAGTATATATACTCCTGGATTCTTGTTCACAATAGAAAAGAAATAACAAAGTTTAAAAATAGACGTCTAAAAGAGTTAACAAAAGGTGTGAAGGATGATATTAGAAAAAAAGAGATCATATCAACTTTCAATGTTTATGAAGATAACAATTGCCCTGCTCCTCTCTATACACCTATGACTGTTATCTTTAAAGATATTCATAAAAAATATTCACAAATCTTTATTAATTCAGTGGAATCTCTAGAAAAGGTTCAAAAAATAATGTCTGATATAATAAATATAGGGACAAGATTATCTGGATATAACCTGTGGTATCAACTTGATGGTTATGAAGATAAGGTTCTAGCTGAAGATATCAGATCTGAATTAGTAGAATATGAAAATGGTTTAAAGGGAAGAAAATCTCGTAAGTAATGCAAAGTTGTTTAATTGATACTGTAACTAGTTTGTAACAATATATAATTATCTATTATATAACGGGAAAAAATGCAGCTGTCTCATATTGAATATTGAATTTGGAAGCCTAGTTTGGCTGTCATTAGGTGGAATGGATTTTGAATATTATTTGAATTTATGTTTATCTGTTTATTATTGTGTTGGTGAAGCAATTCGGTACCAGCAACTAAAATGAATCCTTTGTATTTACCATTCCATAATATGCGTAAATTTTTATCTTTAAGTGATGTACTAAATTTCCAAACACTGCTAAAGTTTTTATTATACATATTCTTTTGAAAATTTTCAATTAAAAATCTCTCATTATCAATTTTTTGTAGAGATGACGAGAAAGTTGCATTTAAATCGTTTAATACTTTATTTTGCTTTTCATCGGAAGTCATCTTATAATGTTGAGGTATTGGATAATCCTCTGGCTTTGTAAAAGTTTTTTGAACTGCAAGATCATGAAACGTTGATTGAGACTCTATATTCTGTTTTGTCTCCTTTTTGAAAAGATTTTCCCTTTTCCAAAATTCTAGACCTAACGATAAATTTGATTCCATTGAATATATATTAAAATCATATTGTACACAGCATGTTGAATTTGATGTAGTTTTTGCAGAATATGATGAAGATAAATGACCAAAAATTGGATTCAATGAGCACGTTAGCATCAATGGCCTTCCAGTGCTGGTTGAATGAGTACAATACCTCAACGTTGTTGAGCAAGTAGGACTTAAATTAGAGATGCTCAGCCATGCTTCTGCTGAGATTGATAATTGCGAATTATTATAAAGTGAATTATTAAACTTTGATGGTGACTCTAAAAAGTAATGTAAAACTTTATAGCCGCATAAGAAATCATTTGATGAAAGTATAAAATTCTGTAACGTTCTATCTTTACATTTCTGCAAATAAAAAGTAACAATATTACAATTATTAGAGCTACTGATCCACTTAACAATCATTTGAGTGTTCGGAGTAAATTTTTTAATTATCATTGCTTCTAAAAATGAACTTGGATAATACATTCTACCGTAGTATAAAGATTTCGTCTTACCTTGGTATTTTGAAACATATTGATTAATAGATTTTTTATTGTAAATTTGATAGGTCTCTACAAGATCCAATAGGTTGATATTTTTTGTATTATTTACAATTTTATCTAAATGCTCTGCATCAGTATATATATAAGCCAAAGAACCATTAATTGTATTACTAGTAGTTATATCGATTGTATTGAATGTGAAAGGTGATGATTTATTTGATAATTGAAATTTAAAAGCGTTTGGGATATGAAAATCAATTAAATTCTCTAAGGTTCCCGTTATATTATCATCGAATCCAATTGTGTGACAACCATTAGTATTACTATAGTTGAAATTATTACTACGTTGCAAATTTGTTGGCCAATTGGTGCTAATATTAAAAGCTTTCACGATATATTCCATATGTTCGATCATTTGTTCGATAATGGCCTAGCAGTTTAGGCAGTGCTGTTATTCCAGTTATAATTACTAATTACTTTAATAATGGACAATCTTTGATATTTTGATCTGATATCTATATTTAATCGGTATCTTATTTCCAGGTTTTTATCGATTACTTAACAAATATAATTAAAATATCAAATATTTGGTTGTTATTAGAGATTAAAGAATTTATTACCGGGGAGTTCTTAAGAATTTTTCAAAAATTGTGCAAGCACTAAAAATATCAAATATTTAAAGATACTTTTAATAACTGGATTAAAGAAGATGATTGTAAACGCCGTTTATGACTACAAGGTGCTTTTTAACTTATAAAAGTATATTTTAGTGTTGTTATATTATTTTTGGATAGTTTTTAGAGAAAATTCTATTTCATCAAACTCAACAAGAAGTTAAGATCTCAAACTTATTACTAAACGATAAGTCAGAAAGAAAATATTGAACAACTTCAAATTAAACAGTTTGTTTTTGTATTATAATAATTGAAAGATTACTTATTTGAATTAAATTTGATTTGTCTAGTTTTCTATTTTGAATATAAATGAACATTTAAAAAATGGATCAATTTGTGCCAATAATAAATCTAAGCCCACAAAGCAAAGAGGTTCTATCCAATCAACTAGATATTACCCCAAGTAAAGGAAAACAAACACAAAATAATACATCAACACCTTTAAATCTTATAAGTCCTGTAACTGGGTCAGCTTCTGGTAGTGTTAGAAGAAGAAGATCTAGTAGCCATGCCTCTAGTGGTAGAGGAGGTACTGTTAAGAGCTCTAATGATATTTCACCTGCATCAATGATATTTAGAAATTTATTAATATTAGAAGATGATTTAAGAAGACAAGCGACTGAACAAAAATGGTTAAGAAGACAATTTACTGCATTTCTATCGATATTGTTTTGTATCGCTATGTTTTCTATTTATGCCCTTTATTTTATGGATATATATACAGTAACTGACAATGCTTCAAATGGAGCTTCTGCAATTACTTCAAAAGTTCAAACAATTGTACCAGACTCTGTGAATTTTTATTTAAATCCAACTACACCAACCCTAGAAGAACCAATATTACCAAAATTTGTATTAAGGATTATGATCATATTTATTTCAGTAACATTTGCTTTATTTCATATTAGTGGAGAATATAAAAGAACAATTGTGATACCAAGAAAATTCTTTACATTAACAAATAAAGGTCTACGGCAATTCAATATTAAATTAGTTAAAGTTGAGAATACATTGAATGAAAGATTGACAGATATGATACGATTCAATACAAGAATGACATCAAAGGTAATCATATATGCTTTAACAAAAATTTTATTTTTAAGTTCTACAAATTTTATAGTGACATTTTGGTATAATGCTAAAATACGAGCTCAACCAAGAATTGGGGCAGTTGATGTTAAAGTAGTCTTAAATCCAAGAGCTTTTAGTGCAGAGATTAGAGAAGGTTGGGAAATATATAGAGATGAATTCTGGGCCAGAGAAGGGATGAGAAGACGTCAGTTCAAGGAAACTTTGAAGGATAACTTAAATTCAAAGAAAAAAGATTAGACATTATTGTCGATAGTGCTATTTCAAGCATTGTCGTCTAAACGTAACGCACTATATAGACTGAAGGTATAAACAAAATAAATAATAAAATTCAATGATGTTTTGTAACTTATTTAGATACTTTAGATAATAAAAGTTGAAAAAATTAATAGGTTAAATGATTAAGTGTAATCTCAGTGTAGCGGTTCTGAATAAACGGTTTTACTTTTGTTTCAAACATATGATGTGTTCTGAACCATTCATATCATCATTATAACACGAAATCAATTATACAAATGGTTTTGAATTCCAACTGGAATTAATAAAACAATTTGTCCGATTCTTTCAAACTTTAAACTTTCTTTCAATAAATTTGTACAAACTAAAAGTCACCAAGTTAATTGCATCATCCCGTTTATATCGAGAAATAACGTAACTTGAGCAATTGGTTTGAAGAGTACAGTATTAAGCAGCCATTACAACAAATATTATTCATTACTCGCAATAAAATTAACAACACTTATATAGTTTTAGTCAATGTGAATCAATTGCCAACTGAAAAATTTTTAGAGTTATGGATGAGTTAACAGGTTCGGGTAAAAAATTTTCGTCAAATTAAGCACCATTGGAAATTGATTTAAAGTTGGTTAGGGTTAAAAATGTTTAAAAAGGTAATTGTTACTTTTGTAGTCTGTAAGTTTAACAAAGTATTAAGAGGTGCTAAATTGGATAAATTTCCTTATTGTTGAAATACCAATGTTTCGGATTTTCAAATTTAGACCAGTAGTGAATAGTCAAGTAGCTAAAATCATTGGGGTATCTCTTGCGACTACTGCAATTCAAATCCGCGTAAAACCATTGATTTATAGTGATGATTCCTTAGCATCAATGTACAATGGGAATCTAAATGGTTCTATTTTGTTTACAAAAAGAGAGAAAAGGGTACAGATGTATAGCGATTTATGCTGTGGTTCTGTTCTCGGTTTAGTATCAGGGGTGCTTATAAGTAAAATATCGACTGTATTAATTTATGTGACTGTAATGAGTGCTTTAATGATAGAATGGCTGAAGAATAAAGGATATGTTAATAAAGATTTTATTACAGGGAATGTTTCAAGCTTACTTCAAAAAATAATTAAAAAAAATTATAATTTGAATAGACCTTTTTTTAAAGGTACTCTTCTATTAACATTTATTATTTCTGCTTTTAATGTATAATTTTGCTTTTAAAATTAAATTTAACGAGAGGAGTTCCAATTTTAACGCACATTGTTCTTGAGTTAGAAATTCACAATCCAGTCTTTTAATATTAATCATACTAACACAAACAGGAATTATAACCTATTGTTTGACAAATTACTTTATAATTTTATGTTTTATTTTCTAAAAATAAGCTTCAAATTTATGAGTAAATGGTGTTATTTATTTCCCTATAATGGAATGTAATTTCATTTGTTGTGCATAGATCTACTAGGTAGTTGATATTCTCATGAATATTAAATTGCAGAATTTCACCATGGTTATTAACTATCAATAAAATGATAAACAAATAAAATAGTATAGAGGAAAAGCTTATTTATGCTCATCTATGTATAGCACCATTTTCCGTTTTGTCTAAAATGCAGATGACATTAGTTCTTAAATTCCACTAATATTGTATAATAATAAATATATATGATATGAGATTGAACATTTCAGTAGTAAAAAAATTCATGATTATTATGGCATGTCTTGAATTTCTATTGTTGTTTTATTGAACTGCTTAATTGATATATTAAAGGCCTATTAGCTGTAATTAGTAGCTATTACAACCTTAATAAATAAAATATATTGTAAAATATGAAAAAAATTGGGGCGAGCTGGGAATTGAACCCAGGGCCTCTCGCATATTTGATTTGAACTCCATAGAAGTACTTCCCAAAGCGAGAATCATACCACTAGACCACACGCCCTAACAATTTTTTAAAATTGTAATAACCTAGAGACAATGTCCCTTAAGTTAAAGATATTAATGCAAGAAACCCTAACGAGTTGTGAAATTATTGAAGAATGTAGAACTCTTAATTAGGAAATAATTGAATTAAATCTGAAACATTATTTAAATTGACAATGTTTTAACAGGACTAGGACATTATCGGAAGTCGGAGACGATGGTAGAAGTAGATTCTGCGTTAGTAGCAGTAGTGTTTGATTTAATATTTAATTTATTGTTCATATTAGAGGCTATAGTATTACAGTATAATTCCTTGTCCTCTTTATGTAAGATTATATAAAATATATTAATGTACAGGATCTAGAACTTGTTTGTTCTGATTGATTGATAAAATTGCTTGCTATTTATACCTTTTCAAAAAACGTCTGTCATATTCAAAGCCATCTTTTTGAATGAACTAAGCCTCTGTCGAATAAGCCTCCATAACGTTTTTGAGTAACCTTCTAAATATAGTAATAATTAATTGGATTTGTATTTTAATGGAATAATGACTTCATATTTCTAGAACTTTCCAACATAATCCCGTACGACAAGAACGACAGTAAGAAATACCAGAAACTAAAACTATAAATAGTGGCAGTATTTCTTATAAACAAGATTAGAAATTCTGAATAGATGTGTTTATGACTTATATTATCTTTATTTTATGTTTTACTATATATATATACTAATAATATTTATTAAATATCTTCTTGCTTCTCTTCCATATGGGAATGAAGCATATTTCATCTATTCATTATTGGGGTCTTTATATATATTCTGTTTTTGGAATAACATTTCAATTTAGCAACCGTGTTAAATTAATCAATTCATGCAATGGCATGTGTGAAGATTACTAGTTACACACAGATGATCGTATAATAACTGATTGTATGTTACGTGGCAAATATTGATATAATTTGCATCCTGGTTATTTCCCATTTGAGTAAATAACAAACATCACTGCTCGTGTAGATCATATTCTCTGTTTAAGCAAGAAGAAACATTGTCAATTTAAATAATGTTTCAGATTTAATTCAATTCTAATTAAGAGTTCTAGATTTTTCAATAATTTTATACAAACTATAAAATCAAATCCGGGATAGTTTAATGGTTAGAATTCGCGCTTGTCGCGTGCGAGATCGGGGTTCAATTCCCCGTTCCGGAGATTTTTTGGCTTTCCGGATATTTAAAATTTGGTGATTTATATACTTCGGCGGCTATTTTTTTACGTGTCACTTTAAGTAAATAAAATAAAATATTAAAAAAAAGATTTACCTAACTTTTTAATTAGATACATATATGTATATATAAAGATCGAATGGAGCTTCTTAAATAAAAAACGGGTTTAATTAGTTATATCGAACTTATTAAACGTTGTTATAATAGTCAATTCATTATCAGAAAACTCATTAGACTTTACATTTCATAAACACTTTATATTAAGTATCAAAAATTGATAAGAAAATTCAAATTGTATTACTTTTTGAAAAAAGACATTTTTAATAAATACGATTATTAGAGAAAGAGAGAGAGGTACGATGGCTACGACAATTGGGATCTCTAAATACCCAGAGTTACTATTAAATAATAATAAAAATTTAGAAGGTGTTACAACTATTTGGTTATTATCTACTTTGGGAAATCATAATCAAAGACTTACTCAAACCAACAAAACTAACAATGCTATTACTGAGACGAGTTCAAATAATAGCAATTCCGTAACTACAAATGTTAAGAAAAAAGATATTGTGAATGTTTCGATTCCAAAAACTTGTAAAGTTATTGAAGACAATTCATTTGAATTACCGTTAAGGTATGTGTCAAATTTATTATTTGGAATTACCATTTGTTATAAAAAAAAGACTGAATATGTTTTAAATGACTTGACTACTTTAATTTGTCAATTACAAAAAAAGCTTTATACTGTGTCTTCAAGTAAGAGAATTAATAATAAAAAAACAAATTTAAAAGGCACGACCATTTATAATGAAAAATTTAATGACAAAGCTTTTCATATTTCAAGTTTCTTAACAGATGATCCTTTATATGATATTAATAACATTAAAAATTTCGAAATATTCTTAGGAATTAGCGACAATAATAATTCAAATGGTAATAGTAGTATATCAATTATTAAACGTAACGATTTATTAAATGAATTGTCAAACTTTAATTACATTAATAATGATTCTGAACAAACAAATGCAATGATTCAAAGTAATTTAAATTTGATTAGAAATAATGATCCAGACGATGTCCATTTAGATATCGACTTTGATTTAAACATTGATGATATTGAAAATTTTAGTCAACAAGGTACTATAAGAGGAAAAACAGATAGCTCTGAGTCAATATCTGGGTTTGAGTACGATCAAGGTAAGGATTTGAATATAAATTACAAGTCTCAAGAATTTCAACTGAATTTTGATGATAATGAAAATGAATCACAAAAAAATAATAGTAATATCGAAATTTCAAATATTGATTTAGAGGTAATGGAAAACGATGACACTTGTGGTAGCTCAATGGAAGATGAAACTTTTGTGAAAGAGAATGAATTAGGACCTGCTATTAAAAAATTAAAACTATCATCAAAAAATAATTTTGTTCCACTATTCAATCAATTAATTATTGATCAAAGAATAAGTATTACAACTGATCAATTAAAAATTGATTACGAAAACTATGAAAGTTTGATGTTGAAACAGACTAGAAAGAGGAAAATAAAATATAATAAAAGTAGCATCGATACTATTGTTAATGTTAAAAGGTTTGCTTCCCAAGCAGATAATATCAAAATATTTTTAAATGATTACATTGAAGATAGGTTTGTATTAAAAAACTTTGATTTCTTACTTACATTAAAAGATTATGCTTTTGATGGGCCAAATATTAATAAAGGAATGACAAAATACTTCAACTTTATTGAAAGAGGTCGTAAACGTATTACATCTGGGACCTCAACAACAAGATCTAGCAGTAATACAATTCCAAGTCAGGAATTCGGTAGAAATATGGTTCAACAAAATAAAATGGTAAATGAAAGTGAATTCTATGATGATGGATTTTATGATTCTCTAAATGAAAGAAATGGAGAAAATCACAATCTGTTATTAAACTTAGAACAAATTGATGAGGATCTTGAGGAAGGTAGAAGTTTTATTAATATGGATTTAGATCTTCCACCATCATCCTTTGGAAGAAGTAATACTAGAAATAACGGTACAGTAGGAAGTATTGAAAGCGATGTTATCAATATTTTGCATACTAAAATGTTAAGTACAACAAGAAGAGGCGTCACAAATTCTTCATTAAGAAAAAGGAATAGTGAACTAGAATCTATTAGTTCAAATGAAACATTCAACACCGTTAATCTAAATGTTATATTAGACAGACAAACAAGAAGATTTTATGATTATATTAAAGAAAGGACTTCATTTGTTGGGAAACACACCAGTTCATATCCACCGCATAAAATGAAAATTCTTTTTGAAGATTTAGTTCCAAGCTCAATTACCGGAGGTAATAAAGAAATAATTGATTCTGATAAATCTATTTGCTTAAGTAAAAGTGTGGCTGCTAGCGCATTTCTTTCTCTATTGACTTTAGCTTCCAAAGATGTGATTGGTATTGGTGAATATAAGGTACAAAGCGACGAACAATTCAAGGATGAACGATCAAAACAATTTAAATTAACAAGACCTGATAATATAATTGTATACAGCTAGAGCGAATTCACTTTTGTATTAAATTTCTACTAAAGTTTTATCGCTAAAGCTTTCTTAAAAACTATTAATTGCTGTTTTTAGAAATTTAAATATAAATATCATTTATTTACTTTTAAATAATATTTATAATTATTATTTGACAACTAAAATTTCATGATTCGATGTGATAACTTCCATAACCAGAAATCTTTTTTAGCTTAAAGATTTCTTAATAACTGTATCTCTAAATATATAATATATTTCTTTTATTATATATTTATATATATCTCCTTGCTTCTTTACCTTATTAAAAGGAAGAATATTATGTATTGGAAGTCGGAGACGATGGTAGAAGTAGATTCTGCGTTAGTAGCAGTAGTGTTTGATTTAATATTTAATTTATTGTTCATATTAGAGGCTATTGTTGGAGATTTCTAGAAATATGAAGTTACTATTCCATTAAAATACAAATCCAATTAATTATATCTAAATTGAGAATATTACTTTTGGAACATTCTAGAAGCTATTTCGACAGGAACTTAA